>CM060950.1:414658659-415137405 GCA_030765055.1 Mantis religiosa
CCTTGTTAACAAAGTCTTTGGCAAATTGTAATTGTTTCCTTTTATTCTTGCTGGAAATGTATGGCTTTTTTCTGGCTCCGCGACTATTAAAATCTTATTAATTTTTAGATGAGTCGTATTTATTACACATCTGCTTCACATTCGTCGAAAGTGAATGTGTAATAAGTACGACTCATCTAAAAATTAATAATTTTTCGATTCACTGTGGTGTTCCAATACAGTTAAATCTCGATATATTAAAATCTTATTTTTGCATGACCCTTTTGACTGTTTCAGGGCTAGCTGTCAGTCCTAGTTCTCTCTGAATCTCAGTACAAATTACCAGAGCACTTATATGCAGATTCCATTTTACCTTCCATATAAGACTCCTGCCTATTGTTAAGAAGTTTTGGTCACCCTGGCTTTGCTCAAGATTCAATTCTATCTACCGGTGAATTATGTCACTAATGCCCGATTTCACCAACATAAGTTACGACTTAACACGAGTTTAGCAATAGTTAAAACAAAATTTGCATTTCACCAACAAATGTTAGAATAACACTCGTGTTAAATCTCTTGTTAAACTAACAAGTCAAATTCCTGATGTTAAATCCTTAACAATTGTAAATAGTCAAGATGGCGGGCATTAACTCAGCTATTGATGTCGATTTGCTATATTTAAGACCGTCTAAATGGCATTCGTAACAGAGCAAGACCTATGAGGAGAAATTATTTTGAGGAACTATCAGAAGAAAATTTTCTACAGAGATATAGACTGTTGAAACAAGTTGCTATGAAGGTTACTGCGGAAGTACAAGACAGGTTAGAACATGCATCGAAAGGAATATGGCAATCTCGCCTTTGCTTCAAGTATTAATAACCTTGTGATTTTATAATTCACTGAATTATGTGGATAATACACTGTCCACCTTTCGTCTTGAAACGTTCAAGTCACTTGTCCTTCACTCCTCGTTTTAAAGTTACGTAATACTGAGTTAGAATATACATCGAAAGGAATATGCCGATCTCGCCTTTGCTTCAAGTATTTGTAAACTTCGCGATTTTGTAATTCACTGAATTATGTGGATAATACACTGTCCATCTCCCATCTTGAAACGCTCAAGTCACTTGTCCTTCACACCTCGTTTTAAATTTACGATACTGACAAGTTGTTTGGTGCTTGTAGTAGTAACAACACATGCATTTGAATTAGTTTCCAATATTTTCCCCGCGACATCTTTCTCTTTTACATTCACTGCATCCGTCCTCTTATTTTCCACGATATCTTTACACTCTGTCACCAATTCAATTAACAATTCTTTCTCCATCGATAAGAAATTTGTCTCACGGCTTTATTTATGATTTTGTTCATCCGCCATTTTTCCAGCTTGTGCATACGAAAATGTAAGCAAAAGCGCATCGCAGTACGTTCAGAAAATAATACGACCTATCCTTAGCCTTCTATAGCTGAGATATTTACAAGTTTCTTTGTATTAACTCAGGTTTGTTAACATTTTCAGAAAACAGGTTGGCAAAATGCAAGAAATTTAACAGCTTTGTTAGCGCTGTGACAATTGTTATGTTACATTTGTTAACGTCGATTTTAACATGTTGGTGAAATCGGACATAACTATACTTTTGCTAAAATTCACAATCTCTATTTCCTGGTATGTTTTAATCTTTTCATAGTGATAGATCACTAACTGACTCTGTTCAAAGGTACTCTGCTTACCTCTGGGTCCCATATTATGCTCTTGCCTTCTTCTTGGTGCACAGTAGTCGTACTTCTACGATGTTGTTTTGTCTACTGATAGACTTCAACTACTCGTTTGTATTGCATTTCATTTGTGCTGCCCGATTCTTTTTGTGTCGTAAACTCATGATGTACACAAGGTTGAATGGGGAAGCTCTTAGTTTAGCCACATTTTGAATATCTAAAATTGATGTTCATAGCAAATGATTTTTGCTTAACACAAGGAGTACCTTGAGACTGATACACAATCTATCCTGCTTTATAGAGCACTCCGTAGTGAAATGCAAAGTCTGTCCGATTATATATGGAAGTCAGTGTAGGTATATAACGGATCGCTATTCCATTCACCCTGAAATTCGGTTCAAAATATAGTGTCAGCCAATTGGCTAGGGGTGGGTTAGCTCCTAATCTCCTATTTAAGGAAGGAGAGACAAATGGTGTATTTGGAATACACATTCCCCTGAAGACAAACAAGGCTCATATATGCATGCTTCAACCTACCAGAATATTTGTTTCCACTAACACGGATCTCCATGCACGACCTACATGTTTTGGCTATCTCACCACAATGAGGAACCCACAGCAACGGAGTCAGTACAGCTCAGGATCCCAGGTGTACCAAACCCATAACTACAGTAGTAAGCCCCCATGGGTTAAAATTATTTAGTGACTCTAAAGCAGCAGCAGCATTTCATTATACTATTGAAATTATTAGTTCATAAATATAAAATCAGTTTATTTAGTTCCCTATTTTTACTGTTGCTGATATTTACCTTTAAGGGGAGGCATTGGTGAAATTTCATCAAAAGTGTCAAGATTTCCGTTTCTTGCCTTAAAATTATGCTTAAACATTGTAGTTTTAGAATCTGCCATCAGTTACGCCCTAGCACCATTTAAAGAGCTGCTACGCCATTATTTAAATGCCCATGTGCGGGTGGGCATGGCCATTTATAATGCCTTTGCTAAGGTGTCACAGAGAAATTGATGGAATTCTCATGTTTAAACTATGCGGTTTGATTCCATACACTTTGGCAATGTGCAGAGACATCTGCATTTTTGTGAAAGCTACTGAACAGTTCTGCTCAGCTTCTGCCAATTGGTTCCTACTTTTGAAAGTAAACAAACATTTCCACATGTAGTGTTTGTGAAATATGGTTTACATGCAAGTGAAAGCTGTGGACAGCAGCTTATATTAGGTTATTATTGTTTAGAATAGGAATAAAGCCTGATTTAACATTGTATTGCTTTCTTGTTGCAACAGTAGGCATATAATTCATACCAGGTTAAGTTAGCAGGACAGTGGCTATTTCAAAGCAAAATTTAGTGAAACTTTAAGGTTTGCTAGTCATAATTGTAAGTAATGATACTAGAATGCTCTGCTTGAGGTAAATGTTAAGCGAAAACATATTATAGCCCAAGAGTTACCAGTGATTCTAGTAGGTCACCTTTTAATGTAAATAGAAGAATCATTGATCCATTTCTGGAAATTGGTAAGGGTCATATTTCTATGCAGAAGTTTTGTATGACCATGGGAAGAACTGCATGAACTATTCTACTTACAATTTCCATCTCTTAGACAAAATTAAAGAGATTAGTTAGTACTATTCTATTGGAGAGTTGCATCAAAGGAGAAACGCAGAATGCTAATGAAAGTTTGCATAGAGTAAATGTCACAAAGAAGTTTTTGTATGAAGAAAGAAATTGCAAATTGCACTGACTGCAGCTGTTAGTGAATTTAATATGGGTTATAAAAGTAGTCTAAATGTTAAGCTAAAAGTTGCAGTACGCAAAGAACTGTTAGCAAGAAAATTAGTAGTATTAGGGATAGGTGAAAGCTAAAGAAAAGTGCTCAAAGTTCATTGAGGAAATATAAATATGCCGGGAAGCAGTTATATGTGACTAAATTAAAACAAGAAGAGGATAATAAACTAGCTGAGTGGTCTTCATATAGTGCAGAAGGGTTTTGAAACATAGAAAAAATGTTTATATTTAGAGCTTCTAACTAGATTTTTCTTTGTGTTTTAATTTTTAAGCATTTTTAATACTCCTTATAGTCCAAACTCTAAAGTTTTCCATGAATTTCTTTAAGTTTTGCATATATGTACATATATTCCTAGATAAGTTTTCAATAAAAATTGGTACCATTATGGCCGTATATCAAAAACTTAATGACTAGTGTAGAAAACAGAAAATTGACAAAAATTCAAGAACATTTTATCATATTCCTTAAATTTTCTCCTTCAGAACCATTAGACATGGGCAAATGAGTATATACAGTTTTGTAATTATTATATAAAGGAAACAGAATCCAAAGTTTCAATCATTTATAACAAAAATTGTAGAGAACGTAACATGTTTCCTAATGTAAAGAAACTGCAGCAAAAAATTCAATTATCTTTTTATTTTGGTAATAGTAAAATTATAAAAAAAGAACCAAAGGTAACCAAATGAAAGAAGGTAATAAGATAGTTGATTGGCCTGCATGATGCATGGGGGATTTCAAAGTAAACAAAGTAGTCTAATTTCTATCTAAATCTTTAAATTCATTTTTCTCTACTTTCAATTTTTCAACATTTTTGTATGTTCAAAATGCTCCAAGTTCTGCAATTCTCAACGAATTTGTATGAAACTTTGCATATATATTCCTAAATACATGTTTAATATAAGGTTGGTATTTATGTTGATGTAAATTAATTTAATATGGCACAAAAGTGAATCAAGAAGATATTGACACACTGCTTCACTCACACTGTTTTTTTCACAGGACATGTTTCAAGAGAAAACCACTAAAACACATAAAACCTTTTTTCTCCAAAAATACTTGACACACTTCAAAAGTATAGCAAACTGATGCACATAGAAACCTGAATCTAAAATTTAAAGTTTGTAAAAGAAAAACTGTATGACTTGGGACTTTTTATATAACATACAAAAATCACACTATAAAAAGCACTATATATATATATATATTAATTATTTAAGATAGAAAGATGAATTTTGATACCTTAACTAGACTCCCTGTATCCCACCTACTGACAAAATTTCAAGCAGTTCTGATGTGAACTTTGGATTTTAGCATTTTTCACAGATGCCTCCCCTTAAGCATTGTATTCCTTAAAACATTTCTTGAATTCTGTATATTGAAAGCATCTGCAGGGAATATTAAACTATTTGGTCAATAATAAGTGCTTTCCCCACTTTCCCACTCGAAAGTTCCTCCACTGTAAGATGTCTTTCACAGGTTGAAGCATGAAGGAGTCTTTTTAATTTATTTTTAGGCAAATCTGAAATAATCTGCATTACAGCACAACACTTACCTACAATAATAACCTCCTGTGGGGCAGATCCTCATTCCTTCAGCTGTGGACTTCTAGCACTGGTGGGACTTCTGATATTATTATAACTACGCTGGTCTGAAATGTCAATCTCCTCTTGAAGGGGATTTTTTGGATTGGGTTGGTCTCGGGCAGGGCAGTAATTCTCAATACCCGTTAGAGAATGGGGTTCTGAGACACTTCAATGTTCTCCAGTACTAAATTAAAGAGGTAACTGTTGGGCCAGAACAGGCTATTCTATACAGTTTTGATGTCTTCCTGGATGCCTGTCACTTCCACCCTTTAATGAGAGTGGGGACTTTAAATAAGGTATTGTCTTATTACAGAAATATAAATATTTGTTACTAAATCTCCACTTAACTTAAGAAATTGATGTTAATATTTCTTTCTTCTTTCTAATGAAGATCGATTTCGAAGGCAAATTGCATTCGTCCTCAGTTCAAAACAAACTCCGTTGTCAAAAAAATCTGTTACCATGTTTTTTTTTCTTTTGTTATGTTTTCAGCATTACCAACATCTGAAGACGAAACAAACCTAAAAACAGAATCAACTGCCGGTATGTCAAAATTCATTACGCAATGTTTATTTTTTAAAATAAATATATTTTCCCAAACTATTAAATCTATGGAACCATTTAATTGTTTTAATAATTTAACTTCGGGATTTATTTCATGCTTAAATGACCAAAAATGATCTGCTACGGCCGATTTATCAGTTTGTTTATATTTAATGCTATGAAAATGTTATTTCTTTCTGGTTTCCAAACTACATTTCGTCTTTCCAATATAAACCTGGTCACAATCTAAACAATTAAATTGATAAATAACAGATTTTTTATTATTAGGAATTTTATCTTTTTTAGAAAATTATAGTAAATTTTTAATTCCATATTTATTTTGAGGAACTAAAGTTATACCAACTTCTTTAAAAATGTTTTGAAAATGTTTATTAACCCAAGGATGGTAAGTAAATGTTTTAATAATATGTTTATATTCTTTATTAAATTCCTCTTTATTCAGGGGTATATTTATTAATCTATAAATCAAACTATTAAAAACAGCAAATTTATGTGAAAAAGGGTTAAAACCTCTACTTTTTATGCAATTATCAATATGACTAGATCGATCAGCCGTAGCAGATCATTTTTGGTCATTTAAGCATGAAATAAATCCCGAAGTTAAATTATTAAAACAATTAAATGGTCCCATAGATTTAATAGTTTGGGAAAAGATATTTATTTTAAAAAATGAACATCGTGTAATGAATTTTGATATACTAGCAGTTGATTCTGTTTTTAGGTTTGTTTCATCTTCAGATGTTGGTAATGCTGAAAACATAACATAAAAGAAAAAACATGGTAACCGAGATTTCCTTGACAACGGAGTTTGTTTTGAACCGAGGACGAATGCGATTTGCCTTCAAAATCGATCTTCATTAGAAAGAAGAAAGAAATATTAACATCAATTTCTTAAGGTAAGTGGAGATTTAGTAACAAATATTTATATTTGTGTAATATTTATTGCTTCACTTTAACTAGCTTCATTTTCTACTTAAGGTATTGTCTTACTGGCAAATCCCAAGGGAGAGGCACCTCTGGTGCTGCCTTTCTCTGGTTTGAAGGGGGGCTTACAAATCTGGTGGCCCTTGCCATGTTCTCTACAATATTAACTTGTTCACTGTCTATGTCTAACCATGTATGAGGAGGGTCTGAACCTTTCTTACAATTATTTAAAAAGTATGTGATTTTGATACCAACTAACTGGCTTGCCTGACTTTGCATTGTACGCTTATGAAATATTTGTACAGTGATCTTTAATCATTCTGTAATTTCCTACTATGGCAAATACTCCCAAAAATGATGAAAAGTTGGCATATTCAAGCAGAAGAATGTCTGTGAATATCTAACTTCCCTAACAATCTTCCAAGTTCTGGGAATGCTGCAATGCCTACATTTTACACTTTGGAGGTGGATGAAACCTAAGTCAGAACATTTGAATGATCTTTCAGGTAAGGGTAGTTGTAGCTTAAACGTTAAACCTTTCGACCTTATATTTGGTCGCAAAGTATAACACAAAAGCTACATAATTTTAACAAATAAAGTAACCCATAACATACACAAACAAGTAGATATAAGCTGGAGAATATGAAGTGTGCCCCAGTCATTGGTCACCAACTTAACCTATTTGGTAAACCCACAGTCTCCATCCATTAAGAAAAATAATAATTTCAATTGTTAATAAAAAGTATTGGCTCACAGATTTCTTATCTCAGCAATTTTCTTTCTTTATACAGTTATTTAGCATGACCTGCTAACAAAAATGATCACAAAATTATAAAAATAAAACTAAATATATATATATTTTTTTTTTGGAGGGAGGGGGGCTAATGTAAGGATTATTAGGAATTGGTATACAGGAAAATAAATATTTATAATTACAGAACTAAAATAAAATTTTATTCTGAGCTTTCAACAGTGTTACATTACACATATATCTACAGCAGGCAGGCCCAACCGTAACCCGTACAAGGGGAAAGGTGTAACAAACATTCTAGACTGCTAACCATTCAATTTATAGCATTCATAAAGTTCAGCCTCACGGGCAGTGGCCTTGTGCATTTACGTTTTTCACTGACATTCAAACATCAAGATATTTTCCTGGGAAGTAGAATATTTTTGTGTCGAGGAAAATGACCAAGTCAAATGATTAATTTATACAAAATAGTTGCAACTGAAATCTCAATGCAACTGCAATTAACATTGCAAAAGGTATCATAATGACAAACTCTTTCAGATATGACATTTGACATCTTGAAATAGCACCGAAACATTGATTTTGTTTATACCTTTCTACATTTGTATAATTTACAGACCTTGAGGACTGAAAGAAGCTACTTGTCAAGTTGTAAACATTGCTAACATTGTGAAAAATATGTGCCAGGAAACTCACTAACAGAAATGTGACATACAAATGGCTTGATAAACTGGAGTATTGTATTAAATATGTCTAAAGGATATCAAAGTGGATTCAAGCTACCATGAAACCTGGTAAACATGGCCCAACTTCTGCAATGTAAAAGTAGGCTTACCTGCTTACAGTAAAGTGTCAAAGCGGATGTAAATTGGTTTACCCAACCTCCCTCTTACGCCTCCGGTTGGGCATCCCTGATACACAGTATTTTCATAAACCACAATTGAATTAATAAATATAATTTATTTGTATGTTTTAAACATAAATGATCAGGCTATTTAAGTTCTCTTCTGTTTCCATATGTGTCATGTCATGGACAACTTAGAATAAGACGTAATCAGTTTCTGTATTCTTGGTTGAGTAGAGCAGCAATTTTCTATTTTATGCCATCCTCAACAAGTACTTTTTTTTATCAATCGTGCTTTTCAATGATGGATTACACTGTTCTGCATTTCAAAACTTTTTTATAAAAGAAGTCTGATAGGTGACCCTAAACAGATCTTTTGTGCTGAATTCGAAAATCATGTCCATTTCCTCCTATCACATCAGGTTTTTAAACTCTTCATAAATAACAGAAATAAAATTAAAGCTGTGAGAAATGTAACAATTACTTTCAACAAGAATTTTGTATGAAAGACTACACCAAAATTATAATGTATTTGCCACTAATTAATTTATAATAATCACATTCATAACCTTACCTCAATATTGTCGCGACTGGCGGCCGACGCACACAAAAGGGCAGATACGAGGGTCCTTCAATAAATAACCAAACTAATTTAATTGTATTTAAATAAACAGCCAGCACCTCGGTCGGTCGGGTGGAACCTAACAAAGTAATTAAATCATCCAGAAAGAACAGGTAAATTTTAAATTACAGGGACAGCCATGAGGCGACTCACAATGATAAGTGAGAAAGTTAGTGACAGTTAAGTGATAGGCTATGTAATGACAAATGCAAAATTTGAACGTGTTACAATGAATGTGTGCAAAACTGAAAATACTGAAAATAAAGAGGTTAAAATTCTTGTGACAGAGGCAAACAACGTTTACAGGAACAAAGCCTGCGCTGCTATTGGCGCCTTAAGACAAGTTCTATAACAAGAGGAAGCAATAAGATGACAATCGAGGTAAACATTTCTACTAGGTACGACAAACTACACATCTTGTGTTAATAAAGAAATATATAATTAAAACACAAATATGAAATTAATATGTTCAATGTATCCCAATGTACAAATGGTGAACATAAGCAATCTTAATCCTGAGTTTCATAATAGGCATGGTCTACATTTGAATAACAAAGGAAAGCAGCACCTCAGTTCACTCATCTTAGAAAAAATAAATGAAATTTTCAGTAAAAAAACCCTATATACTTAACTCAACAGGATCTGTAGAAAATGAGTAATGACCAATTGTAAATTCCCGCTCACCCTATGATTACAATAAAGAGAGTAGGTGGAACAACTCTACGCTTAGAATATATCATCAAAACACTCAGTACATCTTGAATAAAATCGAAATATTAGAGGTATAATGTAAAGATTTAAACCCGCAAATTGCTGTACTCACAGAACATGGCGTGAGACAAGAACTGAGTTCTTGTGAATTTCATAAGCTATAAAATAATATCGCATTTCTGTCGAACCTCACATAAAACCGGGGGTGCTCTACTACTTATCTGTAAAGATATTACAGAAAAAAAGAAATTGTATGTTGCTACACAAAGCCTAATGTTAAAACCAAATCAATTATTTGATTTATGAGTATAAGAAGTGGAGTTGAATAGAGCAAATTTGCAAAGCACCACTTGTATCATAGAAGCAGTTCTTATTGAGGGTTCACGAATTGTGGAGTTTCATTCGACTCCGCTACTTGCACTGGTGACGAGTGAGTGGACAGCCCTACAGCAGCAAACATCTAGGGATAGAGCCGAGGGGACTGCCGGTAATTATATTTATTAATGCCGTATTTTAATTGTAATTAATACATTGTATATAACATCGCATTTTATCTTATTGAAGATGATCAAATATGTATCTTGTAATTTATTTTATAATACGTAAATTGCAGCACATAATCTCTGTATGCACAATCAATTCACACTGCGAACATGCCATAAAGTTCCCCTAAGGCCACTGACGCTATATCAGGAAAATATCCAGTGGACCAATCACGTAAAATATCTCGGAGTCATGCTCGATAAGAAACTTATATTTGCACAACATGTGAAGAGCATCAAATGAACAGCCAACAATCGGCTATACCCATTGCTAAATAGAAACACTGATATCAACACCAAATTAGATCTAACACTTTACAAAACACTGAGACGACCAATCATCACATACGCAGCCCCTGTCTGGGGCCACTGCGCAAAGTCACACATAAAACTCTAAGTACTTCAAAACAAAACAATAAGGATAACGACCAAAGTACCACGTACCGCACCAGTACATATACTCCACAAGAATCTCAACATGCATAACATAGAACAATTTATTAAACGGCTAGTTTTAACATGTACAAAGTGTGTGAGAATCACTTTAATCCCCTCATTTCGAACCTGGGACAGTAGGAGGCCAATACAGGCAAACGCAAAAGGCCCTTGTCGCTGTTGAACAGGACCATCCCCATCAATAAACACATTGATGGCGAAGACGTGAATGGAATGACTATACAGAACTAAATGAAAGAATGTTAGTGTCATCTTATGGAGTCAAAGAACAACGGCACAAATGTGCAGTTATAGAGCAGTGCAACATACAGCTAGATATACTAACCAATCAACTCAATGCTGAAAAGATGGAATGAGTTACAGCTGCTATGTAATGAAAGTGAATTGCCACCTCAAAAACTTACAGAATATATTACGAAACTCAGAGAGGAGACAATGGTTACTGTTGAGAATTTGAAATTACATGATGAATGAGGAGCTTTGAGAATGACATTCTGCATTGCAATCTACCTACTACCAAATCCCTTTGAAACCATCATCACTTATAAGCTGGAGGGAAAGGGGAGGGGGTCTGACTTGTACTGCTGACACTCATCACTAAGTGGAAAACTATGTCTAGAATGTAGGAAGCACGTTACCCACTCGGTATTTCTCCAGGACATCTTTCATTCAAGATGGATCAAGCATATCATTAACATTTATTATTTTGTAAAATATATTCTGTGAGTTAACAAGTGTATTGGTCTTAACGAGTTCTAAACATTTCAGCTCCATCATGAGTCGGTGGGCAGTGTCAACAATGTAGTGGGACAGTTCACTAGCAAATATCAAGAGTTGTTTTTTTCATAGTGGGAGAGCAGGCAATGAGAAGTAATCTTGTACATGCATCTGTGAAATTATTAGCACCAGAACATGCAAAATAGACATAAAGGAGCATTAAAAAGACGTGTTTGAACTGTATTTAATTTTTGGATTTTATGAAATTTAATTGGGGTGATTACGGGCTGGTGTGGGTAAATTCCATTCTTTCCTACCACGCTAAAAAACAAACAAAAAAAAAAATTTGCTACACCAACCTTAATGACAATAAAATAAAATTATTATAATAATATAATTTTGATCTCAGGAGTTTGTACTATGTTTCTCATTATCATTATCAGGTGCTAAAACCCAGGAAGCTATAGAACAAGAAAACATACAAAACGACATGAAAGGTGTTGAGTGAAAGAGTTGTGAAAGTTAAATTATTAACCCATCCGCCTAACTACATACGTTTCATTACGACACGCAACTTGGCTTTATAAAGCCAGTCAGCACCTCGGTCGGTCGCTCGCTCGGTCAGGTAGAACCTAACAAACTAATTAAACCAACCAGAAAGAACAGGAAAATCTTAGTTTACAGGAACAGCCATGAGGGGACTCACAACGATAAGTGAGAAACTTGGTGACAGTTAAGTGATAGGGAATGTAATGCCTAATGCAAAATTCGAACATGTTACAATGAATGTGTGCAAAAGTGAAAATAAGCCCACATATTGCTGTACTCACAGAACATGGAGTGAGACAAGAACTGAGTTCTTGTGAATTTCATAAACTATAAAATAATATCGCATTTCTGTCGAACCTCACATAAAACCGGGGCTGCTCTACTAATTATCTGTAAAGATATTACAGAAAAAAAGAAATTGTATGTTGCTACACAAAGCCTAATGTTAAAACCAAATCAATTATTTGATTTATGAGTATAAGAAGTGGAGTTGAATAGAGCAGATTTGCAAAGCACCACTTGTATCATAAAAGCAGTTCTTATTGAGGGTTCACGAATTGTGGAGTTTCATTCGACTCCGCTACTTGCACTGGTGACGAGTGAGTGGACAGCCCTACAGCAGCAAACCTCTAGGGATAGAGCCGATGGGACTGCCGGTAATTATATTTATTAATGCCGTATTTTAATTGTAATTAATACATTGTATATAACATCGCATTTTATCTTATTGAAGATGATCAAATATGTATCTTGTAATTTATTTTATAATACGTATATTGCAGCACATAATCTCTGTATGCACCATCAATTCGCGCTGCGAACATGCCATTAAGGTCCCCTAAGGCCACTGATACTATATCAGGAAAATATCCAGTGGACCAATCACGTAAAATATCTCTGAGTCATGCTCGATAAGAAACTTACATTTGCACAACATGTGAAGAGCATCAAACGAACAGCCAACAATCGGCTATACCCATTGCTAAATAGAAACACTGATATCAACACCAAATTAGATCTAACACTTTACAAAACACTGAGACGACCAATCATTACACACGCAGCCCCTGTCTGGGGCCATTGCGCAGTCACACATAACACTCTAAGTACTTCAAAACAAAACAATAAGGATAATGACCAAAGTACCACGTACCGCACCAGTACATATACTCCACAAGAATCTCAACATGCATAACATAGAACAATTTATTAAACGGCTAGTTTTAACATGTACAAAGTGTGTGAGAATCACTTTAATCCCCTCATTTCGAACCTGGGGCAGTAGGAGGCCAATACAGGCAAACGCAAAAGGCCCTTGTCGCTGTTTAACAGGACCATCCCCATCAATAAACACATTGATGGCGAAGACGTGAATGGAATGACTATACAGAACTAAATGAAAGAATGTTAGTGTCATCTTATGGAGTCAAAGAACAACGGCACAAATGTGCAATTATAGAGCTGTGCAACATACAGCTAGATATACTAACCAATGAACTCAATGCTGAAAAGATGGAATGAGTTACAGCTGCTATGTAATGAAAGTGAATTGCCAGCTCAAAAATTTACACAATATATTACGAAACTCAGAGAGGAGACAATGGTTACTGTTGAGAATTTGAAATTACATGATGAATGAGGAGCTTTGAGAATGACATTCTGCATTGCAATCTACCTACTACCAAATCCTTTTGAAACCATCATCACTTATAAGCTGGAGGTAAAGGGGAGGGGGTCTGATTTGTACTGCTGACACTCATCACTAAGTGGAAAACTATGTCTAGAATGTAGGAAGCACGTTACCCACTCGCTATTTCTCCAGGACATCTTTCATTCTAGATGGATCAAGCATATCATTAACATTTATTATTTTGTAAAATATATTCTGTGAGTTAACAAGTGTATTGGTCTTAACTAGTTCTAAACATTTCAGCTCCATCATGAGTCGGTGGGCAGTGTCAACAATGTAGTGGGACAGTTCACTAGCAAATATCAAGAGTTTTTTTTTCATAGTGGGAGAGCAGGCAATGAGAAGTAAACTTGCACATGCATCTGTGAAATTATTAGCACCAGAACATGCAAAATAGACATAAAGGAGCATTAAAAAGACGTGTTTGAACTGTATTTAATTTTTGGATTTTATGAAATTTAATTGGGGTGATTACGGGCTGGTGTGGGTAAATTCCATTTTTTCCTACCATGCTAAAACACAAACAAAAAAACACATTTGCTACACCAACCTTAATGACAATAAAATAAAATTATTATAATAATATAATTTTGGTCTCAGGAGTTTGTACTATGGTTTTTATCATCATCATTATCAGGTGCCAAAACCCAGGAAGCTATAGAACAAGAAAACATACAAAACGACATGAAAGGTCTTGAGTGAAAGAGTTGTGAAACTTAAATTATTAACCCATTCGCCTAACTACATACGTTTCATTACGACACGCAACTTGGCTTTATAAAGCCAGCCAGCACCTCGGTCGGTCGGTCAGTCGCTCGGTCAGGTGGAACCTAACAAAGTAATTAAACCAACCAGAAAGAACAGGAAAATCTTAGTTTACAGGAACAGCCATGAGGGGACTCACAACGATAAGTGAGAAACTTGGTGACAGTTAAGTGATAGGGAATGTAATGCCTAATGCAAAATTCGAACATGTTACAATGAATGTGTGCAAAAGTGAAAATAAGCCCACATATTGCTGTACTCACAGAACATGGCGTGAGACAAGAACTGAGTTCTTGTGAATTTCATAAACTATAAAATAATATCGCATTTCTGTCGAACCTCACATAAAACCAAGGCTGCTCTACTAATTATCTGTAAAGATATTACAGAAAAAAAGAAATTGTATGTTGCTACACAAAGCCAAATGTTAAAACCAAATCAATTATTTGATTTATGAGTATAAGAAGTGGAGTTGAATAGAGCAGATTTGCAAAGCACCACTTGTATCATAAAAGCAGTTCTTATTGAGGGTTCACGAATTGTGGAGTTTCATTCGACTCCGCTACTTGCACTGGTGACAGCCCTACAGCAGCAAACCTCTAGGGATAGAGCCGAGGGGACTGCCGGTAATTATATTTATTAATGCCGTATTTTAATTGTAATTAATACATTGTATATAACATCGCATTTTATCTTATTGAAGATGATCAAATATGTATCTTGTAATTTATTTTATAATACGTATATTGCAGCACATAATCTCTGTATGCACCATCAATTCGCGCCGCGAACATGCCATTAAGTTCCCCTAAGGCCACTGAAACTATATCAGGAAAATATATATTGGACCAATCACGTAAAATATCTCGGAGTCATGCCCGATAAGAAACTTACATTTGCACAACATGTGAAGAGCATCAAACGAACAGCCAACAATCGGCTATACCCATTATTTTATAATATGTAAATTGCAGCACATAACTCTGTATGCATCATCAATTCGCGCTGCGAACATGCCATTAAGTTCCCCTAAGGCCACTGAAACTATATCAGGAAAATATATATTGGACCAATCACGTAAAACATCTCGGAGTTATGCTCGATAAGAAACTTACATTTGCACAACATGTGAAGAGCATCAAACGAACAGCCAACAATCGGCTATACCCATTGCTAAATAGAAACACTGATATCAACACCAAATTAGGTCTAACATTTTACAAAACACTGAGACGACCAATCATTACATACGCAGCCCCTGTCTGGGGCCATTGTGCAAAGTCACACATAAATCTCCAAGTACTTCAAAACAAAACACTAAGGATAATGACCAAAGTACCACGTACCGCACCAGTACATATACTCCACAACAAACTCTACACGCATAACATAGAACAATTTATTAAACGGCTAGTTTTAACATGTACAAAGGGTGTGAGAATCACTTTAATCCCCTCATTTCGAACCTGGGACAGTAGGACGCCAATACAGGCAAACACAAAAGGCCCTTGTCGCTGTTTAACAGGATCATCCCGATCAATAAAAACATTTATGACGAAGACGTTGTACCCCACTGAGCAAACTGTGGGGAGACGCATCCTGCCAGCTACAGATGTTGCGAGATGTTCCATAACGAACGCCACCACCGCCAACTGACAGCCATATACAGGGCACCCGCAAGTGTGTAACCAGGGCCAAGACCCACTGCAAACCCGGCTCAGGTTAGAGATGGCGGCTCTTTTGCAGGCGCCATGAGGGGACAAAGTGCACCAGTGCCGCCACCTGCTACCCTCTCCCAGGCGCTATCTGGTAAGCTAGGAGGCATCAAGAGCTCGTTACCCTGTTTAAAGTGCTCAACTTACAGAAGCTTGCACCAAAGGTATAGCTTTCATCGCAAAATTTAAGACCTGCACCAGCACTTGGGAGAAACTAGAAGCCCTCATATGGCTTCTGTCGGACACCTTCGAGTAAATGGCTCAACTAAGGGGAGGCACATCTTTAACTCGCGCACTCTAGTGGAATGCCGACGGCATCTACAGGCAGCAGCACGAACATGAAAGCTACCTGTGGCGTAACAAAATTTACGTCGCATTTATTTGTGAAACAAAATTAAAGCAGGAGCTTACTTTTAAGCTCAGAGGTTACCAAATATTTCATACCGAAAGAATTGGCAGACAGGGAGGGGAAACAGCTATTTTACTAAAAAGAAATTGAGAGAGCGTAGGCTTTCACGGCCGGAGTCAATATAACTGGAAGTTATTTCCGGGCTGTTATGCCGTGGTCTGCTGGATTTGTAGTTACCAGACGTTTCGTCCGCAACTGCGGCGGACATCTTCAGTGGCGTGGTCGTAGTCTCCTCGGAGAAGTTAGCGTAGCGTCTGAAGTGTTGACTGTCTGGGCTGCAGTATTTATACTGTTAGTGACTTCCGCTGATTGGACCGGCTGGCGGACGGAGCGAGGGAGTGGGCGGGCTTGGATAGGGATGCTACCTTCTGGTTGGTTCGCTTGGTTTTCTTCTGTTCTGTGTCGTTTCTTATGTTCGATGACAGGGTGCCAGTTGCTGTTGAGCTTCAAAGTTTCTTCTTTCTTATTAAAATTATGTGGATGTTTATAAATTTCAATAGCCTCGCGTTGTAGCCGGGCATGGTAATGTGTTATAGATGAAAGAATGTTGGTGTCCTGGAATTTTATAATGTGTTCGCCCTCAGCGGAGGTCACTAACAGTATAAATACTGCAGCCCAGACAGTCAACACTTCAGACGCTACGCTAACTTCTCCGAGGAGACTACGACCATGCCACTGAAGATGTCCGCCGCAGTTGCGGACGAAACGTCTGGTAACTACAAATCCAGCAGACCACGGCATAACAGCCCGGAAATAACTTCCAGTTATATTGACTCCGGCCGTGAAAGCCTACGCTCTCTCATGACTCGCCTCTACGGGGAGGAGATGTATCGTCTGATTCGTCGACTAGAAGGACTGCGGAAGCAGAAAGCCTCTTCTGTGTTCACTTACTTTCCTTCTACGCTGCCGTGACTCTGGAATCATTCCTAGATTCCTCCGACAGAGGCGCCTTTTTCTAACTGCCGCTGCCCATCGTATCTACAACCGCTCTGAACAAGCCATGCTCCGTGAACGCATTCACCAGACCAGACGGGAACTCTCTTCTAACAACATTCAGTTGCTCGCCCTTCATCTACGAATAAGTAACTCGCTTCACATGTGTGATTGGGATAACATAGACAGGATAACTTTCAGCTCCATGACACACAACTTGAACAGCACAACTTCTCGCCACAAGAAGAAGTTTGAACGCCTTGCAGCCAACAAGAAACCTTCTGCGACTCCGGATACTAGCCGCACAGTAATCAATTTATCCAACTACCAATTATCACCAGATGAAACTTCCTTGCTTGCCAAAGGAGGCAATTACGCAGTAGTCCCGTCTACGTTACCAGTGGAGGACATCATTTCCAGCATTGAGTCGGGAATACGTGGCCTTCCAGCAGCAACAGCCAATGAAATTCGCCGGGAGTCCGCCAGGATTCTCCAACATGCCAAGGCTCCACCCAGTAACCTCACATCTCAAGAGAGGACCGCCTTAAAGAACTTAAATAACAACAAAAGTATCATTATCTGCTCGGCTGACAAGGGAAATGCCACCGTCATTTTGAACCAATGTGATTACGAGAACAAAATCTCAGATCTTCTTACACCGGACACATACCGCCAAATCAAACGGGATCCCACAGCTCGCATTGTTCGAAACACCAATGCCCTTATTAAGAAATCTTCCCTACCAGCAGAGGACAAACGCCGCATCATCAAATCTGAAGCACAGCCTCCCAGACTTTACGACCTACCAAAAATCCACAAACCGGATGTGCCTCTGCGGCCCATCGTCAGTGGAATTGGATCTCCGACTTACGCCTTAGCCAAACATCTAGCCTGCCTCCTACAACCACACGTCGGCTCAACAGATTCCTTCATTAAAGATTCCGGTCATTTCATCCAGAAAATTCAAAGCATCACACTACAACCTCACGACCTTCTCATCAGCTTCGATGTCGTCTCTCTCTTCACCATGGTCCCAGTGCAAGAAGCACTCGCACAGTTACAGCACACCTTCTCAGACGACTTAATCGCACTCTTCCGTCATGTTCTGACCACGACATATTTCCAGTGGAACCACTCGTTCTACGAACAGATTAGATAGATGGCGTTGCTATGGGTAGCCCACTCAGCCCGGTTGTGGCCAATTTCTTCATGGAGTCCTTCGAGTCCCATGCCTTAGACACGGCTCCAATAAAACCGACTGTCTGGCTCCGATATGTAGATGACACTTTTGTCGTATGGTCACACGGAAAAGAAGCCCTGCAAGATTTCCTACTACATCTTAACAGCATCAACCCCCGCATTCAATTTACCATGGAAGAAGAGAAAGATGGACAACTAGCTTTCCTGGACGTCCTGGTCAGCAAGAAAACAGACGGCACCCTTGGGCACACTGTTTACCGTAAGCCCACCCATACGGACCGCTATCTGAATAAGGCTTCAAACCATCACCCCAGACAAAAATGTGCCATGTTAAATACACTCGTAAATCGTGCTTCACGCATTTGCGAACCACAGTTATTAAGGACAGAACTCCGTCACCTAGAACAAGCCTTTTTATCCAATGGCTACTCCATCCAAGAAGTCAGAAGAGCTTGCCGTCCTGCCAGACCGAAACCTGCCTCACAGAATGCACAGAGGCCCAAATATAATGGCACAGTTTTCCTGCCATATTTCAATAATGTCACCGACCGTATTCAACATATACTGCAGCGACACAATGTCAACACTGTTTTCAAGCCCACTAAACAACTCAACAATATACTACGCTCGGCTAAAGATCCTCGGGAGCCTCTATCATCATCTGGTGTATACCGTATTCCCTGTTCCTGTGGTTTGGTCTACATTGGAACCACACAGCGCAGCATTAACACCAGACTCGCCGAACACAAAAGAAACTGCCGCTTGGGACAAACTGAAAAGTCTGCAGTCGCCCAACACGCCATTGAAGCTGAGGGCGAACACATTATAAAATTCCAGGACACCAACATTCTTTCATCTATAACACATTACCATGCCTGGCTACAACGCGAGGCTATTGAAATTTATAAACATCCACATAATTTTAATAAGAAAGAAGAAACTTTGAAGCTCAACAGCAACTGGCACCCTGTCATCGAACATAAGAAACGACACAGAACAGTAGAAAACCAAGCGAACCAACCAGAAGGTAGCATCCCTATCCAAGCCCGCCCACTCCCTCGCTCCGTCCGCCAGCCGGTCCATTCAGCGGAGGTCACTAACAGTATAAATACTGCAGCCCAGACAGTCAACACTTCAGACGCTACGCTAACTTCTCCGAGGAGACTACGACCACGCCACTGAAGATGTCCGCCGCAGTTGCGGACGAAACGTCTGGTAACTACAAATCCAGCAGACCACGGCATAACAGCCCGGAAATAACTTCCAGTTATATTGACTCCGGCCGTGAAAGCCTACGCTCTCTCATGACTCGCCTCTACGGGGAGGAGATGTATCGTCTGATTCGTCGACTAGAAGGACTGCGGAAGCAGAAAGCCTCTCTTCTGTGTTCACTTACTTTCCTTCTACGCTGCCGTGACTCTGGAATCATTCCTAGATTCCTCCGACAGAGGTGCCTTTTTCTAACTGCCACTGCCCATCGTATCTACAACCGCTCTGAACAAGCCATGCTCCGTGAACGCATTCACCAGACCAGACGGGAACTCTCTTCTAACAACATTCAGTTGCTCGCCCTTCATCTACGAATAAGTAACTCGCTTCACATGTGTGATTGGGATAACATAGACAGGATAACTTTCAGCTCCATGACACACAACTTGAACAGCACAACTTCTCGCCACAAGAAGAAGTTTGAACGCCTTGCAGCCAACAAGAAACCTTCTGCGACTCTGGATACTAGCCGCACAGTAATCAATTTATCCAACTACCAATTATCACCAGATGAAACTTCCTTGCTTGCCAAAGGAGGCAATTACGCAGTAGTCCCGTCTACGTTACCAGTGGAGGACATCATTTCCAGCATTGAGTCGGGAATACGTGGCCTTCCAGCAGCAACAGCCAATGAAATTCGCCGGGAGTCCGCCAGGATTCTCCAACATGCCAAGGCTCCACCCAGTAACCTCACATCTCAAGAGAGGACCGCCTTAAAGAACTTAAATAACAACAAAAGTATCATTATCTGCTCGGCTGACAAGGGAAATGCCACCGTCATTTTGAACCAATGTGATTACGAGAACAAAATCTCAGATCTTCTTACACCGGACACATACCGCCAAATCAAACGGGATCCCACAGCTCGCATTGTTCGAAACACCAATGCCCTTATTAAGAAATCTTCCCTACCAGCAGAGGACAAACGCCGCATCATCAAATCTGAAGCACAGCCTCCCAGACTTTACGGCCTACCAAAAATCCACAAACCGGATGTGCCTCTGCGGCCCATTGTCAGTAGAATTGGATCTCCGACTTACGCCTTAGCCAAACATCTAGCCTGCCTCCTACAACCACACGTCGGCTCAACAGATTCCTTCATTAAAGATTCCGGTCATTTCATCCAGAAAATTCAAAGCATCACACTACAACCTCACGACCTTCTCATCAGCTTCGATGTCGTCTCTCTCTTCACCATGGTCCCAGTGCAAGAAGCACTCGCACAGTTACAACACACCTCAGACGACTTAATCGCACTCTTCCGTCATGTTCTGACCACGACATATTTCCAGTGGAACCACTCGTTCTACGAACAGATAGATGGCGTTGCTATGGGTAGCCCTCTCAGCCCGGTTGTGGCCAATTTCTTCATGGAGTCCGAGTCCCATGCCTTAGACACGGCTCTACTAAAACCGACTGTCTGGCTCCGATATGTAGATGACACTTTTGTCGTATGGTCACACGGAAAAGAAGCCCTGCAAGATTTCCTACTACATCTTAACAGCATCAACCCCCGCATTCAATTTACCATGGAAGAAGAGAAAGATGGACAACTAGCTTTCCTGGACGTCCTGGTCAGCAAGAAAACAGACGGCACCCTTGGGCACACTGTTTACCGTAAGCCCACCCATACGGACCGTTATCTGAATAAGGCTTCAAACCATCACCCCAGACAAAAATGTGCCATGTTAAATACACTCGTAAATCGTGCTTCACGCATTTGCGAACCACAGTTATTAAGAACAGAACTCCGTCACCTAGAACAAGCCTTTTTATCCAATGGCTACTCCATCCAAGAAGTCAGAAGAGCTTGCCGTCCTGCCAGACCGAAACCTGCCTCACAGAATGCACAGAGGCCCAAATATAATGGCACAGTTTTCCTGCCATATTTCAATAATGTCACCGACCGTATTCAACATATACTGCAGCGACACAACGTCAACACTGTTTTCAAGCCCACTAAACAACTCAACAATCTACTACGCTCGGCTAAAGATCCTCGGGAGCCTCTATCATCATCTGGTGTATACCGTATTCCCTGTTCCTGTGGTTTGGTCTACATTGGAACCACACAGCGCAGCATTAACACCAGACTCGCCGAACACAAAAGAAACTGCCGCTTGGGACAAACTGAAAAGTCTGCAGTCGCCCAACACGCCATTGAAGCTGAGGGCGAACACATTATAAAATTCCAGGACACCAACATTCTTTCATCTATAACACATTACCATGCCCGGCTACAACGCGAGGCTATTGAAATTTATAAACATCCACATAATTTTAATAAGAAAGAAGAAACTTTGAAGCTCAACAGCAACTGGCACCCTGTCATCGAACATAAGAAACGACACAGAACAGAAGAAAACCAAGCGAACCAACCAGAAGGTAGCATCCCTATCCAAGCCCGCCCACTCCCTCGCTCCGTCCGCCAGCCGGTCCAATCAGCGGAGGTCACTAACAGTATAAATACTGCAGCCCAGACAGTCAACACTTCAGACGCTACGCTAACTTCTCCGAGGAGACTACGACCACGCCACTGAAGATGTCCGCCGCAGTTGCGGACGAAACGTCTGGTAACTACAAATCCAGCAGACCACGGCATAACAGCCCGGAAATAACTTCCAGTTATAAAAAGAAATTGCTCATGCTCGAGTTGGTGGCAGTGTTAGAGTGCACGGCTCTTAAAATATGGGTAAATAAATAAACGGTGATGCTGGTGGCCCTCTATCGGCCCCCTAATTCCCCCGACTGTAGACGCGACCTCGAGCAAGTCCTCGCTTTGGATGAGCACATTATAATGGCAGAAGTCTTCAACGCTCGACACCCCTGGTAGTATTAACGTAGAGCACACATGGCTGGAAATCCCCTAGTAGACCTTATAACAGAAAACGACATTGAGGTGTACTTACCCCCAAACCCACCTTTAGCACAAGTCAGGGGACTTCAACCCTGTTATTTTGAACTTCGTAATTACAAAAAATGCGACATTACCACTCAACTTCACTGTTATCACAGCCTAGACTCCGACCATCTTCCAGTGAATTTCGATATCTGTGGCCCTATCACGGCCGGTCTGACTGGGCCTCTGAGGCGCGCAGAAACAGACTGGAGTAAGTTTACCCTCGATATGCACAGGATAGCTCAGCCTGGGCTGTCATACTACAGCGAGGTGGACATCGACGTCGCCATTGAAAACTACACCGCCTTGCTGCACACGGCCAAAAGAAATTCTACTAGCTACACCACAAGCCCACCTAGTTCTTGCACGTACCCTGAGGTGGAGCAGCTCATTGCCAGGAGGTGACGCTTGACGACTTTGGCGGCTTATCCGCCAGCCTGAGTACAAATTGCTAGCAAAATGGCTAAGCAACGTCATTCGGCAACAAATTAAAATAAACAAAATTCAGCAGTGGGAGCAGAAAATGTTAAATACCACCTGTATTTGGTGTTTATTAACCACACGATTGGGAATACACATCTGGCAAAATTTTGAAATGCAGGTTCATTAAACATACTAATGATTAAGAAAAATGAAAGCCTTAAGAAGAAAATCCAACTGTTAAAAGAAACACTGCGAAAGCAGAAATCTTCCTTTCTGTGCTCACTAACTTTTCTTCTTCGCTGCCGAGACACAGGAATTATTCCTAAATTCCTTCAACAAAAGCGTCATCTACATACTCCTGCTGCTCACCGGATTTACAACTGCTTGGAGCGTGCATTGCTCCGTGAACGCATCCATCAAGTCCGACGTAACCTTGCTTCCAACAACAGCCAGTTACTCTCTCTTCATATCCGGGTTAGCAACTCACTCCACAGACACGACTGGGATACCTTTGACAGAATCACATACAGTTCCAGTGCTCACATCTTCGACTCAACCACTACGCGCCACAAGAAGAAATTTAATCGTCTTTCAACCTCCAAAAGATCGCCTACTACGTCAGACACCAGCCGCACTGTAGTTAACTTATCTGAACACCAACTTTCACCAGCCAAGACTTCCTTACTGTCAAAAGGAGGTAATTTTGCAGTTAACAGTTCAGTTTTGCCTATCGAGGACATCATTGCCAATGTCGAGTCAGGAATCCGAGGCCTTCCAAAAACTACAGCCGACGTAATTCGCCGGGAATCCGCTAGGATCCTACAGTACGCCAAGACTCTTACCAGCAACTTAACCGCTCCAGAAAGAAGGGCTTTAAAGAATCTGAATGCCAACAAGGACATCATTGTCTGCTCAGCTGACAAAGGAAATGGTATCGTTATCCTGAACCAGAAGGACTATGTTCAGAAAATCACAGATCTCCTGACACCAGACACATATCAGAAAATTCCACGCGACCCTACAGCTCGTATTCTAAGAAAAACTAATCTTCTGATCAAGAATTCTTCCTTAACAGCAGAAGACAAACAACGTGTTACCAAAACAGAAGCACTACCACCCAGACTGTACGGCCTACCCAAAATTCACAAACCGGATGTGCCCCTACGGCCCATTGTCAGCGGAATTGGATCTCCAACCTACGCGATTGCCAAACACCTAGCCGGCTTACTTCAACCACATGTTGGCTCCACAGATTCTTTCATCAAGGATTCTACTCACTTCATACAGAAACTACAGAACATCACCTTACAACCTCATGACCTTCTCATCAGCTTTGACGCCGTGTCGCTCTTCACCATGGTGCCGGTTCAAGAAGCCCTTACACAGCTCAAATAAATCTTCTCAGATGACATAATAACTCTCTTCCAACATGTTCTCACTACTGTCTATTACCAGTGGAACCATTGTTACTACGAACAACTTGACGGAGTTGCCATGGGGAGCCCCTTGAGTCCCGTGGTAGCCAACTTCTATATGGAAACTTTCGAGTCAACAGCACTCAGTACAGCTCCACTCCAACCTGCAGTTTGGCTCCGTTATGTCGATGACACTTTCGTCATATGGCCACACGGGGAAGCTCTTCAAGAATTTTTTGAACACCTCAACAGCATTCATCTCCGCATTCAGTTCACAATGGAAAAGGAAAAAGACCAACAACTCGCTTTCCTGGACGTCTTAGTCAGCAGGAAAGCCAACGGCACTCTGGGACACACGGTCTACCGCAAACCCACACATACGGACCGTTATCTGCACAATTGTTCTAACCATCACCCTAGACAGAAACGTAGCTTGATCAAGACACTCGCAACCCGTGCTTCTCGCATTTGTGAACCACACCTTCTACAGCAAGAACTCCATCACCTTGAACAGTCGCTACAACTAAACGGTTATTCAATCCAGGAAATCAGAAGAGCTTTCCGACCTGCCAGACCATCAACTTCTACCAAAAACAAGGAACAAACTAAGGGCAAAGTTTTCTTGCCTTACATAAAAAATGTCACAGATCGGATAGACCACTTATTACGACGTCATAACATTGCGACCATCTTTAGGCCTACTAACAAAATTCAAAATTTATTACGTTCAACAAAAGATCAACGTGAACCTCTATCATCAGCTGGAGTATACCGCATCCCTTGCTCGTGTGGGAAGGTATATATCGGAACTACAAAACGCAGTGTCAAGACTAGACTCAAAGAGCACATCAGAAGCTGCCGTCTTGGGCAGACAGATAAATCTGCCGTTGCTCAGCATGCCATAGAAGAGGAAGGAGAACATAGAATTAATTTTAATGACACTAACATCATTTCCACGACAACACATTACTATGCCCGCCTTCAGTGGGAAGCTATAGAAATTTTCAAACATCCCAACAACTTCAACAAGAAAGAAGAGCTACTTAAACTCAACAGCAACTGGCATCCAGTAATCCTGGACAGAAATAGTCATCTAACTACAAAAAACAGAGCGAGCCAATCAGAAGAGAGTAGCACATTAGCCACACCCAGTCCACCACTAGCCACGCACCCACCGACCCAATCAGAGAGGAGTGATCATAGCATAAATACAGCAGTAACTACAGTCATCGGATCAAACGCAGCGATACCTTCACCCAGAAGACTTCGACCGCGCTACCACTGAAGATGTCCATCGCAGTCATGGATGAAACGTCTGGAACTTCATTCTCCAGCAGACCACGGCACAACAGCCCGGAAAACAATACCAGCTCTGTTAAAAGAACATCAACTGGAGCATGTGTGATCTTGGCTTCCAGTGAAGGCCGCGTCATCTTGGTCGAAATTGCCGACGTTTCGCTCATCTTGTCGTGAGCTTCTTCTGGGCTCTTGTCCGCTCTTTGTCCGGTTGCTCCCGTTTATATACCGGTTGCGAATCTCTGCTGGTCCCGCCCCTTTGTCCCCGTTTGGTTGCCTACATTGGCCAAACCGGCAGGTCAATCGTAACACGTAAAAAAGAGCACATACGCAGGCTAAAATTAAACCAGCCCGAAAAATCCGCATTAGCGGAACATGTGATTACAACCGGCCATCACATCGACTTTGATAACACCGAACTTCTAGCCACCTGCAAAAATTTCTCATACAGACTGACGCGAGAAAGTTTAGAAATCTTCAAAGAAAAGAATAACATCAACAGAGATCATGGAAGGCAGCTACACGACACCTGGAAGGCCCTGCTTACTAGCACAGCTACTGGTCGAAGATCAGCCAATGAAAAGCAAGGGGCGGAGCGAACAGACCATCCCGCGTCCGACGGCCTGCCACAGCAATCTCTGCAAAACGATGGTCTAGGGAAGAATACCACAGGGAAAAAAAAGCCCTAAGGAATCGAACCAGACAGCAAAACACAATATTAATTATCTCCAAAACCAACAAAAAGCGGTGACACCGGTGCAAGATACCATTGGCAGACAGGCAACCAATCGGGGACAAAGGGGCGGGACCAGCAGAGATTCGCAACTGGTATATAAACGGGAGCAACCGGACAAAGAGCGGACAAGAGCCCAGAAGAAGCTCACGACAAGATGAGCGAAACGTCGGCAATTTCGACCAAGATGACGCGGCCTTCACCGGAAGCCAAGATCACACATCAAGACACAGGCCGTGGAAGCCGACACATCCATCAACTGGAGCATTCTCATCAACCAAAACACCGCGATTTTAAAGAACAAGTCAACGTAATCAACCTATCACAACAGAAGTTCACAACGGAAGAAATAAGATTACTCCAGAAAGGTTTCAATACGTGTGTTAACGTCTCAAACAATAAAGACGATTTATCGCCCACAGGGGGCTCTGGTCCGCTGTGGATTGCCGGAGGGCAACTGCGAGGACATAACTTACCTCAGACGATGGGCAAAAATCGTATACAACACCTGAACTTTCATCCGCCCCAAGACACCATGGTGAACACACCTCAGAAGAGCAGAAGAGCCCGACTAGCCGAATAAGCAACAAAAAGGGATCCGAGCTAGCACAGTACCAGGGCCAAAGCAGCCAGCCCTGTTCAGGGATTGGCTCTGTGCTGAGCGAACCTCGTAAGAAACACCGTTGCAACCAGACAGCTGCAATATTAGCAAAGTGACTGGGTACAATAGCAAGGCCGTAGCCAACAGCCCTTCAGACTGGTTTGGAGGTGCCCTTAGTGATTGGCCCACTGCAATTCGAGCTTTTTAATGTCCTAAACTTGCTGTTATAACGTAACTGTCGGAGAAGAAGCAGTTGTTGAAAGAGAAGGAGGATTAGCTGCAGCAAAAGAACAAGCATCCGTCTGAAAAGGACAAGATCCAATAGAAGAATACAGCCTGTTATATGTCAGAGAACATCAATGAATCTCAGAAGACTGAAGATGATTAAGGTGTAACAGTACTTTTTGGTTGTGTTTGAGGTATGAAAAGTCTATAAATTTATAAGGGCTGGTTATGTAAATGTATTTAATAATTTAAATATAAAATGTATGTAGTTGTGTGATTGGCCGAAGTAGTAGTGGTGTGACGTGGTATGACGTGATGTGGTGACGTACCAGTGGATCGGCCAATCACAAAATAAGGAAAAAGTAACTATAGTGACAAGAAAATCAATAATCTTGATAAAAGTGTTATAATCTTGAGTCTTCTTTCACTACGAGGAAAGATGCTGCGATGAATATATTCGCAATAGTAATGAGTGGAGTATACAATCAAATAATATATAGTTAATCAAATTCAATAATCAAGAAGTGCAATTTAACATGCAACGATTAAGAACTCCCGTTACAAATGGCGCAGCAACCTGTGGCCGAATAGGATAAAGAAGAGGAGATTAAAGCATCGTACAGCTCCGTGAGAATATAAAAGGAAAGAAGAAAGAAGGGAGAAGAAAGAAGAAAACGAGAACTGATTTAAGTGAGTGAAATTAAAAAAAAAAAAAAAAAAATAGTAGTAGATTAATGATACTGAGAAATCAAAAGATAGTTAAAAAGATGGCGAGTAGAAAAGAAATAATAGTGGAAGGAGAAGTTACTGATAGTGTAGGAATGAGTAGGGAGGATGCAGGATTAAGCAAAGATAACGAGTTAATGTTAGAAAGGATAACGAAAATGTTGAAATCAGAGTTGAGTGATTTAAAATCAGAAATGAGTAATTTAGATTCTAAAATGGAAAAAAATTTAAATGATTTAAAATCAGAAATGAGAAATTTAGATTCTAAAATGGAAAAAAAAAAAATGTAAATGATTTAAAATTAGAAATGAGTAATTTAAATTCTAGAATGGGAGATTTAAAATCAGAATTGAAATCAGAGTTAGAACAAAATGTAAATGATTTAACTAAGAAAATGAATGATTTAGATGTAGGAGTAAGACAGGAACTAGCACAAAATGTGAGTAACTTAGAAATTAATTTATTACAGAAGCTAAAACAGGAATTAAAATCTGAAATTTCACAGGAGATTAGAGAAGGGAGGAAAGAGTGTAGGGATAACATGGAAAGGCTCATGCAGATCATAGAGATTAATAAGAATGAGAATAGAAAGGAAGTCAATGAGTTGAGAGAGATAATTCAGGAAACTAGGTTAGGTCAGGACATTGTGAAACAAGAAATGAGAATGGAATTAAACAAAGAATTAGAAACATTTAGGATACAACAGGCAGAAATAACACAAAAACAAAGAGAAGAATTAGGAGATAAAGTAGAACAAAGAATCAATGTAATTTGTTCTGAAATGCAATTACAACATGATGAAAGTAAGACACACCAAGAGGAAATAAAGTTACAAATTGATGAGATAAGTAAAGCAAAAGAAGTAATTTTGCAAATTAAAGAGGTAAAAGAACATTTTGAAAAAGAGAAGGATAACTTAGGAAAATTGACACAAGTTGTAATTGCATTACAGGCTAGTAAAGTAAATAATGTGACAGAAATGCCTACAATTAGAAATATAAACGATTGTGACTTACCAGGTGAATTAAGCAATCATCAGAAGTCTGGTGATGTAGTAAGTGAATGTAGTGATTTTGTGAGTCCAGATAATGATATTAATTATCACAGAAACACACAAAACATGTATGATACACCACACAAGGTAATGTTGTTAATGTTCTCTTTAAGAGTTGAACACACTACTAACCTAACCTTCAAACAACGTTATAATATACATAAAAACAAAAGATGTATTTATCAAGTTCTGGATGCTTGCAAAGATCAGGTTAGCCAACTGAGGAAAATGTATCACACTAACTGTTCAAAAGTTATGAGTATGAACTTTGTCATATATACAGGACAGCTAAAAAGATTAATTATGTGGGCAAATCACCCAACATGAACAACAAAACAGAGAATTCTTTTGTATATAAATTGTATATATAATTTTGTTAAAATTTCAGTTATTTCATTTTAACTATATATCATTTACAAATCGTTATGTTAAAATATTCTTTATATTGTTGTATTATATTTTGTTCATTTTAAATAATTTAAAAATTTTAATTATAAAAATACTTTAATGGAAATTTGGGGCGGGGCACACTCCACTCATAAAGACAAGGATATATATTTAAAAAAAAAACGTGTTATTGTAATGCTAAGTTGTTAAATGTTCATTTATCATTATATTTCATTTAATGTATGTTTATTGTTATATGTTATGTAAGTTATATTCATGTTATAGTTAATTGTTGTAAACGAAATTGTTAATTGGGGCTGTTCTTCGAAATATATGGAAACAGATTGTTAATTCCTTTATTTGGTTATTTTCCATATATTTCAAAGAGGGGCATTTGTAACAGTACTTTTTGGTTGTGTTTGAGGTATGAAAGGTCTATAAATTTATAAGGGCTGGTTATGTAAATGTATTTAATAATTTAAATATAAAATGTATGTAGTTGTGTGATTGGCCGAAGTAGTAGTGGTGTGACGTGGTATGACGTGATGTGGTGACGTACCAGTGGATCGGCCAATCACAAAATAAGGAAAAAGTAACTATAGTGACAAGAAAATCAATAATCTTGATAAAAGTGTTATAATCTTGAGTCTTCTTTCACTACGAGGAAAGATGCTGCGATGAATATATTCGCAATAGTAATGAGTGGAGTATACAATCAAATAATATATAGTTAATCAAATTCAATAATCAAGAAGTGCAATTTAACATGCAACGATTAAAATAAATTCCTGTTACAAAGGCAAGATTAGGAAAATGCTCCCATAAACGCCAGAATAGTGCTTTGTTTAATGAACTAGAGACTGGCCCAAGCACCCTACAAGATAATAAATAGCAAACAAAATCACAACTACAAATATCACAACCACCACCACCACAAGAAGAGCTACACTTTGACGAAAATATGCCTAACCAAAAAGAAGTAATTACAGAAGACCTGAAAACTACCTAGCAAAGTATCAAGTAATTTTATAAGAATTTCATTATTTTGGAGAGTAAATTTAATAATTTGATTGAAACTGACCAAATCAGACAACGCCCACGCACAGGTAGGAGCGACCCATGAGAGGAACGTTCCGACCCCGGAAAACTCGAACTAGGAGGTGTGACGTCTCCGCATTCCTCCTGCACAGGGACACAGCAGTGCCTTCCACCCACAGGGGACACATGTATGAACTACCTACTGGAGCATCCGCAGGAAAATCCCACTGTAAGTAGAAATATAAATAAAACCGACCTCAGTGTGACACGTGACAGAATTGAAGCTGACGAAGGAACCATGGCGACACAGGAAATAATGGAAGCGCCAAGAATTAAAGGTGAAATCGCCGGGATGACCTTTCACAAGGTCATTGACACAGGTTCTTCGGTAACGGTGTGCAGTGAAAATGTATACGAACTAATTAGTCTTAAGGTAAAATTGCAGGAACTGCCGGTTAAAAATGCAGTATGTAGCGGGGCTATTGGAAGAACCAAACAAAGAATTAATAAACAGATATTACTACATATTAAAATAATGGGATACGAGTTACAACTTGTCTGCTTCGTAGTAAAAGGACTCGCCGCTGACATTATCATTGGGAGCGATCTGTTAAACGCTTTGTCGTCAACGGTAGACTATCGAAGGTTGCAAGTCACTTTTCACCTGGCAGGAAAAATCGCCAAAATCCCTTTTGTTTCTGTAGCTCAGGAATGCCACGTTCACCTGACTGAGGAAGAAGATAAGATGCAATACGAGGAATTTTTTGTTGAAACGGTACTGATTGAAGGTGGATATGAGTTAATGAATATAAAATTGCAAGGTTTACATAACACGTACGGGCACAGTGAACCCGGAAGTATAACAAGTGACTGGCAAGTGTGCGCAGCTGAGAGGAACGTAAATAAACCAGTCCCCAAAACAATGGTGAACCCAACCTTCGAGCAGGTCAAGACATGTGTTGAACAAGTGACCCACCTTCCCGGGGAACAAAGACAGAAGCTGTTTGACATCTTGACTAAACACCGAGCTGGGTTCAGCGATAGAACTGGCAAATGTAACACGTTTAAATATTCCTTCCAAATAGCAGATGTTCCCATAATGCACCATAAATGCCGAATTATCCCGCTGGAGATCCGTGACGCCGTGTCGCAGAAGATAGACGAGATGTTACGGGATGGAATCATTGAAATTTCCGATACGTCACATGTACAGCCGTTGTGCATTATAAAAAAAAAGATGGAACTGTCAGAATTACGATTGATGCCCGTAATCTAAATAAATATGCCGTACCTGATAACGTTAGATCCCAAAACATTGAAGAAATAATAACAGAAATTGGGAGACAGAGGTGGTTTACTTCTCTGGATCTCACGAATTCATATTTGCAAATCGAGGTGGACCCAAATTTAAAGAAATATTTAGCTTCATACATCAAGGGAAAGTTTACTGCTTTCGTAGATGCCCGTTCGGTCTATGTGTCTCAGGTAGTGGATTTTTGAGGGCAATGCACTCTGTGTTTGGCACGAATACGGGAAGATACATTTCTCAATGTATTGACGACCTATTATTACATGACACGGATACCGACCAACACTTGGACCACTTAGAGACAACGTTAGCCAGGATTAAAGAGTGCGGACTGACTCTGAACTGGCGCAAATGTAATTTTTTGCACAATCTGCAAAATTTTTAGGTTACGTAATTTATGGAGAAACTGTGGCATGGTAGCGCGAAATCGTTGCACAGGTATGAATAGTTTGAAATTAAGATGTGGAAGCTTAGCGTAAGGGATAGATTGATATATACTTTACAAAAGTAGATGAAATAAATACGATCGGAAAATATATGAGTCGTAAGTAAGCCCTTATAGCGATAAATTAATAACCTAGGAGAATAGGGTACTATGTATACATATATCTGCGACCGAAACATGAATGAAAGCGATAACGCAGTGATAAAACACTTGGTATAAAAAATTGTTATTACATAAATTGAAAATGTGTAAATCTTCCATAAGATTAAGCAGAGTTAATAATAGATTGTTAGCAAACAGTTGTTTTAAAAAAGATGAATTTTGTAAAACCTTAATGTAGCAAAGGTAACTTCTTCCTTTGCACAGCAAAGAATCGATAGACACAATGGACAACAAAAAAAAGGACGATAGTGCAATACCTGCGTGAAAATGGATGCAAACAAGACTGAAACAAAGTGTATGCAGTTCAATTGTTGTGGACATCATTGTAAATATCACAATTGTATCAGTACGTCATATATATTGCAAACCTTTTTAATTGTATCAGTACATCATATATACTGTAAAATGTTTTAATTGTTTGAGTACATTGTATGTGTAAACACTTTTAGCTGTATCAGTACATCATATATACTGTAAAACTTTTTAATTGTTTCAGTACATTATATGTGTAAACATTTTTAATTGTATCAGTGCACCATGTATAGTGTAAACAATGTTGTAAGTGGATTAATATGTGAATTTCAGCTGCTCGCCACCAAACCACAAAAAACCACCGGAACACCACAAAACAACGGACACCCTAAAAGCAATGGACAAATAATGACGAACTAACGACGTCTATGACGGGATTTAAGAGAATTTTTAGGACTGCATGTGGTATGCCAATGCGTTGCCTCAAAATTCCCTTAAGGGCATATGAAACTGACCAAATCAGACAAAAACTACCGACAGGAGCGAAACTATGTAGACAGGGCATTCACCTTCTAGTAGGCTCGGGAACACAACCCTGCATTCTTTTGTCCAATATTGCCCGAGGCTAGGGATGGTGCCAACTTGACGGGGCCCATTTCTGCTCAAAACCTTTAGAAACGAAAACAGACGTGACCTTCACAATGACGACCCAGATATAAACAGACGCTTAACGTCCGTGTCGTAGCATAAATAAGCAGTACGATGAACCAACCCACGCGAATTTCGTTTGACCAATCAGAAATAAGTTCTTAGGCACATGACCATCGAAAAGTTCCAAAATTAGAGTAAGTGTGGGAAAATACTAATATGGCTGAAGTGGGCTGTTTTCGTGAAGAATCACTCGTCGTCAGACCGACACGTGCCATAGACGTATAAGACTCTTCGTCAGACCGACACGCGTCATATACGTATAAGACTCGTCGTCAGACCGGCAGGCATCTTACGCGTGTAACTCCCGCGGTCAGAACGGGACGCGCCATACGCATGTGATGAACATACAGCGCCTCCGGACTTAAAGGAATACAAGACAACTAGACACGAAATGACGTAGCCAGCTACATGCTACGAATGACGCAGACTGTGGCGAGCACGCAACACATAAAGGACAAATCTGCATCTGTACAGGACAAGGTGTTTCTGTTCACTCCGACCATAGTCAGGACTTACGCTACCCATCCCTGAAATCTCCGATAAGAGTCATGCTGAGCTATACTGAGTGAAACACCTTTTCCTACAAATTCCCTCAGTCCTTTATGATAAACCGCCATCCAGCTACTTATGAGGTATTGAGTGAACGAGGGAACACTCAATCAGGTTCGAACGGGCCGAACCGCCTCATGAAAATAAAATTTTTGTTATATAACTTGCATTTTAAATTAGTGAATGAAAAACATCTTGTCATTAATCGACTCCCTTTAAATTTAATTTAAATTTAAAGAACAATCTATGTATCAAGTTCGAACCGAACCGCCTCATGAAAATAAAATTTTTGTTATATAACTTGCATTTTAAATTAGTGAATGAAAAACATCTTGTCATTAATCGACTCCCTTTAAATTTAATTTAAATTTAAAGAACAATCTATGTATCAAGTTCGAACCGAACCGCCTCATGAAAATAAAATTTTTGTTATATAACTTGCATTTTCAATTAGTGAATGAAAAACATCTTGTCATTAATCGACTCCCTTTAAATTTAATTTAAATTTAAAGAACAATCTATGTATCAATTCGCATAGAACCAAATTGTATGAAAGTAGCTTCACATATACTAGTCTACATTTATTCAATAAACTACCACAGAGTATTAAGAATATTGAGTCCAAACCAAAATTCAAAAAGGCTCTATTTAATTTCTTAATGGAGAGAAACTTTTATAGTGTAGAGGAGCTCCTAAATCATGAAATAGAGTAAACTCCACATTTGTGAACAATTACTTTTATACAGCATTTCTCTATGGTTTTTATACTGTTTGTTTTTATTTCCTTTTCTACTTTAGACTTTTGTTGTATCCTGTATCTGTCACAGTTTTTAGCCTTATGTAACTTTTTATATTTACCTTTGTATCTTGAATTGACATGTCCTATAACATATGTATTATTTTCCAAAGGATGAAATAAATACAATACAATACAACTCTTTTTCCTCGATACATATCTATCATCACGCATTTCTATCATCTTTTCACACCTTAAATCCCCAAACTCTCATTGGCTGTAGCATTAACGCTTCTCAATTTGCTCAATTCACAGGAACCACCATGTCAGTCACAAAAGCATCAAATGCACCCACCATCATGATTATGTCATCTATAAGGAGTGCGTGGCACGGCAGAGAACAATACGGAGCATCGCAGAGGCAACGCAGGATTGGTAACTGTCCGTCCCGGGGTCTCATTCACGGCCCCACTCGGAAGGGCTGAACACACTCTGCAAGTCGCAGCGCAGAAAGCAACACAGCCCAAGACACCAAAACCTCCACAAGAGGCAACGCACCAGCAGCGTCCGAAAAAGGTCCACAAGGCATAATGGACAACGCAGCCTACTACACAGGCCGCAGCACCAAGATTAAGTAGTATTGGTGCCCTCTGCTTATTTTATTATTTTTATAATGTTGTGTATACATTGCATTTGTCAAACCCGTGATGTAGCCTATGTATTTTGGATCATATGGTTGAAATAAAATGAATGAATATACTAATATTAATAAACCAACTGGATTGAAAGTGTAACAACAGAAAAATTAACATCACGTATTCATAAAGATTACTCCAGAAAGGTCTCAATACGTGTGTTAACGTCTCAAATAATAAAGACGATTTTATCGCCCACATAAAAATAGCCACACATAATTATCCCCAAAATACAATAAAACTTATAACAAGATAATAGATTGTTTCTTCCTCTATTATACTATCTTTTTTCCTTGACAAAGACTAGACAGACTACGAGACAACAGGGTCTGCAAGACTACAGGCGATGCTTTTCCGGCCTCTGGTCCCAAACCTAGTCATTAGAACTCGTTTAGCTGCCTCCCTCTGGCGGGCAGGGGGGGGGGGGTCTCTGGACAGCTGTGGTTTGCCGGAGGGCAACTGCGAGGACATAACTTATCTCAGACGATGGGCAAAAATCGTATACCTCAACACCTGAACCTTCATCCGCCCCAAGACACCATGATGAACACACCTCAGAAGATCAGAAGAGCCCGACTAGCCGAATAAGCGAGAAAAAGGGATACGAGCTAGCACAGTAGCAAGGCCAAAGCAGCCAGCCCTGTTCAGGGCTTGGCTCTGCGCTATGAGCAAACCTCGTAAGAAACACCGATGCAACCAGACAGCTGCAGCTAGGGACAACATAGTGCCTGTGAGCCTGCAAGCAGCAGCTAAAGAAGACAGCTGCAATATTAGCAAGGTGACTGGGTACACTTTCTGAAACACTTCTTCTTATTCTATATCATTAAGTGTGTTTTGAATTTCTTAATATAAATGTATTCCCAGATGTTTAATTCATGATTCAAGTGAACTGATATTAGTAATTGGGTTTTTTGTTCTATGTTGTGGTTATGATCCCAGAAAAGTCTGCTACTGCCGATTTATCTATTTCTTGTTGCTTAAATGTTCCTAAAGTGTTAATTTAATCTGGATTCAATGTTACATTTTGTCTTTCCAATGTGTAATACTAATACATATATTACTTTATATTTCAAGTAATAAAGTTGAAATTTCAGATGGTTTAACACCTGCCTGCCATGTGAGGGATCCTGGATTCGATTCCCGGCCAGAGGTGGGGGATTTTTCTTCAACCAAGATAATTCCCCATCTTCCCCAGAGTCTGGAAGTATGAATGAGAGTGCAAATGTGTGCGTGATCTAATGATTAAAATACCCAAAAGTAGTCCAGCAACGCAAAGAGCATCCCTGGAAGGTATGTGCTGCCTTACACAGTGGGACAAGGATAGCGAATGTGTGTGGCAGAAAACGCATGCGACACAAGGAGCAGACCATAAAAAAAAAAATAAAAAAAACATGCGCTTTATTCACTCTGTACACTAAAATTGGGAAGAGTCATTCACAAAAGTAGAAGCCGTCAGAACGTTTTTGAATGGTCTGTAACTGTACTGACATGGGGTGTCATGAACCTGTCCAGGGAGGGTGTGGGAACCTTCACCAATCCCCCTGCGTCTCAGGCATTGGAGACTATCTCTCCTGTGGAGGACAGTACCTAAAACCCAACGTTTACCATCACCAATCGGCAATATGTTCCAAAGGAAAACGGCTGCCGATATGATCATTGCAGTTAAAGGCAATGGATAAATGGAACAAAAGAGTTGACATAAATTATTGGCTCAACAAGGCACAATAATATTACTAGTGTACGTACACTACAAAAAGTATTCAAAATATAACATTTTGAATGACAAAAAATTCTGACGTAGTACGCAAACACAGATTTCAGTTTTGCAAATCAGTGTGAAAAGTGATTCAGTAATGCTCATAAAAAAAAAAAAAAAAATGCAGAACAGTGTTACCAAATTTTGGTGGAATACTTTTTGATATTACACAACATAAAAACAAACATACAAGTTTCTCTGTGTAGAATATTTGCATAGCTTTCTATCCATCATGTGAGTACACAGAGTTTTTCAAATAAACTAAGATTTTATAAGTTTTATTCAATTAAAACTTATACCAGCTCCACTTCAGTAGTTAATGAGACAATATATACAGATTTTACTGTCTACCCACCACAGGAAGGCAAGAGATGAATGAAGGGGAGAGGGGTTTGAACTGTTAATCTGCTCTGTTAGTGGATCTGTTTACTAGGAAATGAGTGTGTGAGAGTTCATATGAGTCATCCATGCCGCCAGATCTAATGTTTGTTACAGTAACTGTAGTGAAAGGTATTATGTAATATGGGTGAGTTATGTGACAACACTTGCACATTTTAAACAAATCTAGCAGTCTTGTCATACTCGGAAGGCAAGCATAAACACTGTGCGACCAGCAAAAATGATTACGTTAATACATTCCTATAGCTTGCCTTCTTGCAGACAGAAAAAACATACATTAAATACATATCCATAATTTATGTCTGCAGAATTTTCACTACACCTTTTGTACACAAGCGTATCAAAATGGGCGTCACTCCAGGTCCAGTCCCTCAAATGCAACTGCATAAAATCAGAATTCTGAACTTCTGTTTCATCCTCATCTAAAACAAATGAATCTGCATTAGCACATGCAATTCATACACAAAGTAGTTGTATTACAACCAACAAAAGCATTGAAAAGAACTAGTAAAATATATGCTTAAGTAATTTACAACTATCATTTACAGCTTCTTGAGCTTCAAAATCATTATCATCTTCACCGTCATTCACTTCAAAATGTCCAAGGAAAATACTAAAGCCATTAGATAGATGCTTTATTGTCAATATGCTTACAAATAGTGAGTAAAAACTCTGTAAACAGGTGACTCAACAGAAGAAATTTTAAAATAACATTGTACAAAATAACAATAACACTAATAATATAAATACAAGTATATACAAGTATTGTTATAATTATGACATGCCCTTGGAATAATATTGTCAGAATATTAGAATTACAGAATGACAAATTTTTTTTATTATAATTCAATTGTATCATCCATATATTCAGTAATCGAGTAATATGCTTTGTCCATCAGTAGGTTTTTTATTGCTTTACTAAAGCATCTGAGGTTTTTCATTTCACGGATTCTTACAGGTAATTCATTATATTAACTTTAAAGAGAGTCGATTAAAGACACTAGACAACACTTAAGTAACACTTAGTAAGTGTTGTCTAGTGTCTTTAATCGACTCTCTTTAAAGTTAATTTATCATAACAACACTATTTTCAACACTTCCAAGAAAGTAATTCATTATATATTTTTATTCCTGCATATTGGGGGCTTTTTTTCATACAGTGTTAATCTGTGCATGGGTGGTTTCAGATTATTTTTATCTCTCGTTCCATGATTATGTTACATTTGAGAATTATAATTTGTATCAAAATCTGAGTGGATGTATTTATTTCATACAGGTATTGGGATGGTAAAGTTAATATCTTCAGGTTTTTAAACTTTTGGTCTTGATTGAGTCATTATGCGGATTATCTTTTTTTAACTTTTAAAGATCGTTTCCCATCCAGTAGACTTCCCCCATAGTATTATTCCATATATCAAAGAGTGGAAGTAACTGAAGTACACTATTTTTCTTGTTTCGAGGTTTGTTAATTTAGTTATGCAGCTCATGAAGGATGCACTGTTTATCTTTTGGACAAATAACGGATGTGGTCATCCCATTTTAACTGTTGATTTAAAAAGATACCCAACATTTTTTAATTTTCTGTATGATTTATAGCATCAGTTGTGATAAACCTCTCGCAATTCTTTCCTTGAGTGCTGAACTGCATAATGGATGTTTTGGAGTTGTTAAGTTTGAGGCCATTACTCGTGAACCACTTCCGTAAGTGGGTTATAGTTTCGATTAAATTAGATTTTAAATCCTCTAGGTTGTGCCCATTGAGTAAAATGGAAGTGTCATCAGCATACTTTATTGTTTACCCTTTTATGGAGTTAGGTAAACCATTTCTGTAAATTATATACAGTAGGGGTCCCAAGACACTTCCTTGTGGAACTCCTGTTTTTATTTGTTCCCAATTTAATTCAACGGTTCCCTTTAGATTATTGATTGTTTTTTGTTTACGACAATTGAGATAATTTTGAAACCAGCTTAAAGCAGCGCCCCTTATGCCATAGACTTCTACTGTTTTTAGTAATATATCATGGCAGACGCAATCAAAAGCTTTAGAATTGTCACATATCAGAACTGCTGTTTGTTGTTTCTTATCTGTCATTTTAGAAGCGCCATTTACCAAGGTAGTTAGGGCTGATATTGTTGAGTACTTTTCCCGGAATCCATGATGTGAGTTACTTAACTTGGGGAATTGTTCAAAATAAGACATGAGTTGTGCATGCACAATCTTTTCAAGTATTGTGGAGAACGTTGGAACGCCATTTAGTCTTAATAGGGTAAATCCTAAACTGCTGACACACATTTTAAAATTTGTTGCAACAGAGCTTAGTTTCAATGGAAGTCAGTTTAAAAAAAGTATCTGCAGCAAGTGATGCTGAGTTACATCTTTATTTATAAATTATATTTTTAAATATGATTAGGGAACATGACCACTCTATTAGTTGTGAGAATCTGAAACAAAGTGAAAGAGCTGTCTTTGTTTTAGACTAGCTGGTTGAATCAGGACATCTATGCTTCCTGGACAATACAAAGCTGCAAAAGACCTAAGGTTTGTCAGGATTTGCACTTTTAGTTGTACTTTAACAATCATTTCTACAGCATACAAATTACTTTGCATCTTAACAGTGCAATATATTATTAAATTATAGATGAGTCTTATTTATTACACATCAGCTTCACTTACATTACCTATACTGAGGACATGTTTTGCGAACCATCGTTTGCATCATCGGCGACTAAAGCTTGATCCAGTGGTGTGGGTAGTTCTGGAGTTGCTCCGGCCATATGTTGATTTTGTGATGAATTTAAATGTGGGGTTGTCTTCAGGTGGGATTTCAAAGTTCATTATTATGGGTGCATTATAAGTTGGTGATTGACAGTTGGAGTGGGGAAGGAGAGGGGATAGCACCGTTGCCACTTTACCGTCCCTCTCCACATGCTAGGCAACGAAGATGACGGGAAGAGGGGAGGAGGAAGTTCAGTTGCAGTAATGCACACGCACATATTCCTAGAAATTTGCATACTGCAGTATTAATCGTAAGACTGTCTACACGTTTAAGTGAGCAGTTACCTAATTACAGCATACGAAATGTTCGGAATAAACAAAAAATAAATGGTTAGCTACAGTTAAGATTTAGAGAATCAAAGTGCTATACCTGCACAGAATTATGCATTCTATTCCAAAGTGAATATGCTGCTTATCTCAGAGTCACTGCTATCATTGCTACTGCTTTTCTGATGATTGTCGTCGTCGCTGCCATTGTTGCCAGAGCTACTGCAACCTCCCACGGAAATTGAGTTCTTCCACAATTTATTCCAAAACTCCTTCGTTTTCCCATGCTGCCACTATAACCTTTATTGTGTGACAAACAGCATCTTCCCAATATTTAGCACTTAATTTTGCTATTGCTTCTTCTGTTAGTTTTATAACAGATGTTATAGTGAAATCTGTATTGTTGCGCGCTACATATCCCTTTATTTGGACCCAAATCAACTCTACTGCATTAAAATGGCAATGGTAGGGAGGAAGTCTTAATAATTTTGTGGCCCTTTTCTGCAGCCATTTCATTAACTATATATTTTGGGAACTGTGGTTTGTTTGCTTTTACTAGTTCAAGCAATTCATACTTTTTTAAATGATCTTGAACACGTACATTGTTGCGAACAAGCCATTCCAAAATAACAATCTTCCTGGATGCCATTGTAGCTTTGTCTAAAATAAGTGATATTTTGCGTTATCCATGACAATTACGGAATGCCTCTCCAAATTGACCAATAACTGCTCTTTGAACCATTTAAAGAACTTTCGAATGGTTCATTTTTTCATGATAGTCTCCTGTTTTCTTACATTTGAAGAGCAGGCAACAGTTTGGAATAAATCCCAAAGAGTTTCCCACGTAAAGGAGAATTATTGTTTCACCATTACCTAATGGCACCCGCATTATTGCTCCCAAGGTATCATCAGTCCAGCCCTTGTTAATGCAATGATTACCATTCACCCAGGTTTCATCAATCCATACAATATTCTCAAAATCACAAGAAATAATTTCTCGTAGGAACCTACAGTGTCAGGCACATATTTCAGCAAGATCTTATGGCCATTTAGCTTTTTATAGCGAAATCCTATTTTTTGCAGTGAGGTATTGCCACCAGTAAAAAGATCATCCATTTGTAGAGATGAGTGCAGTTTTGAAAGTGTAGGATATTGCTTCCTGGTATAATACGCATATATATGGCGGCGAGTGGCATCTTGTTGAAATGGGTCCAGGTTAGTAACTGGGTTAGGTCGCTTCCTCTTCCCTGGAGTTTGTAACTGCGATGTACATACCTGATTTTCTTCACTAGTGTATTTCTCTTTCCCTACTCTAACTATGGTATTCTTACTTACACCAACAGCTGAGGTTCTGTCCAGTACTTTTGAAACGGGAATTATTGGACCCCCATTGTCGCTTTCATCCTCAAAATATTTTCTTACGGAACATACAATTTCCCTTGCTTGTCCTTTAAATGGGATTCCGTGCCCAAAACATTTTTTGTGGTCTTCACACAGTTTCTTTCTGTCTGTTTCTGTAACACAAGTGTTTGTGGCAGCCAAGAGTAACGATAATTAGCTAAATATTAAAGTTACACTGAAACACTAAAGTTGATCGCTGAAACACACGAATTATGTTACGAAAATGTAAAGCTGATTACACCCTGTGAAACATTCACTACTTGAAGCAGTACACTCTTAGTTTGGCAGTTATGACAGGGAGAAATACCCTAAGTACCGTAAGGGTTATTCATGTTAGAACTGGAGCGGACAAAGGCAGGTAAGAAGGGTTGGTCATTAAACTGAAAAGGTTGGTCATTAACCCAGAAAACCTCATAAGATATTCCTTGAAACTAAATCCACACCTGTTCCCTTCCAACAACGCATACCGTCTCATACTAAAGGGCAACAAACGACGACGGTATTGTGATACCGCTGATTCATAAGTGAAGCAACAATAGTAGCAGTCTGTTTACTGCAAACCTCAACATGCCAATAGACTAGCGTCATGCATAAAGCACGTGGTGTAGTGCGATAGAGTTGGCAACATAGGATAAGCATGCCGGGTTGCCAATCACCAATTTACGATGCGGCAATAATAGTTGGTTTTTACGTTTTTGTACGTATTTTAGTAATTTGGTACTCTCTTCAATTTCATGATTTTCAGACCAGAAATGAGCTGCTATTGCGGAACTCATCATCTGGGAGAAAATATACATAGAAAAACATAAAAACCAACTAATGAAGTTCGAAATCCTGCAGAAGGCAACCTCACATATAGGTACGTAAGTGAAGTTGATGTGTAATAAATACGACTTATCTATAATTTAATAATTGTTTCACTTCAATGTGGTGTTCCAATACAGTTTGGTTACTGACAACCTGAGTTAGCTGCCCTACTGTCACAAGAATAAATCCCCCAGAGGCATGCGAGAGTAGTTATGTGTTTACGGCTTATGGAGTCCAGAACCACCCTGATTTCCTTGGTGTGGGCTCCTTGAGTGTCAGTCGAAATCTACAAATGGAAATGGGAGATTAGTCAAGTTTTCAAAATATCTATTCCCATTAAATTAACTTTAAAGAGAGTTGATTAAAGACACTAAACAACACTTAAAAAAGTAAAAACACTTAAAAAAAAAGTAAGTGTTGTTTAGTGTCTTTAATCGACTCTCTTTAAAGTTAATTTATCATAACAACACTGTTTTCAACACTTCCAAGAAAGGAATCTATTCCCATTTCACAGTACAGTACTTTGGATTCATATTGTGAGTAGCCTATTGCCCAGACAGGAATCGCACAAGTAACCCATGAACTGATAGCCACTACATCTTTGGGCTATAGCTCATAGTTCTCAAGTCATAGGTTATACAATTATTAGAGTAGCCATACTTCCATAAAGTCCCTGCATTTAAGGTTACATACCTTAGAAGCGAGTCACTTCCAGCTCAGAGTGGAAGTGAGAGCTCAGTGAGAATGGTAGGTGTGACATTGGCAGCAATGCTTCAAATGATTGGAAGTAGGCACCATGTGAACTGTCATTGGTTCATGCTTTAATTTTTATGTGTAAGCTGTGAATGTACGTTTCGTCGGTGTAGACAATAGGGCTAGCCTCCCAGCAGTTTCTTGTAATATTCCTTAAAAAGGACACATGAGCATTTTGTATGAACAAGAACACATCTATTTCGGTGTCTTTTGCCAGTGAAATATGAGGCACTTTAATATTTTTAACACACTTGTTTCTTTTCAGTAATGTAAAATTCATCTATCCTATGTATTATAGATATACCAAATTCATCTAAACCGGTGCATGGTTTCGGCCGGTTTTTGTTCTGCTTCGGAGTACGAATGTACATACTGTGTTAGTCTGCACCTCACTCAATTCCTTTTTTTATCTTTTTAATTATAGATTTCGGAACAACTTTTACAGCTGCTATGCGCTCTTTAATTTTCTTCATGGAAATTATAAAAGTGACTTCATTTGCCTCTTGTTGCATGAAAGTTAATGTATTAGCTACTGTATACCTAGATTATAATCGTAAATTTCTTCAATAAACTTTGGAATGGTTAAATGACATCTACACCCTTCCATGCTACCTACACACTAAATTAAACGCAACTACAAGCGATGTATACTTGACTTGTCTGTAGGCGACAACACGCTGACTTTTGTGCATACAGGTTTGTGCATGTGACAGCTAGACGGCTCACCTACTGGAATCGCTGCCATTGCCAGAGACTTATAGAAGTACTACTCCACAGGCATTTATATTTCATCATAATAGCAAATATGCACATTTTAGTCGCCATTCTAAATGATTACCAAGGTATAAATTATAAATTAACTTACCGTTGATGATAGTCATCCAAGAAAGAGCCCATATCACCACAAGATTCAGACAGCCAAGACATCAAAGAAAACTTATCTGCTTCAAACTTCTGAAATTTGTATAAGTTTTCTAGTAATCTCTGTAACACCCTGACATGAGATAGAGGATATCCTGTGGAGTGGGAACAAACAAAATTACTTATATAGACCCAGAAATTAAGTACTTAAATCTTGAGATCTATTTGATAATATGCAAACATGATTTTCAAATATTTTAACTCAGAGGATAATTATTTGCCATTAAAATCATCTAATTATTTTAACTGGCTGTTATACTGGTTGCCAAACTAGAATAAGATTGACGTTTAGTAAGCACATGGAAGAATATAAAAATTATTTGTGGTTGGTTTATTGACACTCGTCACTTACTTTTTCATATATTTATGAGAGACTAGTTTCAAAGGCCCTGGCCTCCATTTTCAATCTCTTTCCAACTGGCATCTGTTGTTTTCTGCTCTCTCTGGTGGTGGAACTATGAACTTTTTTGTCAAATTATCTACTGGCGGGATTTCAAAGTTCATTACGCGATCCTTATTTTTCCAGATGAATATGTTCTCCCATGTTGTCAATCTATTTTGGTTTATCACTCCTTTTAATAATTTTGGATTTGGATCAATGTCATGGTTTTCATTCCAAAAATGAAATGCTACTGCTGACTTGTCTTCTTGTTTCAATCTGATGTTTCTAAAGTGTTCTTTGACTCTGGTTTTTAAATTTCTTTTTGTTTGACCTATGTAGCATTTTTCACAATTCTTACAATTTATTTGGTATATTCCAGATTTGTTACCTGAAGGAATTTCATCTTTTGTTTTTGAATTTAGTAACTTTAAAATTGAGTATCTATTAGTAGGTGCCAAGATGATATTTTGTTCCTTGAATATCTTTTTAAATTTATTAAATGTTTATGATTGCATTTGAAACACAAATTAAAAAGTCCTTCCCATTGATCTTCAAGGTTTGGTATACATATGTTGACGACATCTTTGCAATTGTACCAAGTAAACATTTAGATGATGCATTAAAATTACTCAATCTGCAAGAAAGGACTATCAAATTCACAATAGAGAAGGAAATCAATGGACAACTACCTTTCTTGGATCTAAATATAATCAGGAATGATACAAAAATAAAATTTGGAATTTACAGGAAGCCAACACATTCAGAAAATTATATAAAAAATAATAGCCACAACCCAATTACACATAAACATGCAATAATAAACAGCCTTACACACAGACTAGTCAACATATCCATGGAAAAAGAAGAATATTTCAAGGAACAAAAAGCAATAATACACATAGCAGAAGAGAACGGATACAACAAAAATTTGGTGTTGAAGAAAATTAGAAAATCTAAACTAAAGAAAACCATTAAGGAAGCAACCACATTTATTAAAGAAAAAGAAAGCAACAGCATATTCAGTTCATTCACATATCATCCAAAAACATTTAATAAATTTAAAAAGATATTCAAGGAACAAAATATCATCTTGGCACCTACTAATAGATACTCAATTTTAAAATTACTAAATTCAAAAACAAAAGATGAAATTCCTTCAGGTAACAAATCTGGAATATACCAAATAAATTGTAAGAATTGTGAAAAATGCTACATAGGTCAAACAAAAAGAAATTTAAAAACCAGAGTCAAAGAACACTTTAGAAACATCAGATTGAAACAAGAAGACAAGTCAGCAGTAGCATTTCATTTTTGGAATGAAAACCATGACATTGATCCAAATCCAAAATTATTAAAAGGAGTGATAAACCAAAATAGATTGACAACATGGGAGAACATATTCATCTGGAAAAATAAGGATCGCGTAATGAACTTTGAAATCCTGCCAGTAGATAATTTGACAAAAAAGTTCATAGTTCCACCACCAGAGAGAGCAGAAAACAACAGATGCCAGTTGGAAAGAGATTGAAAATGGAGGCAAGGGCCTTTGAAACTAGTCTCTCATAAATATATGAAAAAGTAAGTGACGAGTGTCAATAAACCAACCACAAATAATTTTTATATTAATTTTGACGTCACTGTTACTAAATTCCTCCAAACACACAACATGGAAGAATGTTTTAAATAAATGGGAGGGTATGAGTAAGTCATAATGGTTATCATAGTAGCAATTAGAAGGACCAATTAGAGGCGAGATGTTTCCATGACGTTAGATGCTAAACCTTGATTGTCAATATTCTAACATGTCAAAGTATAAACTTGAAAAAAAGTGCAGAGACAGTGAAGCACAATTTGGCACAGAAGTGAATCGAGAAGATATTGACACACTGCTTCACTGACACTGTTTATTCACAGGGCATGTTTCAAGAGCTTTTGCTCTTATCAGCTGGTACTCGAATAGTGCAAATTGCAGTGGTTTCCTCTTTCTCCGTATCATCGATAGATGGCGTGATGTACTTGTCAAAGATGTCCGGTGGTGGAGTTTCAAAATTCATGACTGACAATTTTTGTTAATGAAAGTTTTTTCCCCATATGGAAAGGTCTATGGGGTGATTAACGTATTTTATTAAAGATGTTTCCAAATTGATGTCATATCTAGCATTCAAAAAATGAAAAGCCACTGCTAATTTTTCTGTTTCACCATTTTTAATGTTTCATACATGTTCTTTAGTTCTGATGTCAATATTTCTTTTAGTTTTTCCTATATACATTTTAGGACAAGTTTCACATTTGATCTCATAGATTCCTAGTTTTTCTTTGGTAGTAATTGAATTTTTTGGGGGGACTTTTAACAAATTTCTGATATTAAACCTATTTTGAGGTGCAAGAATTATGTTGTGTTTTGAGAAGATTTTTTGGAATTTATTATAGGCTGAGGGATGGAAGATGAATTTTTAAATTTTTTTTTCTTTTCTAGGGTGGTGTTTTCTTTTATTTTCTTAGCTTTGTTGAGTCTGTTAATTGTTTTGTCTACTAAATTTGGGTTGAAACCGTTGGACATAGCTACTTTGTTTATGTGTAGGTATTCTTCTTGATAATCTTCTCTCTTTAGTGGTAAGTTGATCATCCGAAATATTAAACTGTTGAAAATGGCATGTTGGTGTTGTTTTGGGTTGAAACTGTTGCTAATATAATTATCTGTGTGTGTCAGTTTCCTGTAAATACCAAAAGTGGGTTTGTTGTTCATTTTTTTTTATCTTTATGTCCAAAAAGGGGAAGCACACTATCCTCTTCCGTTTCCAATGAAATTTTATAGCTGAATTTTGTATATTCGAAAGTCTAAGACCATCTTGTATGAGTTTTTTTTTTTTTTTTTTTAAGGTACTATTGCAAAAATGTCGTAAACATAGCGATACCAAACTCTGAAATAACTTGGAAAAGTTTGTGATATGTGTTTCAAAAGCACTCATAAATAAATCTGCCAAGAAGGGAGACAATGGGTTGCCCCATTTTTTGTTTATAGATCTGTCCATTACAAAAAACGGGCCTAGCTATGGGCAACCCATTGTCTCCCTTCTTGGCAGATTAATTTATGAGTGCTTTTGAAACACATATCACAAAAACTTTTCCAAGTTATTTCAGAGTTAGGTATCGCTATGTTGACGACATTTTTGCAATAGTACCTAAAAAACTCATACAAGGTGGTCATAGACTTTTGAATATACAAAATCCAGCTATAAAATTTCATTGGAAATGGAAGAGGATAGTGTGCTTCCCCTTTTTGGACATCAAGATAAAAAAAAAAATTAACAACAAACTCACTTTTGGTATTTACAGAAAACGGACACAGGCAGATAATTATATTAAGAACAACAGTTTCAATGCAAAACATCAACATGCCAATTTCAACAGTTTAATATTTCGGATGATCAACTTTCCACTAAACAGAGAAGATTATCAAGAAGAATACCTACACATAAAAAAGTAGTTATGTCCAACAGTTTCAACCCAAATTTAGTAGACAAAACAGTTAAGACTCAACAAAGCTAAGAAAATAAAAGAAAACACCACCCTAGAACCTACAGGAGAAAAAGAGAAAAACAATTTTAAAAAATTCACCTTCCATCCATCAGCCTATAATAAATTCCAAAAAATCTTCTCAAAACACAATATAATTCTTGCACCTCAAAATAGGTTTAATATCAGAAATTTGTTAAAAGGCCCCCCCCCCCACCCAAAATTCAATCACTACCAAAGAAAAACCAGGAATCTATGAGATCAAATGTGAAACTTGCCCTAAAATTTATATAGGAAAAACAAAAAGAAATACTGACATCAGAACTAAAGAACATGTATGAAACATTAAAAATTGTGAAACAGTAAAATTAGCAGTAGCTTTTCATTTTTTGAATACTAGACATGACATCAACTTGGAAACATCTTTAATAAAATAGGTTAATCACCCACTAGACCTTTCCGTATGGGAAAAAATCTTCATTAACAAAAATAGTCATAGTCATGAATTTTGAAACTCCATCACCGGACATCTTGAAAAGTACATCACGCCATCTATCAACGATACAGAGAAAGAGGAAACCACTACAATTTGCACTATTCGAGTACCAGCTGATGATAAGAGCAAAAGCTCTTGAAACATGTCCTGTGAATAAACAGTGTCAGTGAAGCAGTGTGTCAATATCTTCTCAAGTTACTTTTATTCTAACATGTGCTTAGCATGACGTGCAGGCGAGTTATGCAAATGCCGCAGTAACCTTGCTGTTTGTTTCTCTGCTGATAGCATAAACAGTATGCCTTCACATATATGTTGCTGGTTTTTTTCTGTTTTTTTTTTTTTTTTTTTTTTTTTCCCCACACCTGAACTGGCAAGTTCCTTTGCATCTTATTTGTGGCAATTTGCCTTGGTTTACATGTGTTTCATTCTGTGTACCTGTGTTGTGATCATTTGCAATTGTGTTTTAATGAATGATTAATTATGTCTAAAAAGAGACAAGCGAAATCCTGAATGTGCTTGGGAACCAAATAAAACTATATTGCGACTTTGTGGGTTTGTAGAATTAAAAGTACGAGTTGCAGAAATTCAAAACACCATTTGCATAGAAATACACTTTGTACACTCCGGTTTCCCCCGCCATCTCATTCCACCGATGCTCCATCTTCATCTCATGTAGGTATCATCGGTGTCATCGCCTGCGGTGCCGTATGTAGTAAAAACGGGTGTTAAACACTACACATTTCATTTCACGTACACCAGCAGAATTACGTAACACACAAATACAATCTTCCAAGGCTGCTGACCACAACAAAGAATTCACTTCAAAAACACCAGTTCCAATTACCACTCTCTCATTACGACTCTGTTGACAACTCCCCATGAACTAGCCACAGCTTCTTGTACACGACTATCCATGATTCCAGACTGTTATAGAATGTTCTCTAAAGTCACTAGATAAAACACGAACGTTCCAGACGTTTAACTTTATCTGTGTCAGCAAGTCTTATCTCCAGGCTATCTCTATCTGGTTTTGCAGGCTCTTTATCTCCACACTACGCTATCTGTCTGTTATCGTCGGCGCCGAACCCTTTGTGCACGTATGCCGCCAGTCATAATGGATTCGCGACAAAATTTTGAAGGTACTCCAATTAAAGGACAGGCACAGGAAATAATATGTTCTGTGAGATATAAGCAGCATTTCCCTGCTTCAATAAGCATCAAAATGTCACAGGTATGCCTCTTTTGTTACGATGATCTTTAAATTGATGTGTTCTTGCATGTTCAATCGTTTGCATGTAGATCCACGACTTTACTATGGTCTTTGTGTGTAGTATAATAAATAAATAATTATAATAATACCCATTGCAGTAGCAATTGAATCACCTTCGCATGTGTAATCCTATCGCGCTCTCCATGTGGCAGCAATAAGCGGCGACGTCACCTCTTTTTCCATATGAAATGTCAATCACTTTCTAGATTGGCAACCTATGAGGGCGGTTCAATAAGTACCCATATTAGGAAACAAATTATTTATTTCTCAACATATTCCCCTTTTAGCAATATACTACCATCCCTCATGCCACTTTTTTAACCCCTTCAAAAAATAATTGTCAAGCTCTGCAAAATACCCCCCCTATCTCCATTTTGACTGCCTCATTTGATCTAAATTTTCTTCCTGCAAGCATTTTTTCATGTTTCGGAACAGGAGAATAGGGGGAGGGAGGTGTGTGTGGCAGTAATTCATCATATGCTGGGACATTATTGTGGTGAAACAGAACTTTCCTCTTTGCCATTTGGGGCAGTGTCCCCTTGAACCTGTTGAATTGGGCCAATAACTCACTGTAGTATTATACAAATATAACAATTTGTAACAAAAACTTCACTTATCTTAAGGAAATGATGTTAATTCTTCTTTCTAATTGAAATTGATTTCACAAACTCTTGTTTGCGTCAGTCAAAGAAAACCACAGGAGAAAAATTCGTTGTTAAGGAAGTTACTATGTTATGTTTTTTCAGTATTACCAAAATCTGAGAACGAAACAAACTTAAGAACAGAATCAACTGCTGGTATTTCACAATTCAGTTCGCGATGTTATTTTTTTAAATAAATATATTTTCCCAAACCATTAAATCTATCGGGACATTTAATTGTTTTAATAATTTAACTTCAGGATTTATATTATGGTTAAATGACCAAAAATGATCTGCTATGGCCGATTTATCAGTTTGTTTATACTTAATGTTATGAAAATATTCTTTTGTTCTGGTTTCCAAATTACATTTCGTCCTACCAATGTAAACCCGATCACAATCTAAACAATCAAACTGATAAATACCAGATTTAAGTTCCTCAAAACAAATGTAGTATTAAAAATTTACTTCATTTTTCTAAAAAAGATGAAATTCTTAATAATTAAAAATCTGGTATTTATCAATTTGATTGTTTAGATTGTGATTGGGTTTACATTGGTAAGACGAAACGTAATTTGGAAATCAGAACGAAAGAACATTTTCGTAACATTAAGTATAAATTTTTGGTCATTTAACTATAATATAAATCCTGAAGTTAAATTATTAAAACAAATGTCCCGATAGATTTAATGGTTTGGGAAAAGATATTTATTTAAAAAAATAAACATTGCATAATGAATTTTGAATTACCAGCAGTTGATTCTGTTAAGTTTGTTTCGTTTTCAGATTTTGATAATAGTGAAAAAACATAACATAGTAACTTCCTTAACGACGAATTTGTTTTCTCCTGTGGTTTTCTTTGACTGACGCAAACAAGAGTTTGTGAAATCAATTTCAATTAGAAAGAAGAATTAACATCATTTCCTTAAGATAAGTGAAGTTTATGTTACAAATTGTTATATTTGAATAATCATTGCTTCACTGTAGCTAGCTTCATTTTCTGCATAATCACTGTATTATGCTCCAGTAATCATTTTCCTTTTTCCAGAAGTCAATGAGTATGATACCCTTCACATCCCAAAAAATTGTTGCTAACACTTCTGCCCGATGGGATCATCTTTGCATTCTTTGGAGCAGATTCTCTGGAAGCAACCCATTGTTTTGATTGTTGCTTGATTTCTGGAGTATAATGAACCCAGGTCTCATCAACACTGACAACTCAAAGCAAAAAGTCCTTTGGATTTCCCTTAAACAGCTCCATACACAGCCTCAAAGTTAAAAGTTGTACTGCTTGTTATCCACTGTGAGCAAAAGCGGCTCTCATCAGAGTGACAACTTTCTCATCTCCAACTTAATGCGCAAAATGTGAATTGCTGTTTCCGTCAATACTTCAAACTTTTGTTTGATGGTTACCAAGAATCATATCATGGACTTTTTCAATGACTTCCTCAGTAACCCATCTGCAGCACATCCTAGGGGCTCTTCGTCAAAAATGGATGTTCGACCAGTTTAATCATTATGCCAATATCTAATGTTACAGAAGGTGAAAGGTCTCCATAAACAGCATCCAATTTCACTTTTATCTCCTTGCACATTTACCTAAAAGTAAAAAGCGAATCACTGAACAATACTCCACTTTTTCGATTTTAGCAAACACACATTGAACTTGCTGAAATGTCTAAAATCCAAGCTAACCTATGAATCAGCACCAAAATTGCTTTGACAACGTAACAAATGACTACATGATAACATAACATTCCCTTAGCAACACCATATATTTTGAATCACGGGTACTTATTGAACTGCCCTCTTATATTAGGGTACAACCTGCAGCCAAATCAGGCAAAATAACTTTCAGCAAGGAGCATCTACCAAATCATATTGTGAACCTAAATATAGAGAAGTACTTCTTGATAACGCGGGTATAGGCACTTTAAAACTTACGTCTGATGCAGTGTATAAGCAGTCCTTTAACATTTTGCAACTTTTCTCTCTGAGTTATTAGTTTATACTAAATCTATGTTACACTATTCAGTTTTGTAAACACTGACTGATGAAACGATACATCAATAAACGATTTTAAAATCACAAATTCAGTATGCAGACAACCACATTCTAATCTACTGCTAGGAGTCAGCTGCTAGCCCCCGAATGAGGTCGTGTAGCAAGAGCGTGGAAACAGCTGAAGATTGGAACATAGGTGTTGATTTGCAGCTGTACAGGATAAGAATTGGAGTATTTGAAGGAAAGAAAAGGAAGAATCAGTACAAAAAGGAACTCAAGATACCAGTTCAACTATGGATAGCACTAGTATTAGCAGTCTTGCTAATAATAGACAGAGTGGAACCAAACCCAGGACCAACGGACTTGAACCAAATTGCAGCTATGTTAAAAAAGATGAAAGATTTAGCAGATGTAAAGAAGATGGACAGAAATGGGAGCTAAATTGGACACAAATACTGAACAACTCTGAAGAATAATTAAAGAATTAAAAGACACCGAACAAAAATTTGCCAAATTCACAAGAACGATAGGAAAGGTAAAGAAGAACTGTGAAAATGGACAGTGCAAACTGAACCTCTTTATATTTGGAGTAAAAGAAGACCTAAATAAGAGATTGTACGAGATCGTGGCAGAAATTTTAGAAAGAAGACTAGAAATACCATTGCAAGGATGGGAGATTGTGGAGATATACAGGTTAGGCAAAAAAGGAAGATACAACCGACCAATAGTTCTAAAATTAGCTACACAGGAGATGAAATGGAGGATCATAAACAGTACAAAGAAGCTAAAAGGATCAGGAATTTACATAGAAAGGGATTACAGTGAGGAAGAACAGAGATATAAGAAATCCTTATTAATAAAAATGAAGGAGGCCAGGGATGAAGGGCAAAAGGCTTACTTGAGGGGGCTTAATCTTATTGTAAATGACGAACATTGGAGTATCCAAGAAGAGATGAACAGAGAAAAACTGATTCGCAACAGGATGAGATCCAGACAGCAGACAGATCCAAGGTTGGAGCCCAAGGAATGCAGAGTCAAATATCAGAAGATGCGAAGAAAGATGATGCTACACCTGATATTACATGCGGCAATGATGCATCCACACTAGCAAGTGACGACATCCGGGGAAGTGACGTAGTAATACAGTGACATAAGAGGTGATGACAACACGTGACATGTGTCAAGGTTCCATTGAGAGACATCAAAGCGCACATACAAGTGAAGTGTCATATTTCAAAGACATGGCTGAGGCGCAAAGGGTTATAAAAGAAAGTTACAAATTATAGCAATGGGTGAAGGAAGTATTTTGCAAATTGATGGAAACACAGAACAGCAACAAGTGATGGGGGTGGGAGGTTAACAAGGGGAAGAAAGGTAGACATAAATATTAAAAGCAGAAGCATTATTAACAGTGAAGTATTCTTCATATTTGAGTTTGATTTATGAGTCACTATGTTTACACTCATAAATCAAACTCAAATATAAAGGTAGACATGTTGAAGAAGAAAGACAGTGAAAACTTAAGATAGGGAAAGGGGATACCTATGATGTTTTGGAATGTGGAAGGTCTAAAAGCAAAGTTAATAAGTGGCAAATTATATAATGTGGCGAAAGGAGTGGATGTTATTGGTTTAGTGGAAACATGGGCAGAGGACAGAGTTAATTGAATTAAACAATTTTTTATGTATTACTAAAGGTGCAAGTAAAATATCTGTTAAGGGTAGGGCATCAGGAGGTATAACGCTTGCTATTAGAAATCACAAAGGTTTGGAAGTGGAAATAGAGAAAATTGAGAGTGAAAGTAAGTGGTACGGATGCAAATAAAATAAGAAATGGAGTTAAAGCAAGTTATGTCTTAGGGTTAGCTTATAATCCTCCAGAAAGTTCACCTTTTTGATGAAAAAATTTATAACTTAGAAGAAGATATTGAGAAAGTTAGTGAGCGCTATCCAGAATCAGAAATAATAATTATGGGGGACTGGAATGCGAGAGTAGGAGAGGAAAAAATAAGAATAATTTGTAAGGAAACAGAAAGTGAAAGAGATATAGACGAAGTGTGGACAAGGAGTAGAAGTGATAAGATATATAATAAGGAAGGAGCTAAACTTCTAGAGTTCTGTGAAAATAATTTACTTGTATGTAATGGCACTTTAGGAATAGATGAAGAACCTTACTATACGTTTGTGAATGCAAATGGCCAGAGTGTTATTGATCTAATAATGTGTAGTAATGAGGGAATTTGTAGTAGAGGTAAAGATGAAATATTTTAGAGTAGGAAATGAACCTGTAAATAGCTGCCATTTTCCAATTTATGCATATTTAATTGAGGAAACATCAAAAAGCCTAAATCATTCAAGAGAAGGAGTAGTAAATCGATTCATGTCATAAATGGAAAGAGTCAGAGGACGTAGAGTTTCGGAGAGAAATAAACTCAAAAACAAGCAAAATAATAGAATCTGGGATAGACTTATCATTAAAAGAAGGGAGAATAGAGAATTAAATTTATTGGGAGTCGATTAATGACACTAAACAACTCTTACTTTTAAATTTTCCCGGAACTAGTTTCAGAGGCCTTCCCTCATCATCAGCCGGAAATCGACTGGTTCTCCTTGGTGTAGCTGGCAATATTTTGTCATCAGTCTCCTCTGGTGGCACTTCAAGGAACTTGCTGAACAAATCTTTCTGGGGGATGTCGAAATTGAATACTTTCTTCCTATTTTTTGAAATAAAGATTTGTTCCCATGTGGACAGTTCTTGATTTCCTGTTGTATGTTTTAGTAATTTTGGTTCTGGATTTATGTTGTGGTTTCTTTTCCCCAAAAAAGTGTGACAACTGCTGATTTTTCTAATTGCTTGTATTTTATGTTCCTAAAGTGTTCCTTTGCTCTTGTTTATAAATTTCTTTTGGTTTTTCTAATATAAATTTGACTACAGTCATTGCATTCAATTTGATATATACCAGATTTTTTGTTAGATGGAATGGCATCTTTGATGTTTGAACAAATTAGTTTTTTTTAAGGAGTAATGTTTCACTGGTGCTAGTTGAATGTTTTGTTTTTTGAAGACTTTTTTGAATTTATCAAAGGCCCATGGATGGTAAGTGAATTTTTTGAAGATCATTTTAGTTTCTGTAGCTGAGAGGGTTGCGGTTTCCTTTAGTAGTTTCTTCTTTTTTGCTAAGTTCACTTTTTTGTCTACTAGTGATTTGGGAAAGTCATTTTTCTGTGCTATTTCAATAATTTTGTTGTATTCTATTTTGTATTCTTCTGCTGTGAGAGGGATGTTGACCAGTCTGTGTGCTAAACTATTAAAGATCGCCTGTTTGTGGGATCTTGGATTGTAGCCATTAGCTTTTATGTAGTTGTCTGTCTGTGTTGGTTTTCTGTGAATGCCAAAGTTTATTCTATTTTTATTTCTGATTATTTTTAGATCTAAAAATGGTAAATACTCGTCTTTTTCAACTTCTACAGTGAACTTGATGCTTTTTTCTTGAATATTTAGAAGTTTTAGTGCATCACTCATGTGTTTTTTGGCACTATGGCAAATATGTCATCTACATATCTTTGCCAGTTTGAACATCCATGGGAAACCTTTAGTGATCCTTATTTCTAGTGCACTCATGTACAGATCGGCCAGGAAGGGTGATAAGGGGTTGCCTAACTAACGAAAATGCTGGGAAACATGATGTGGGATAACTTCGAAAAAATTATTTGACAATGCGTGGCAACTGCTAGTTTCTCTAATTGTTTATATTTTATAAAGTGTTCCTTTGCTCTTGTTTCTAAATTTCTTTTGGTTTTTCCAATATAAATTTGACCACAGTCACTACATTCAATTTGATATATACCAGATTTTATTTTTTGTTAGATGGAAGTAAGTGCTGTTTAGTGTCATTAATCGACTCCCTTTAAATTTAACCTAAAATTAGCTTTAAAAATGGATCTGGGATGGGGAAATGGCGCAAGATAATAGATTAGATGAGGAAATCACAGTAGACAAAGTGAATTTACAAGTAAAAAGGTTAAAAAAGAAAAAGGCTGGGGGCTTTGATGAACTACCAGGAGAGTTCTGGAAGGAATATGGTAAAACAAATGAAGGAAAAGTCTGTCTACTCAACGCATAATCGTTTTTTACAACATGGACCCTCCTCCTGACGGTCCTTTCTACAAGGTTGCAACATTTAACATCATCGTCTTTTTCTAGAGTCTCTTTCTCTGTCTAAACAACACGTGCACTTCACATTGTGAAAAGACTGGGTTTTTACGAGAATCAAAAGACACTTGGAAAATATTGTATTTCTATTATTATTGCTGTTGCTGCCACCACCACCACCACCACCACCACCACCACCACTATTGTTAAATTTTCTACTTAGCATGTAGGCATTTTCGTAATTATTATAATCAGTGCTATTAACTCATTGATATAAGTGCCTAATTCCGATTCTCCATCACTCTCAGAGTCAGCGGTAATGATGAACCTGCTATCGTTAGATTGCTGATCCCGACTAATGTATTTTTCCTCTACTTTCTTTACATGCTGCACACAATTTTTCCACAGTTCTGCATCGATCCCTTCTACACAGCTTCTCAACAAGTTGAAAACGCTTTCGCTGAGTGAAGGTGTTGCATTTCTCTTGCGCACTTCTCTCTTCAGTTTCGACCACACCATTTCTATGGGGTTGAAACAGCAGTGATACGGCGGCAACCTTAAAACTTCGTGCCCATATTTACGAGCAATGTCGTCAATCACGTAATCCTTGCCCTTTTACCCCTCAACACAGGAGCAGGTAAAGTGCAAGCACACGAACCGTCGTCCCACCCTTTTCTCGATACGTCATGGGTATTGTACCAGGTTTCGTCTAAATAAATTATCTTGTGTCCATTACTGCGAAACTTCCTTAGCTTTGACAAGTATATATATCGCCAAGCTACAATTCTGCTGTATTCCATAATAACCCTTCTCTTATTCAAAGTGCAGTATTTGAAACCTAGCTCCTTTAGAAGATCGCGCAAAGTGCAGCATCCATAAGGAAAATCACAAATTTCTTGCAAATGTGTAACCAATTCATCTAAGGTGGGCGCTCTCCCTTTTGCATGGAAATTATAAATTTCTCGGCGAATTAAATTGCATGTGAAATTATCCACCTTAGAGAAACTTCTTTTTTTTTTTGTTTCCACACTTTGTTGGCGTCTTTGGTATTCCTTTCGTCACAATTTTTCTAACCGTATTTCTGTGAATACCCAGAATTTTTGCAGTTTCACTACTTGACCCCTTACCAAGATTATTTTTCACCACATATTTATATGCGTTCAAAACAAGCGCTTGACTTTGCTTAGAAAGAGTTCCCGTTATAACTTTGTTTTTTGAGGCTTCTCCCCTAACATAACTCGGCCCAGCAACACCTTCCAATTCATTCACACTATTGTCTTCACTTTGATTATTTTCACTTGACTGAACGTTATCTGCTACTTCATTTGCATTTACCACTGCATTTCTCTCCCACGGTCTCCACATCGTGACACACAACGAATGTCTGCACCTAATGAAACAGAACAACTGGAAGTTGGAAATTTGGCAACTGAGACTCCACGTGGAGTAGACATGCAACTGTCATTTTCAGAAAATCGGGGTTGCTATTGGTCCCCAATGTCAGTGTTCCATTTCTGAAGTGTGGAGATAGATTTATGACGGTCATTAGTGGGCGGGGAGGTCAGGTCCTTTGAGGTCCCTTTGACTGGAAACTGCACACACGTTGGCTAAACAGACTTTATAAGAGTCATGACGAAATTTCTAGAAAAAATAAGGCAAGTGAATACATTTCCAGAAAATTGGAAAGTGAGTATTATTGCACCAATTTACAAAGGCAAAGGAGAAGTTAGTAAAGATCAGTTTACTAGCAATATTAGGGAAAATTTACACAGGAATAATGTGTGAAAGATTGCAAAGATGGGCAGAGGCAGAAAAGAAGCTATCCGAATTTCAATCAGGATTCAGGAAAGGGAGAAGGACAATAGATAATGTACTAATTATTAGAATAGTAGGTAAGTTCACAAGTAGGAAAAGATTTTGAAAAAGCTTTTGATACAATAGTGAGAGAAGCACTATGGTGGAAATTACAAAAGAAAGGAGTCCGCAAGAAATTTATTATAGCACTAGAAAAAATTTATGAGAGAATATAGTTTGGAACAAGAGTAGATAAGAATGGGATAATGGAATTAGTGGAGCAGAAAATGGGATTAAGACAAGGCTGTAAACAATTATTAGGAATAAGGTAATACCAGGGTTGCTATTTGCAGATGATTTGGTAATAGCATCTATAACAGTGATAGGATTACAGAGAGCAATAAATGAAATTAGCAGCTACTGTAAAGAATGGGGGATACGAATCAATATAAGCAAGTCAAAAATAGCAGTGTTTAAGAAGGGTGATAACGTGGAGGTGGTAAAGGAGTTTGACTATTTAGGGATGAGACTGTGCTACAATGGAGGCTGGGGAGCACATGGGAGAAAGATAAGAGTGAAAGGGAAGATAGCGATGTCTGGGGTAAGGAGCTGTAAATATAAATTACCAAATATGTCAGTAAAGTGGCATGAAAGAATCTATGAAGCAATAAATAATAGAATCAAAAATGACATGGTGTGAAGTTGTGGGGGACCAATGAGATAAGAAATCATGTTGAACATACATATGAACAGTTCTGTAAAGAGATACTAGGTTTGAATAAGTCAACGCCAAATGGAGTAGCTAGAGTAGAACTTGGAAGACCTTGCAGAAGTGGGGTAATTCTAGAAAGATGTTTAAAATATTGGTATAGCTGTATGAAAAAGGATGATAATACATTAAAGATCTGTCTAGAACATCAGAAGAATTCAACATGTAAGAACAGCTGGTGGGCAGAGCTAGAGAGAACGCTGGCTAAAATAGGGATAGGGGATATCTGGCAAGAGAGTGAAAGAAATGTAAAAGGTCTTTGGACAATTATTAAGAATAGGATAGAGGACATTGACAGACAAGTGACGTGGGGAAATCTGATAAGAAAGAAATCACTAAATGTATAGCTGAAAATAAAGACAGAATGAGTAAGGGAAACATACATAGACATATGTGATAGATATGAGAGGGAGGGTTTAGCTTGGTTAAGGACAGGAGCCATATTGAGAGGGGGTTCACCAAAGGAGTGCATTCTATGTGAAAAGAAAAGAAGTTTAGAACATTATGTAGTGGAGCGTAAAGAAATTGAAAACTGGAGGAAATTAATATGGGACAAGAACTGGGATAATAAAGGGACTTAAGTAGTAACAATAAAAATGCTTACACTGAAAAGAGAGAAAAGATTAAGGGAGGTGGGGAAATTTGCTGACAAAGTCAGAGAAATGGTTGAGAAGGGCAAGGTAATAGAGGTAGAGAAATGGAAGACACAATCAGAAGAGGTGAAGGACGTATAAGGGCTAGCATAGAGATAAATGGCCAAGGAGCCAACACCACTATCGGCCAGTAATATAGGCAGCTGACAAATTAGTAGCTTGATTAGAACCGTAAAACTTGTAATTGAGATTGTAAGATAAGTAAGTACAAATAAATATTATTTATTATTATCTACTGTTAAAGGCATAAATTAGTTTTCTCCAGTAAGGGCAATCTTACCTGTGACCACGATCTCTGCAATAGTGCAATGCACTGCTCTTCCAAAGCATCTGGCGTGAGAAAATTCTTAGCCAAAAGAATTGATATGAGTTGTGACATACTCCTCCATTTGATTTCCGGTGGATGCTTAGACTGGGAGAGTAACAGAATATTCCGTGGACAAAGCAATCTTTCAAGATTTGTTGGCGTGGCTTTCTTCCATAAAGATAAGTTGTCTATACCACTGAGATTAACCAATTCAGGTTGATTTATAACTGCAACAAACAGAGTAGCAAATATTTATGAATAAGCACTAAATAACATTTCATTAAGAATATATATGGACAAACATTTAAAAATTTGCTCTGAAAGCCAAAAACTTTTTGGAAAAGGTTCTTTTGCTCTTCAAAGAGCACAATATTACTTTGACCCCACAGAACAAATTAAGTGTACACCTTTTGAAATCACATAATACAAAGGAGATAGCCACAGACAAAAAATCAGATGTGTACTGGATAAACTGCAAAGGCTTTTTGCAAACAACTTTTACATTGGAAAAACTAAAAGGAACTTGAACATTAGGCTTAACGAGCATTTTAGGAACATCAGGAACAAAGAAATAGATAAATCGGCAGTAGCGTACCATTTTTGGAAGGAGAATCATGGTATAGAACGAGAAATCCACTTATTAAAAAGTGTCCACAGCCCAGCTGCATTAACCAAGTGGGAAAAAATCTCCATAAAGAAACATGAAAGAAAATTGTTTAATTTTGACACTACCTTTGAAGAAAACCCAAACTTCAAGTTCATCAAGATACCGACAGAGATGCACCTATCACCTCCAATGAGTTCACAAAACCAACGTCCATTAGTCGACGACAGCTGATGATGTTAGGAAGATCCTAACGAAAAACGTTCTAGGTAAATACCAGCAATAAGTGGAGCACTGAGTATTAGTTTGACTCAAAATTATATTAATTTTGTGCTTCATTGTATCATAGTCCTTACACATTGGAATTTTTATGGATGTTTGCATTTGTACAATGATTTCATATAAACACACACATGATACTGGTAATATGTTTAAAAATTTAAAATATGGCATACAACGAGAGGTGTTAGATAAATTGAGCATGATTCTGACCTTTTTCTGGACCCGGAATATTTTTATAGTTTCGTTGCAATTTCCCCATAATGATATTCCATAGGATATGAGTGAATGAGCTTTTGCAAAATAAACTGTTCCTAGTGTTTGTATACCAACTAAACCTTTTAGTGCCGATATGTGATAACACGTCTGCCGAGTTTTTTTTATTTATTAATTCTTGTACATGTGTACCCCAATTTAAATTTTGATCAATCCATTAGTCCTAGAAATTGTGTTTTATTGCAGAATTTAATCTCTTCTCCATCTAGCACAAATTTTACATGGTCTTCTTTTTTATTAATTTGATGTTGAATACTGAGTGCTAGACATTTTTCTTTGTTAATGCATAGTTTGTTTACTTCGAACCAAGATGTTACATATAGGGATAAGCTATTAGCAATTAGCATTTGTATATAAGATCTCAGGATTTTTATTACAGTCCGGCCATTGTATCTCCGGCTCTGACGTTTTGCGATTGCAGGAGGTGGAGGGGGTAGGTTAATAGTACCAACATACAGTAATGAGCAATTGAAAACCTATCCTCAAATTTATCTTTAGAATGAAAATATAGAACTATATTAGCTTTAAAACACTGAAATACAACTTACAATTTCATTATCATGCACGATATTACAACACCACTCTATTCGAATATTTCGTTCACACCTTTCACACACACTAACTGCATCTGTTGGTAGTACTGAGAGTCTCATTATCGAGTGTTGTGGTCAGGAAGTTAAAACTGTCTGCAAGCGCCAATCAGCATTGTTGCTGCTAGGCGTGGCTCCTGAACCCAACACTGCGTTGCCAGGTTAAATTTGAGCCATGTGACTTTAGCTGCTTGCGCTGGTGAACTTTTTTTGCTATATTTTGAGTGCGTGAATTCAGATTTTTAGTTTTCGTAAGTCCTATTATTATCGCTATTATAATACGGCTACTGGTTTGTGAAATATGCAAATACGTGAAATATTTAAAATATGCATTGTTCCTCTGCTTGAAATTCCCGCTAAAGAACTGGCAACAGCCTGCTTCCCCCTCTCGAGAAATGTCAGAGCCAGAGATAGAACGGCCGAACTTTAGAGATTAAAATACTTGTGTCATCGGTAAATAAGAAGAATGTTATATTCTGATTCAGCTCATGATTTGTGAAGTCATTGATATATAGTAAAAAAAGTAAGGAACCCAAAACTGAACCTTATGGAACACCGCTATCAATTTTACATATATTTGAATGTTTTTCTAAATTCTTTTCTTCTTTTATCAAAATACTCAATTTCTACTACTTGTTTATGATTGCGCAAATACGAGCTAAACCATTCATATACCACCCCTCTGATTCCATATTTATATAACTTATGAGGACAAACGCTTTTGAAAGATCTAGGAATATTCCACAGCAGTGTTCAGAATCATCTAGCTTTTTGTAAATTTCATTTATAAAGTGGATTAATGCTGAAGTCGTAGATTTCCCCTTTTGGAAGCCAAACTGTGAACCAGATATTATGTTATATTTTAAGATAAATTTTATCATGCTTTTATATATAACTTTTTCCATTACTTGGCTAAAGACAGATAAAAGAAAAATTGGTCGGTAATTTTTAGACATTCAGGATAACATCCATTTTTCATTCATAGATTTATCATAAAACACAGGGGTTTAACTGCATGTTTGCTGCATGCTTTTAACAAAAGGTTGGAGCAGTAATCTAGTCCAGTTGATTTCCTACTCTTAAGGCTGTTAATAATATGATTGAGGAATATGGTAGAATTTATGGCTCTTCTTTAGAACAAGTACCCCGACAAAATTTTGTCTAAGTCCAACATCGGAGGCAAGCACGAGCGCTGACAGAACCTGCCGAAGTGACATGCGCCTACGCCAATAGCAGAAAATTTTTAACACTGCCAACATAGATATAATAACTACACTACTTTTAAAAGGTTAACTTTCGATATTACTTAAATTACGTTTTCTTATCTATATTAAAAAAGAATCGTCCAATATGACTTAACTTTGGAGGATGTAATCACAAAAAATAATAAAAAAATAATCTACATCTACATTTAAAAAAGACTAAATAAATGAAGCTGTAGTCAATGAAAACACACTACACAACAGCTTGCTGGTAAGACAGCTTACTGGCAAAACTGTATGTAACTTCTCATTATGTCCTCTTCTGCAGGAAAATATTTGGAATTTCCGTTCCCATTTTGTTACGGGATGTAGGACGGCATCGCACTACCGGCACATCTTAGTTCTTAATAAACTTTTGTCTTTACAAAAACTGCATGCACTTTCCCTCATTTTCGCATAAAGGCGCAAGATCGATAAAGCTTAAAAATTGAGCTACTGGTTTCAGATAGTACTTCCACCGAATACTTTCTTTACTGAATACCAGGGCCCCAGTGGAAAATTCATTTTCAGATTTTACAGTAAAGCTGCTACCTCGCTAACAGTGAAGTTTCAAACATCTGCGAAACAGATGCTTGGGTGTTGGTGCAAAGGTTGGCAACAGAAGCTTACACCAATAACCGTGTCAGGTGCATAACAACTGCATGGCCACTTCGGCAGGTTCTGCCAGCCCTCGTGCATGCATCCGATGTTGGACAGACAAAATTTCTTACGGGACATGTTCTAAAGAATATCCCATCATTTAATGTGCTGTTGATAAGTATTTCTAAATAAGCTACCTTATTTCTTACACTTTGTGTATTCTGATGAAATATACACAAAACCTTATCGGGGACTTGTTCTAAAGAAGAGCCGGCAAAACTATAACCTCTTGCATATTCCATACCTTGTTATTCATAATTTTTATTATTTCCCTCATCATTTCTTTCTTCCCCATGTTTATTCAAGTACAATCCATGCCGGGTGTAATGCTCTCTACTTAACCTATTTGATCAATTACACTGACGTTTTGGCAGGAGTAGGGCGTTTGGGTCTTTTCCCCTTGTGTATTGTCTGCATCTTCAATGTCTTTATCCTCATTTAGGACAGAGAAGCGATGTTCACATTTGAAATGCACAGTTTGTTGGTTCTGTACACTGTAGCTAACGTTAACTCTTTTTTGGCGGGAATCGCCACTCCTTAGTTCCCACACGTGCCGAATTCAATCCATGATGAACATTACATATATGACAACTGGTAGGGCAGGTATAAGGAATGGGCGGAGGGAGGGAATGCTGTGCAGTGGCGGTGTACCCTAGGTAATGCTGTATCATAATGACGCTAGAAATAACGTTCCACATTGTAGACATTGCCAAATATAGGTACATCTGGAAACAGACATACTTCTAGGGAAACAGTGTAATTTTAAATGTGGGATAGAAGTATGCCTGTAAGAAATTTTGGCTTTCTTACGAAAATAAACAAACATTATCTGAAAAAAGCATCCCTATGTGTTGGAAATGAGGACTAAGACATCTACTATTATTTTTGGTTTACAATGATGCTTGTGCAAATAATGTCTAATGTGAGGGTTATAAACATTTCCTTAATTCAGCAAATTATGTACATTTAACCCTATACTTTCAAAGGTCGAATATAGATCATGTTATTTTGCTGTCTTATGAAAAACATTTCTGCGGAATACATCACTTTAGTTATCGTCTCTCAATGTGCTTTGGGGATAACGGCATCACACCTTTCTTTTGGGGACTTTTAACATTTTCTTGCCATCAGAGCCGAGGCGGCTGGCTAGCCTACAGTTTGGGTCAAGCAAATGCGCATACGCAAGAACTTTGCCATCGGAGCCAAGGCGGCTGGCTAGCCTATGGTATGGGGTCAGGCCTATTCATCCATGTTCACTAAAGGTGCATTTTATTCCAGCGGAATCTGTTTTCGTACAAAACAGCAATATAAAAATTTGCAACTAATGGGAGCTTGAGTTTTTTTCTGAGTATAAAAGTGAATCGAGAAGATATTGACACATATCTTCACTCACACTGTTTATGTTTCAAGAGCTTTTGCTCTTATCAGCTGTTACTCGACTAGTAACTAGGATGAATAAACAGTGTGAGTGAAGCAATGTGTCAATATCTTCTCGATTCAGTTTTGTGCTAATTTGTGCTTACTGTTCCTACGCTTCTTTCAAATTTTTTCCTGAGTGTTAATTACATACTGTAATTCTCAGTTTGTGCATTCAACTTCCCTTCTGGGGAAAAAAAAGAAAAGAAGAAAAAAAAAAAAGTTACATTAGTTTTGTTCCAAAAGGCAGGTGTGATGCCGTTATTCCCAACGCACATTGAGACGATAACCAAAGGGATGGATTCCTCAGAAATGTTTTTCATAAGACAGCAATATAACATGAGGTTCTATACTCGACCTTTGAAATCATAGGGTTAAATGTACAACACTACTTATTTTTAAGAATAGGAAAACAGTTAAAACAAATGCTCTACATCAGTCTAAACAATACCCATATTCCTGCTCTTTAAGTGGCCGGTTCACCTATTAGTAATTATGGTCGTGAACTCACACGAGTCACGCAGCCATTTGTTTCCACATCAGTGTTGGGCAACTTGTGAAGTCATCTATATACAGCATGGACCATTTATCTTGAGACAGTACAATATCTCCAAAACTAACCGCTGTAGAAAGAAATGTCTTGGATAAAAGTTGATTGATATTATGGGGGAAAGTAAATGCATTAGTCTTTTATTCGGAGGACACTGTGACGGTCAATTCAATATTTTTAAATGGGAAAGGTTTCTTTTTAAATTTTTTTATCACTCAAACAACTGAATCACTTTTGATAACGCACTTTGCAATTGTTCTTACAGTAACGTAAATAACGACAAAAATGCTGAATGGCCATGTACGAAGAGCGCAATTGGTTGGACCATTCGTGGATGACCATTTGAGGGCTGAATTATTTATCATAATTGGTAGCCAACGTTTTTATTTGGTTTCCTTATTCCTCATCACAAAATAAAGCTTTTTATAAACCATTTTCTTCATAGTAAATGGATTATTATTATTGTGACGACATGGATCATTCACTAGGCAATTAAATTAACATTGATGAGAAGTGGCCATACGGTGTGTGTGTGTGTGTGTGTGTGTGTGTGTGTGTGTGTGTGTGTGTGTAGTGTTTAATGACCGCTTTTACTACATACGGGAGCACAGGTGGAATGAAATGGCGGTGAAAACTGGATATTCCAGAGAAAACCCACCCCACACCGTGTTGTCCACCACAAATCTCACTTTGCGGTCGCTTGGTATCGAACCCAGGCCGCCTTGGCAAGAGCTAAGCAATGTAACCACTGAACCATGGTGCGGCCTAGCTACACAGAGTATCACCACGTACCTTAGGGTAATAAATGTTCAAATTGATGCCATTCTACCTCAATTCGTACAATTCCGTGAATGAACGATTGATGTGACTGTAAAAGCATGTTTTCTTCAATACTGGCACAAGCATTTCGTATGTGCACCTTCATGTTTTCAGGTGTCGTAGGTGTTTCACAATACACTTTTTCCTTGAGGTAACCCCAAAGGAAAGGTTTGGTGATGTAAGAACAGGAGATCAAGCTGGCCAATTAATGGGACCTGCGCGTCTGCAGGGCATCCATCATGTTGGTACCACATTTGTGACCTTCTTTGTAATGAGACATTTTCGAACAAAACTGGATACTCATCCATTAAAAAGTTTCTGTACTTTGCAGCTAAGGTGCTATCAATAAATAGTATCCAATTAACTTGTCACCCAAAATTTCACACCATTTTCATTGTTATTTATATTACTGTAACAATTGCACAGTGTCAGAAACTATTTGTAGTTGGTTTATTAATACTCGTCACTTACTTGTTTATATTTATGAGAGACTAGTTTCAAAGGAAAATGCCTGAGATTAATTTTGACGTCACTGTTACTAAATTCCTCCAAAAACATATAATTGCACAGTGCTTTGTACAAGTTCTTTATTTTCTTATGAGTGAGAAAACAAATAAAAATGGTAGGTTCCCATTTAAAAATATTGAATTGACTCTGAAATGACCATCACAACGCCCTCCAAATAAAAGAAGATTATTGGCATCTACTTTCCCCCATAATATCACGCGACTTATTCAAGGCATTTCTTTCTACAGCGCTTACTTTTGGATATACATATGTATTGCGTCTAGTTAAGTGGTCCATCCTGTATAGTGTATTTCAATGTTGTGGGCAAAACAGCAGGTCAATATGTTTTTAACTTCGCTTACGTATTGTTGAACATGTGATATGACACTTCATTTGACATTCGCTGATTCCAGAATTAACAGTTTACACAAAAAAATGGTAAGAGGGAATGCGATCTGTATGCATCGGTCACAACATGATTCACAAGCAATTAGTGTAAACAGATAACAACAGGGTGTCCGCAAGTTTGTTATTCTGGCTTAAGCCTTTTCATTCTTCAGTACCTATGAAGCAATAGAGGCAATTCCTAAATATGGCGCATACATTTATAATAGAATAAATGGTAAATTATCCAGGTTAGATAATAACAAAAATGAATTCTTATCCATGTATTTCTGGAGATTAAACAAAAAGAGAGAGAGAGAGAAAAAAGTGTATTTTTATGTGAAATAAGATTTCATAATTAAGTCAGTAAGCCTTTATTCAGTACTCACCGTTTTTTTACGCATTTATGTGTTTGCAGAAAACATATTTCTTTACCTAAGAATCAGCACCCCACTGATTATGTGTACTTTGCAGTTATATAAAGTTGGAGGTATTTTTCCATATACTATGTTTCATCACAGAAATAAGCCCCTTTAAGTCAGAATTATATAACTGAAGTACTAATTAATGCATTTAAATATAACAAGTCAGAATAGTACTTCAGAAATACTTTTAATGGCCACTCCTAATTATGGAAGAGATTTGAGGACTTACCCATATCAATATCACACACCTCTTATAAAACCAATGGCCACTCCTAATTATGGAAGAGATTTGAGGACTTACCCATATCAATATCACACACCTCTTATAAAACCCATGTTACACAATTTTCTAACTCCTACCAAACCCAGATAAAAAACATATCAATATACCACACCTTCTATAAAACCCATGTGACACATTAACTCCTACCAACCCCAAGTTACCTGAAAATTAACATTCATAACGTGACCACTGAATTTATGGATAGCAGTCTCATGGTTTTCACCACATCTCTTTTACTGTCCGCTTTTTGTTGAAAACGGTGAACGTACGTCTTCTGACTGTTATAGGTGTACTAAGATTAAGCACACTTATAAATCGTATTACACTTTAATTTTCTCCTAGACCATGCATTAACTATAGCTGTACAAATACAGAAATTTTAAAACGTGGGGCAAAAGGAATAGGTCATCCACACATAAGTAACATTCTCCAATAAGCTCAATTATATTCCTGAAATATTTTCATGATGGAAAAAAAATAGTGTTTATGTGTGGGGACCTCAACATTTTCTTGCCATCGGAGCCGAGACGGCTGGCTAGCCTACGGTTTGGGTCAGGCATATGCATCCATCTTCACTTAAGGTGAATTTTATTCTAGCGGAAATGTTTTCGTACAAAACAGTAATATAAAAATTTGCAACTAATGGGAACTTAGTTTTTTTTCTTCTTCTGAGTTTTAAATACATACGTAATTCTCAGTTTGTGCACTCAACTTCTTTTATTGGGGGGGGGGGGAGGAGAGTAACAGTTTTGTTCCAAAATAAAGGCGTGATACTGTTATCCCCAAAGCACATTAAGAGACGATAACCAAAGGGATGGATTCCGCAGAAATGTTTTTCATAAGACAGCAAAATAACATCTAAGAGATCAACTATTATAGCTGAATGGATTTGAGTTTCTCACCAAGTTGGAGCACTCGCTTGTGGTCACTTCACCTAGCTTCCTGCAATGCACATATTTCAGCGTAACTTGTCCGTTTTTCGGTTGAAAGTGTTGCCTTTATTTTCATCGTTACCCTTGAAGTTACCAAGCACTTTTTTATCCGTTGTTATATCCTGCTCAAAAGCCTTTGACACTAATTTCATATTTATTCTAGACGACCTTCGTGCTTCAACTACGCTAACCATTTTGAACCGGAAGCTGTTACACACAAGAGCACACAAGAGTGAAACCACAGAGTGAAACCGAGAGATTTTAGTTCGCCGACCGAAAAGAGAGGCGCTGGCGTACTGAATCACGAAGGCGATTGGCTGATTCAAGTTATGCCACAACTTTTAAATTTGTAGTGGTTTGATAATCTGTGGCTTGGCCAATCTTCCATCTTGGAAGAATTGTTGTATTCCTGTGGAAGAAACAGCATTTGATACATCATCGCGTGAGCTTGACTACCTACTACAGGTGCAGAGAAATCAGAATAATCAGATTTAAAATTGTCATTATTATTGGAGGTCTACTGTGAATAGCTGTTGTACTTTAAGGTGCTATAACACGTTATTCAGTGGATTGCTGTGAAAATCATTCACGGAAAAATAAAATCCTAGTGGCATTACATTACGTTGATTTTATTTTCAGATACAAAAATCAAGAAGTGAATGTTCCAATATTGAAGCTGAACTTCACTGAACTTCGTTGGAGATTTCAATCACTTGCTAACTTAACCTACAAGTTATCAGTAAGAATCTGATGTTACTTTTACAAAACCTCCACAATTAGTTATATGAATTTCTGGATAATTTTGGCTAAACTAGTTCTCTGGAGGAACGTTTTATCTCAAATTTCAAAGTGCCAGATAGCATAAGACTATGTGCAAAACATGGAATGCACATGTATATAATTAAGACATGTGTCCCATTTCTAATTTATAAATACATTAAAGATAAGAAAAATAGCATTTTTGAATAAATGATGGTTACCACAGGCCATGAAAAATAGATGAAAATATTCAGATCTGTATAATTTCAGCCCTTTTTTGCATTTGTTTTTGTTGACCAATTCAGTGGTAGTTGTTTTTATATACATTATAAATTTTTAAATACATAATGATTTGAGATTTATTTAGGCAGTTACAGAAGCAGTAAATTGCCTAATTAAGGTTATTTCTTCAAATTCTGCAATTAACACTCTTTTAATGTACCTATATAATGTTTACAGTTTTTGAATGACTAGTAGCTAATATTATTAAACTAATCTTTTGCCTAATAGCAGTCATTCTTCTCAAACTGTTTAAGGATATGGTATAGTGCAATACTGTGCTTACACTGATTTATTTGTTTTTGTACTTTAATTTGCATATTTCATTACGTGTTTAAGGTTCTTTCTAAAGGTTTTCCCCTAACCTTAGGTAAATGCCAGGTAATGCGTGAGGCCACTAACCTCATTAATAATGAAACCTGTATTATGCTTAATACATAGCTAAACTATTATAATGTTATGCTAATCTTTCTTTGTAATACAATGAATTACTCATGTTATTCATCACTTTAAACATTTCAGCAATCCTTACAGTATTATTACAGAAAGTTATGTTAAAGCTTATTCTTAAACATTCAAGTTTGTCATTTCTGTTATTTATATCACTTTGTGCAGCAACTGCAGTTTTATGTTAATGTCTTTGTTTTAAATGAAAAAGTTACTTGTGTTATTCATATCATATAAATGATTTACAAATGTATATAATATTACACAGAATGTTTTGCTAAAGTTTCTTTGTAATTAAATGAATTAGCCATGTTGCATCACTTTTAAGTGTTTTGAGCTATAGCTACAGTGTTGTAACTAGTTTTATGCTATAGATTCTTTGTAATTGATTTGGATGAACTACTCATGTTATTTACGTAAATGTCAAATTAATTTGTTATGCTAATCAGCCAGAATGATAAAAGGGAGCAGTAACTGTCAAAACAATATTAAAAATTTCATGTCAAATACTACTACTATTGTTAATTCCTTAAAAGTTCATACAAAAATTTGAAGTAATTGAAGGAGAAAATAATGTACTGCAAGACTCAGCTGATTATATGTTCTGATACTGTATTGCTACAGATTATAGAAGATAATTATGTGAGCTTTTAGAATATGCAACAACTTTGAAACTGCAGTCACAAGTCTCAAAGCTCACATAATTATAAATCCTTTCATGGAAGTGTTGAAAACAGTGTTGTTGTATAAATTAAATTAATTAGGAGTCGATTAATGACACAAAACAACACTCACTTTTAAATTTTCCCGGAACCAGTTTCTGAGGCCTTCCCTCTATCTTCAGCCGGACATTGACTTGTTCTCATTGGTGTAGCTGGCAATATTTTGTCATCGGTCTCCTCTGGTGGCGGTTCGAGGAACTTGCTGAACAAATCTTTCTGGGGGATGTCGAAATTGAATACTTTGTTCCTATTTTTTGAAATAAAGATTTGTTCCCATGTGGACAGTTCTTCTTTTCCTGTTGTATGTTTTAGTAATTTTGGTTCTGGATTTATGTTGTGGTTTTTTCCGCAAAAATGCGTGGCAGCTGCTGATTTTTCTAATTGTTTGTATTTTATGTTCCTAAAGTATTCCTTGGCTCTTGTTTCTAAATTTCTTATGGTTTTTCCAACTCAGAATATTAAAAAAACTTACTAGGCCTATTTGCACATATATATCTGTGTGTGTGTGTGTGTGTGTGTGTGTGTGAGAATAGATTACCCAAAAATGAAAAGTTGATTAAATACTGAATTTGGTAATGTAGAAAATGAAGCTAGTTACAGTGAAGCAATAAATATTTGCTACTAAGGCATTCTTTCCATTGGAAAGAAGAAAGAAGTATTAACATCAATTTCTTAAGATAGGTGGAGCCTTAGTAGCAAATATTTATATTTGTGTAGTACCAAATTTGGTATTTTAAATTCAGCATCTTCCAAGGATGAGACAGAAGGATTTTCAAGAAAATCTCCCCCCTCCCACCTTTGCATGTAAATTTTGATTTCTTAAAATTACTTTTAATGATTTTGATTAAAATACCATATGTTTAAGGTATTTTTGTAAGAATTGAAATGTATATCTGGAATTTTCTGGAAATGTCCTTAGAAGTGCTTTTAATTATGGATGAGTTTTGCATAACTTGGAAGCCATAAGAGATAGACAAGGTCTTAATACACAAAAATGTATATATTTTTTGTGGAGTGAACCATTTCAGAGATACCCCGTGTGAATTTTCTAATACTTATACTTTTCTCAAATGGGAAGTTTCTTATCTCTTGGCATGCAAATACAGTGGAATTTAAAAGTCACCAGTTAGCAACCACCTGTATAAAGATCTATCATTTAAACCCTACTGTATTCGCATATTCCCTTGTACTTATAGGAAAAGTAGCATTAAGATAATGGAAATAAACTGTTGTTACCCACTCAGCTGGTATGGGGTAAATTTGGAATGGTGAAGTGGTAGACTGGATAATTCAATGTCACAGTGGTTTAAATCTCATCTGTTATATTAAATTTTTCCATTCTTATAAGATTATGTTTTTCTCAGTTAAAATGGAGTAGATAGAGGAATAAGTTAAATTTAAATGGAGTTGATTAATGACACTAAACAACACTTCTAAATTTTTCCAGAACATATTTCAGATATTTTGTCATAGGTCTCTACTGGTGGTGGTTCGAGGAACTTGCTGAACAAATCTTTCTGGGGGATGTCGAAATTGAATACTTTCTTCCTATTTTTTGAAATGAAGATTTGTTCCCATGTGGATAGTTCTTGTTTGCCTGATGTATTTTTTAGTACTTTTGGTTCTGGATTTATGTTGTGTTTTTTTTTTTTTTTTTTTTTTTTTTTTTTTTTTTTTTTTTTTTCTTTTCAAAAATGTGTGGCAACTACTGATTTTTCTAATTGTTTATATTTTATGTTCCTAAAGTGTTCCTTTGCTCTTATTTCTAAATTTCTTTTGGTTTTCCCAATACAAATTTGACTACAGTCACAACATTCACTTTGATATATACCAGATTTTTTGTTAAATGGAATGGCATCTTTGATGTTTGAATAAAATATGTTTTTTTAAGGAGTAATGGTTGACTGGTGCTAGTTGAATGTCTTGTTTTTTGATTTTTTAAATTTATCAAAGGCCCATGGATGGTAAGTGAATTTTTTGAAAATCATATTAGTTTCTGTAGCTGAGAGGGTTGTGGTTTCCTTTATTAGCTTCTTGTTTTTTGCTAAGTTCACTTTTTTGTCTAATGATTTGGGAGTCTTTTTTTTTGTGCTACTTCAATAATTTTGTTGTATTCTGTTTTGTATTCTTGTGCTGTGAGAGGGATGTTGACCACTCTGTGTGCTAAACTATTGAAGATTGCCTGTTTGTGGGATCTTGGGTTGTAGCCATTAGCTTTTATGTAGTTGTCTGTCTGTGTTGGTTTTCTGTAAATGCCAAAGTTTAGTCTGATTTTATTTCTCATTATTTTTAGATCCAAAAATGGTAAATACTTGTCTTTTTCTATTTCTACAGTGAACTTGATGGTTTTTTCTTGGATATTTAAACGTTTTAGTGCATCACTGATATGTTTTTTTTGGTACTATTGCAAAGATGTCATGTACATATCGTTGCCAGAGTTTGAACATCCAAAGAAAATGATTTTAGTGAAACATAAGTGCTTCTTAATTTCTTACTTGGATACTGTTTCAGACACAGCATTTCAATTGCTTATTGGATGGGAATGGTGCAAACAGTCAATTCCTGCTGTTCTGCCTGTACCCACAGAGGATAAGGAAAGCCTAGAAGGAACATCTTCATTTGCTTTATCACACGAAGGGCGTTGAGTAGCCATCCTGCACAAGCCAGAGTTCTACCCTCATCGCAAAGAGGAACGTGTATGCAGACAGTTTGGAACATGCCATAAAGATCACCCCTATATTAAAGTACGTATGTATGCTTAACTTGTTGCGATTTTAAAAGGTGTTGTACACTGATTTTTTTTTTTTTTAATTTACGTTCTTTAACTTTTTAGGTCATATCAGATGATGAATGGAATGGGTGAAATGATGCTCAAATGGGCCCAGGGTCCATGGAGCTTAGAGTTATCAGACATTCCTCTTTTAGTATAAGGGAAAACCCCGGAATAAACCTTATCCAGGTAACTCACCCTGACAAGATTCAAACTCGGGACCTCTTGAACGTGAGGCAGACATGCTACCACCTATGCTATCGAGGTGGGCAAATTTGTTCTTTGGGGCCAAAGTAATGTTGTGCTCTTTGAAGACCTTTTGTAAAAGGTGTGTAGCTCACTATGGTTAGTTTCTTCTGGCTTTCTATGCTGTCTGCTTTGGTGATTCGTGTTTCCCTTTTGTTGCTAATGTACTGGAACTATATTTGCTTTTTGCTGTTCAAAACATACTGCCTTCTTTTCTTTTGCCTGTTATAGGCTGTCCTGGCTACATGGAATCTATTTATAGTTTTTACGCTACATTCTTGTGCTATCCTCTATTTCAACTTTCTCCTTAAATTTAAAGGTAAAGCATCACTCTTTGATATCTTACGTGTATTCTCTCCCATATCACACCTCGCCCACATAACTGAGACAGCTGTAGCAGTTGCAGGAAATCAAAAGCATAACAAGCACCAAAAAAGCTAACTGATTCAGAAGACTGTATATCACTCAGTGTAATTGATCATAGCTCCTCCTCCTCTGTTTTAACAAAACATAAGATGATCCTAATAGAAATGCAGCATGACTGTATAGATGAACTTTAATCAAAGTATAAACTTGAAAGAAGCGTAGGGACAGTGAAGCACAAATTAGCACAAAAGTGAATCGAAAAGATATTGACACATTGCTTCACTCACACTGTTTATTCACAGGACATGTTTCAAGAGCTTTTGCTCTTATCAGCTGGTACTCGATTAGTGCAAATTGTAGTGGTTTCCTCTTTCTCTGTTTCGTCAATAGATGGCGTGATGTATTTGTCAAAGATGTCCGGTGGTGGAGTTTCAAAATTCATGACTCTAAGACTATTTTTGTTAATGAAGATTTTTTCCCATATGGAACGGTCTATGGGGTGATGAACGCATTTTATTAGAGATGTTTGCAAGTTGATGTCATGTCTAGTATTCAAAAAATGAAAAGCCACAGCTCATTTTTCTGTTTCACCATTTCTAATGTTTCTTATATGTTCTTTAGTTCTGATGTTAATATTTCTTTTTGTTTCTGCTATATAAATTTTAGGGCAAGTTTCACATTTGATCTCATAGATTCCTGGTTTTTCTTTGGTAGTGATTCAATTTTTGGGAGGGCCTTTTAACAAATTTCTGATATTAAACCTATTTTTAGGTGCAAGAATTATGTTGTGTTTTGAGAAGATTTTTTGGAATTTATTAGATGCTGATGGATGGAAGGTGAATTTTTTTTAAAAAAAATTTCTCTTTTTTTCTTGTAGGTTCTATGGTGGTGGTTTCTTTTATTTTCTTACCTTTGTTGAGTCTGTTAACTGTTTTGTCTACTAAATTTAGGTTGAAACCATTGGATATAGCTACTTTTTTTTATGTGTAGGTATTCTTTTTGATAATCTTCTCTGTTTAGTGGAAAGTTGATCATCCGAAATATTAAACTGTGAAAATGGCATGTTGGTGTTGTTTTGGGTTGAAACTGTTGTCCTTAATATAATTATCTGTGTGTGTTGGTTTCCTGTAAATACCAAAAGTGAGTTTGTTGTTCATTTTTTTTACTTGATGTCCAAAAAGGGGAGCACACCATCCTCTTCTGTTTTCAATGTAAATTTTATAGCTAGATTTTGTATATTCAAAAGTCTAAGACCATCTGGTATGAGTTTTTTAGGTACTATTCCAAATTATTTCAAAGTTTGTTATCGCTATGTTGACGACATTTTTGCAATAGTACCTAAAAAACTCATACAAGATGGTCTTAGACACATATCTAACCCAGGTTTTAAAGGTGTATGGGAAGGCTGTAGTAATATGAACTTCGAAGTGGCTCATGGAATAAGTTGGCCAGGAAAGGTGACAAGAGGTTGCGCATTGCTAGTCCAAATTGTTGGTAAAACTTCCCTTGGAAGGTGAAGAAAGTTTGCTCAACACAGATTTCTGTATTTAATGTATTCTTTAATGTGAATCTTGATGATATCAATAGATTCTAGCCATTTCCTTTGGAAGGTGAATAATTTTGCTTAAGGATGCTTGGCACAATGATTTCATGTCAAATGATATGAGTACGTCAGCTGAAATTTTGTATCTTTGTTTTTTTTTTTTTTTTTTTTCTATTAAATCCAGAGAGTTTGGAGAGGTTGTCGTGCTTCTGCTTTCAAATTTGGGTAGAGAACTGAGATGTTTTGATAACCATTTTGCTAACTGATGTGTTGATGTTGTTGATTATATTTCTCATGCAGTTCTCAAGTTTGTGAATTTTTGATTGGCCATAAATGCATGCCAGATTTGGATTATCTAGTTTAATCTAATAGAAATCTTCTTTGGATTTTAGTTAATTGATGGAAATTAATCATTTCTTCACACTAGCTGTATATAGGCTAAGGTTTTTGATGGATAGAGTCAACATGAAAAATTCAATGCCATGGCCGGGATTTGAACCATGGATCTCCTGGTTTCCATCCAGTCGTTCTAACCCATTGAGCTACCATAGCCAACGTGTCATCCTGGCATTAAATTCTCCATTTGACTCGTATATTTCCCCGGTAAACCACTAGAGGCTCTCGCATCCTAGATACACCGTTTGTGGCGACTTACTATCATAAGTACTTGAGTCCCAGGCTTCATCGTTTAGCTCTTATTATTTTAGTTAATTAATGGAAATTAATCATTTCTTCAGACTCAGAATTACATATAAATGAGATTTTGATACATAATTTGTTTTAAAGTAATACAGTGGGACTACATGTGTAAACTTTACAAACAATAAAGAAATGTACGAAGCAAACATTTAGAATTTTAGTTAATTGATGGAAATTAATCATTTCTTCACACTAGCCGTATATAGGCTAAGGTTTTTGATGGATAGAGTCAACATGAAAAATTCAATGCCATGGGTGGGATTTTTCATGTTGACTCTATACCTCAAAAACATTTAGAAAACTGTCCCACTTTAAAGTATTCAGTTAATTTGGACTGTTCCTTTTTTCTTGCATTACATGCATACAACTCATTTTACAAAATATATTAATGAACTTAGTTTTTTTACTACAACTTTTCACACTGATGGGTCTACACAGCCCATGTTCATGAGGTTCCAAGAAGTTCCTAAGTCGGAAGCAATTTTGGTTTGGGTTTTATGTCTATTAAGTGCCACCTCTCACATGAATTGTACTTTCTGATGTACCTTATAGAATTTCGTTCTCTTTTCTCCATGACTGATTAAAAGCTGAGAACTGAAAAACAAAACTGCTGCTCAACAGTTAACAATACATACCAAAAGTTATCTTTATTTCTCATTTTTTGCTATGACACTGTAGCACCAAAAGGTGTATATGAGCTAACGCCTTTGTCTGTGTAGTGTGTAAGCTTTCACGGCTGGAGTCATTTGGTAGATAATGATTATCCGGGCTTGTATCAGCCGCAGCCGAGAGTACAACGAGAGTGTCACAGCCACGCCACTGAGGATGTTCGACACAGTTTCAAACGAAACGTCTGGAAGAAGATTTTCCACTAGACTACGGCCTACAAGCCCGGATAATCATTATCTGCCTTTGTCTTTTCTTGCCATGGCAGAAAGCCAATCACTCAGCTTGTGTATTTGTCAGTAACAATAAGGAAAATGTATTTTGAGTTTCTTTTAAGGTAGCATATGCTGTATGCTTATTTAATTATGTAAGACTCAGTTGTATTTCATTGAAATTTAATATATATATAACTGCAAATTATGTATAAATGCATTACATATAAATAAGGTTATATTAGCACAAAAGTGAATCGAGAAGATATTGGCACACTGCTTCACTCGCACTGTAAAAAACCAGTCAATATCTTCTCGATTCACTTTTGTGCTAAGTTGTTCTTCACTGTCTCTACACTTCTTTCAATTTTATACTTTGAAGGTTATGGTAACATGTTTCTAAATTACAACTTTTCCAGGACGTGCAAATATTATTGTATAAGTACGAGTTACATATAACTGGTTTACTTATAAAGCAGGTTCAACTGCTTTCTATACTGCAAATAGGTGGAAAAATAATGGCTATATTAGTGACTTTTCAAAATGTTCAATGTCTTTTTGCCTATTTTGGTGCATTTTAATGCCTAATGTCAAATGTTTTCTGTTATAGATGATCAATGAAAGTGGTGACTGGCTGCTTGGTGATCTGGAAGTTCTGGAATGTATTCTTTGGAGAGATGGACTAGACAGCTACAGGTTGACTCCGAATGAGCTTAGAGCAAAATTCAAAGAAATGGGTGCAGATACTGTTTTTGCATTCCAGTTAAGAAATCCTATCCATAATGGTCATGCTCTTTTGATGTAGGTCAGTATTTCTTTGTATAGAGATCCATATTGCCTATTCTGCTGTAGTCCTTACAATTTTTAATGAACCTAACTTTTTTTTTTGTAATTTACATCCTCCAACGTTAAGTCATATCGGATGATGAATGAAATGGTTGGAATGATGCTCAAATGAGTCCGGGGTCCATGGAGCTTAGAGCTACCTGACATTCGCCTTTCAGGATAATGGAAAACCCCGGAAAAAACCTTATCCAGGTAACTCACCCTGACCGAGATTCGAACTCGGGACCTCTTGAACGTGAGGCAGACACACTACCATGTACGCTACCGAGGTGGGCAGTGAACTTAACTGTGGGTAATTTCAAGTATACATACAAAGTTACATATCAGAACTTTACAGCCTAAATACTTATTTACTTTTAACTTAAACATATATATATATATATATATATATATATATATATATATATATATATATATATTTATTTAAGTTGTAGGCAATGAAAAACTTTCACTCCATTCACATAAATTTTACGGAAATACGAGGGCTGATCAACAAAGACTGAGACTGATTTTTTTTCACAGATGTTTATTTTCAATGTTTACATGATCCTTTTCAAAGTAGTCCCCTCCTACTTCAATGCACTTTTTATAGCGTCTCTGCCAGTCCTTGAACATGTGCTGCAGACCATTCTTTGTCAGGTCCTTGAGAATCGCCTTACTTTTCTCGAGCACTGCTTCAGAGTTCTCAAATCGAATACCCCTAAGCTTTGCCTTTAGCGATGGGAATAAAAAAAAATGTCACAGGGTGCAAGATCGGAGCTATAAGGTGGATGCGGTACAAAGTAATGTTGAATCGAGCCAGAAACTGCATGACTTGATTTGTGACGTGAGGCCGTGCATTGTCATGATGAAGTCGCCACCCAGTCTGAGAAAACTCTGGTCGTTTCTTTGCAATGTGCTTCCTCAGTGTAGCCAATACTGACGTGTAGTATGCTGCTGTAGCAGTAGTGTGAGGGGGAACTGCATGCTGGTAAATCATTCCATTACAGTCAAAAAATGTGATCACCATCACTTTCCCTGCAGATGGAACAACTTTTGCCTTTTTTGGTGTTGGCGAACCTGTAGATTTCCACACTGTGCTGGCTTGTTTTCCTTCACGATCATAATGATGCAGCCATGACTCATCACTGGTGATAATTGATATAAAAAATGCATCCTCTCCATCAGCAAAGAGACGCAGCACCTCACGGCTTGTCTCCATTTGCACAGCCTTTTGTTCGGGAGTCAACAGACGTGGCACCCAACGAGCACAAACTCAGGTCACATGGAGATGATCGTGCGTAATTGTAAACACACTGCCATATGAAAGTCTCAACACTTCACTGAGGTTATGTAATGTTATATGCCAATCCTCTCTGACAATCACAGCAGTTGTGTTGATGTTGACTTCAGTCACAGCAGAAGCCAAAACACCAGGCCCACCTTGCTTAACACTGACAAGTCGGCCTTCTTTGAAGTCCTTGAACCACCTAAACACTATTGCACGAGGTAGTGCATCTTCACTGTACGCTTGCTTCAGCTTTTCATAAGTTTCGGTGGCTGTATGGTGTAAACAAATTCCACTGTACTGCTCCTCTCACATCACCTCCATTGTCTGGTATGTGAAATGCACGTAGGGTCTACAAAATAGAGCATTACTACCAACCCAGCAATACGAGAGTGCTGTTGCCTACCGACATTATGCATAAAAATCCTCTCTTTTCAAATATTTATGTTACAGATACGAAACTATCATGGAAGCTACAGGAAAAAATCAGTCTCAGTCTTTGTTGATCAGCCCTCATAAATAACTGATTTATAACTACGGTCACTACAGTGCAAAGCTTTCTGTTAGCCTGCTGCCAGACTCATTCTGCTACATGTGTGGGTGCTACATAATGAGACAAAGGCATCCAATAACTGCATTGGTGAAACATTTATACTATATGCATTTTAAAGTAATATTAGGAGACCAGGACAAGGTATAGGCTTCTCACGTAATTTGTAAAACATGACTTGAAAACCTACGACAGGGGAGTCAAGGGAAACGTAAGGCCATTCTATATGGCATAGGTTGGTTTGGGTAAGCCTCAGGACCAGAGCATTGACTGCTGTTTTTGAATAAGTAAAGTGGCTGGATATAATAGCAAAAGTAATACAGTTTTATGTACTCAAATTTAAAGTCTGCAATGAGACCTATTCCTCATGGGCAAGAATTCTAGTACTTTCACCTCCTAGCAGTTTACTGGATTCTGGATCTTCAGATTCCGCTGAAAAGTAAGTTGATTTGGATTTTTCACCAGCAACAGAAACAGAAAATCCAGAATTGTGTAACCAGTCAGAATTGGGTAATCTAATACAAGACCAGTCTCACAAAAGAAAAATGGAACTGCTAGCTTCCCGATTGAAAGAAAACAATCTCTTGCAAGTTGGAATTACCTTTTCTTGGTACAGACATAGAGATAGAATACATGAATTACATCAAGAAACAAGATGATCTGACCTTCTGCTCTGACATATCAGGATTTATAGAAGAGCTGGGAAGTGATTCAGTCGGAATATTGGAGACTGTGGATTCCTCTAAAAGAAGCTTCAAGGCTGTACTACTTCACAGCATAAACATTCTAGCTTTGATATGTGTGGGAGACTCCATTTTATTAAGGGAAAATTATATTACAATACAAGTTTCCACATTTATCAATGCAAAGGTCAAGGAAGTCATTTTTGATGGGCCACAAAGTTTCTGAAAGACCAAGACTTTGAACAGACTATGAATGCCATGGAACTTGTATAGAATTTCAGTGAGAGAAGTCGTAATAAAGTTCCTAGGAAATATAAAGGGTAAACAATAGTGAAAGCAATGTTGGATCACATGGAAAGTTGGAGTGTAGAATGAGCCTGGAACTAAACATTTCTTTATTCTCATCTCGATCACTTTCCTTAAAAACATTGGGCTGTCAGTGAACAAATAGGAGAAAGTGAAAGTTTTCATTAAGACATCAAGGAGGCAGAAAGTAGATATTAGGGGAGATAGGATGTACCAATGATGGCTGGCTGCTGTTGGTGTTTGAAAAGAGATAGCAAACATGCAGCAGCCAGGCACTGGGCAGCCAAGCAGACATTCAAAGGGGACATCTAGGTCTGTTCTCATTAAAGGCGACTGTAGTGTTTCCCTGTAATAACTTCATCTGGTGTACAAAATAGAAGTTAGCAACAGTGAAGCAACAAATACTACACAAAATATAATTATTTGTAACAAAACTTCACTTATCTTTAAGGAAGTTGAGAATCTCAAGGAATTGTGTTAAAACTGGTTTTGTAAGCGTTTGTTTACATCCTCAGTTACTTCCACTTCAGTTATCAATGTTACGGTTGCTAGAGGTCACAATATTTTTGTGCGCATTACCAAAATTTGAACATGAAACAAACTTAGAATCCATTTTCTCTATTTCAAAATTCATTACAAAATCAACAGATGGCAGCAGCAACTCCAGAACTATCCACACCACTGGATCAAGCTTTAGTTGCATAAGAGCCGATGATGCGAACAATGGATCGCGAAACATGTCCTCAATATAGGTATGTAAGTGAAGCCGATGTGTAATAAATATGGCTCATTTATAATTTAATAAGTATTCCCAATAGATTATGCTCCAATATCATTTTTGTTGCTTGATGGAATTATGTAGTTTTCAACAGCTAAGAGTTAAGAGGTTTACATTATCTAGCATTAATGTGAATTTCGATTCATAAATTATAATAATTAGTGACTAAACTTCACTTATGTATAATATTAATATACAAGGTTCTTCATTTAAAACCTAATGGAGCACACAGCATTTCGCCTCTTCCATCACCTTGCTAGTTTGGTGTGCTGTTAGCGCTACATGCATGATTGGTCCAATATCCACATCATGTTCGAGAAATCCCTCATTATGATTGGAAAGTTGGAGTTTGGTGTACTGTTAGCGCTACATGCATGATTGGTCCAATATCCACATCATGTTCGAGAAATCCCTCATTATGATTGGAAAGTTGGAGTTTGGTGTGCTGTTAGCGCTAGACACATAATTGGTCCAATATCCACATCATGTTCGAGAAATCCCTCATTATGATTGGAAAGTTGGAGTTTGGTGTGCTGTTAGCGCTACATGCATAATTGGTCCAATATCCACATGTTCAAGAAATCCCTCATTATGATTGGAAAGTTGGAGTTTGGTGTGCTGTTAGCGCTACATGCATAATTGGTCCAATATCCACATGTTCAAGAAATCCCTCATTATGATTGGAAAGTTGGAGTTTGGTGTGCTGTTAGCGCTACATGCATAATTGGTCCAATATCCACATGTTCGAGAAATCCCTCATTATGATTGGAAAGTTGGAGTTTGGTGTGCTGTTAGCGCTAGACACATAATTGGTCCAATATCCACATGTTCAAGAAATCCCTCATTATGATTGGAAAGTTGGAGTTTGGTGTGCTGTTAGCGCTAGACACATAATTGGTCCAATATCCACATGTTCAAGAAATCCCTCATTATGATTGGAAAGTTGGAGTTTGGTGTGCTGTTAGCGCTACATGCATAATTGGTCCAATATCCACATGTTCAAGAAATCCCTCATTATGATTGAAAAGTTGGAGTTTGGTGTGCTGTTAGCGCTACATGCATAATTGGTCCAATATCCACATGTTCAAGAAATCCCTCATTATGATTGGAAAGTTGGAGTTTGGTGTGCTGTTAGCGCTACATGCATAATTGGTCCAATACCCACATGTTCGAGAAATCCCTCATTATGATTGGAAAGTTGGAGTTTGGTGTGCTGTTAGCGCTAGACACATAATTGGTCCAATATCCACATGTTCAAGAAATCCCTCATTATGATTGAAAAGTTGGAGTTTGGTGTGCTGTTAGCGCTACATGCATAATTGGTCCAATATCCACATGTTCAAGAAATCCCTCATTATGATTGGAAAGTTGGAGTTTGGTGTGCTGTTAGCGCTACATGCATAATTGGTCCAATACCCACATGTTCGAGAAATCCCTCATTATGATTGGAAAGTTGGAGTTTGGTGTGCTGTTAGCGCTAGACACATAATTGGTCCAATATCCACATGTTCAAGAAATCCCTCATTATGATTGGAAAGTTGGAGTTTAGTGTGCTGTTAGTGCTACATGCATGATTGGTCCAATATTCTACAAGTCGACTGCAAATACAAAGAGATACTGAAATGACTTTTTAAACCCATTTTATCACGAACTGACAGAAGAAGAGAAATCATATGGGTGGTTTCAACCAGATTCTGCTACTGCCCAAACAGCAGAGGAGTGCATTAATAAAATTAGTTAAGTATTTGAAGATAAGAGTGATTATTGCTGGTGTACCGCTCCCCTGACCTAACAGTGTGTGATTTTTACTTGTAAAATAACCTGAAACATAAAACTTACAAGACAAATCCTCATACATTGGAAGAACTAAAACAAAATATCAGAAATGAAATCTGAAACATTACAGTGGCCCAACTTAATCGTGTGAGTGAGAATATGTTCCCCCGATATAATGCTTGTTTAGCCGAGGGTGGACGACATTTCCAGGATCTTCTATAAGGTAAAAGGGTTATACATGCTTTATGTGCAGAGATTATGTAGGAGCAAAGCCAGCTGTGGTACATCCAGTCGCACACAGGTGAAATGTCATGTGCCTGTTAGGTTTTAAATGACGAACCCTGCATGGCATAACAGGACTATGTGTTTCAAATGGGATGATGTTTGTCCTTGAGCGCTACTAGGTGAGCAACCAACCGGAGTACTGCACTGTTGTCGTATTGCATTTTCCCTATGTGGTGTGTGACGAGCACCAAACTAATCAATCTCTAATAAATACTATTTGTGCTAAGACAACAATTCAGACTTTGCAAAAACTGATCCATGAGGAAGGAGAGAGTAATGTATTCGTTTGTTAAATTCAATGAGAGGAAAGAATATTCTTCCTGTAGGTCTGGCAGAACGTGTCTGGTCACATTATATCTTTGTTTATGAATGGTTCGTAATCTTTGTTTACTCTAGAGAGTTCAAAGTATTATTCAGTTATTCTTCCATGAAAAAGTTTATCAATGAGACATGATCCACCTTCCCCCTTACTACTGCCAGAATAATCCATATGAGTTAATATGGGCTCAAATTATGTTGCAAACAGAAATAATATTTTTAAACTAACTGATGTTGAACGACTTATTCACGAAGAACACAACAAGGCTGGGAAAACTGCGTGAGACCTAAGATAAACTACAAGAAGACGAATTTTGGAAAGAAATAGCTCATAACGAAATTTTGGAACCTATCATCATAAATTTGCAGTACTCAGATGATGAAGACAATGATAATGATGAATTATCTCTTAACATAAGTAACATTCACAGCTATATGGATGTACCACTGGTATTTTTGTTGGATTAGAAAAATAAGTAATTCATTAACTATAATTAATTTTAAATTAAATATTTAAACAATTTGCGTAATATATGAATATTCATGTTGCAATTGTGATTTCAACAACTCCATTATTATAAAACTTTGGAAAATTCAATTTGCATTCCCTTATGTCTTGTGCCAAGAACACTCACAAGTGTGCAAGAAAAATGGAAGTATAAAAAGAGTGGGGATAACGAGGTGGCAATGCTGAATGCAGTAATGCATCTGATTCGCTACAGGCGAGAACTCTTCCCATTTGATACACATAATAGTTTTGCAAATCTGTTGTTTGCATCCTCAGCTATAGTATATTGTTATAAGCCTCAGCTTTTTACTTTTATTTGCTATGAATTTAGGTATTAAAGGGGAAGTTAAAACAGTGCAACACAGGTTGCACTTCAGGTTTCAGCTCTTCATCTCAATCCATATGTTTGAAATTTAAATGATGGTTCTTAACTCAGCCTCATTGAATTGCCACCATATGTCTTGTTCCGAAGAACCATCATCAGCTAGAGCACCAAAGTTCTTCCCAGATTACAACTTCATGGTAATAGTGTCTCAGTAGACTCATTATATAATTTTTAACTATTATATTACTTCACGTGTTAATTCCAATTTGCCTTTCAAAACTACAATTCTTATTTGTGAAGTTACAACTCAATTGCATGATTGTTTCATATGAAATATTTTGACACTTATTTATACATTTTATGATAAATTAATTCCATAGGATACTCGTCGTCTGCTGGAAGAGAAAGGTTATAAGAAGCCAGTGTTGCTGCTACATCCTTTGGGAGGCTGTACAAAGGATGATGATGATGTACCACTAGCTGTTCATATCAAACAGCATCAGGCTGTTCTAGAAGGAGTGCTTGATCCTCAGAGCATACTACTTGCCATTTTCCCTTCACCCATGCTATATGCTGGACCAACAGAGGTAAGTTACACTGGATTCACTTTCAAGAAACAAATTTGTTCATTAGTTCATACTAGAGGTGGAAAAAATTGCCTTAGATTCAGTTACATAACTCTAAACACTGTCCTTCAGCTTTTCGATTTGAGTACTTTTATAACCAGTTCCAAAAGTGATGCTCTGATTCCGTAGGTTGGTCCAGAAGTCATATTCGGGTAATGTACATATTAAAATAATACGTTTTTCAAATGCAAAAACTATGTAAGAGATATTCCTAAGCAGAAAGTTTTTCCTTTTCATATGCTGTCTGTGGCATTAGTTTGTCGCTTTTCTGATAGACTGGGGGCATTGTCGTGCTTAAATTACAAGCTAAATTTTTTTTTTCAACACATAGCTTTATTAGATGACAGTTGTGAAACATTGTGTTATTTTTGTGTTTTAAGCAATGGTGTATATAGGATTGAGGAAAGCCTCATTGTTAGTGTTTGGGTTCATGTAAAAGAATGAACTTGTTAAATTTACAAAGAAATCGGAGAAAACTTCATTCTTTACTGCAGCATATATGATTTATTAAGTACTAAAACAAATACATCTTGGGCCCTTTGCTAACAGGGCAGCCCTTCAATACAGTTACGTATGTTTTACGTGTTTGCCCCTTTTAATAGTCATTACTTTCCATTTCTTTCCTATCCTGCACAGTTTTTTTGCCAAATTTTTTTCTATCCCTGTAAATTGTTACTACTTGTTTCAACTTCATATTACTATTGTTTCACTGTGTGTTTATTCACTTACCTCACTTTTCAATATTTCTTATTTGGACATCACCCCATTTCTTGTGCCCCTTTCCCTATTACAAATTGTTTAACTTCATTAGCAGCTTTTTTCAATCTTTCTTCCACTTAACCTATCACTTCATCACACTTTTTCAAATCCTCTCCTCAACATCTCACAACTCCATTCTAATCTCTCTTCTCTTTTTGCAATTTGTACAGCCATATCACATTTGCTCATATCTTTTCCTTTACCTCTCACAGATCCATTCTATTTCTTTCTTTCTACAATTTACCCATAGTACCATATTTTTGCCTTTCTGATATGCCCCTACATCTCAATATCCCCTGCATAATTATCATCCGTTTTCTAATCTCTTAAATCCCCACACTTGTTTCACACTGCTTTTCCTTGATCCCTTGTATCCCCATACTTGTTTCACACTGCTTTTCCCTGATCCCTTGTATCCCCACACTTGTTTCACTCTGTTTTTTTCTTTATCCTCGATTCTCACACCTTTTATTTTGTTCCATTTATACCCCGCCTTTAACTCCAATGGTCATATCTAGAACCTTTCTCCTTTGGAACATATCGAAGGTGTTAACTCATATTCTTTGGGTTTTAATAATCAGATCATGCACACATTCACACTCTCATTCATACTTCCAGACTCTGGGGAAGATGAGGAATTATCTTGGCCGGAGAAAAATCCCCACCCCCACTGCCGGGAATCGAACCCAGGATCCCTAGCACGGCATGCAGGTGCTCTATTGACTGAGCTACGGGGCCAGCCGATTCTCACGCTTGTTTCACTCTGTACTTGCCATAATGCATTTTGATTTTTTAAACTTATCTTCTTAGCTCTGCCAACTGCTGTTTCTGAGATTTCCCCCTCTTCTCTTCCATTTGTACTGTTCATCACTTCCCCTCCACCAGTGCACGCTGCATTTACTCCACATGTTTTCTGGACATTCACACCGGATATCAAAGTCAGCTTTTTTGAGTCTTCTGCATCATCACTCGTATGTTCCATGTCTTGGATGTTGCTTATGCCGCTTCTCTGCTCAGCCAGTTACTTAACAATCTACAGTTTGCCATTCTACTTCAGTAAAGCAGCTTCAAGTGAAGCTAATCTCCGAAAACTGAAAAAGAAGACTATCTTGACAGGCTATATACCTGATGGATATTATGATGTGGGCTGAAGTTAACCAGTGAAATTATCATGAGGCTATATTTCTTTGAAGTAACGTGATTGGTAATGTGTATCTTGAAATTTTATCTGATTCTGGAACTTGACAGAATAATTATTCTTGACAGCATTGTTCTTCAACAAGATAGAGCCTCAGGGCATTTTGGGAATGTCTAAGTAGCAACTTTCTCACATATAACAGATAAGAGGCCTCTCATTTAGCTTCCAAGAAGCCCTGATATCACAACTTGCAACTGGCTATGGTCGTACTTAAAAGAGCACCATGGAAGGATTTGGATGGATTCTGTTTAGTTGAAGAAAGGTCATCTTTATTTTCAGTACAATCACTCCCAATCACTCTGCTAGCTTAGGTGATTAGACACTGGTTTACCGAGGTCACAGGTCAAACCTGGTCCAGACTGGTGGTTTTTAAGTGTGCTTAAAAGCGACAGCCCCATTTCAGTAAATTTACTGGCATGTAAAAAAACTCGGTACAGAAATCCAGCGCACTAGCAGCACTGATATGATCTGAGCAATTGATTTCCTGTAATTGCTAAAATGCTCAGGCAGGCAAGCAGATAGACATGGCAATGCTTTCAGCTGTATGCAAAATAATGGTACACATACTGACATGTCAAACATTTAACAATGATGACTAAAGGTCCAGGTAAACTTGGGCTTGCTATTTACATCCCTTTTTAGTGACAAGGGGCCATATTCATAGTCAAACTTGGTCCAGACCAACTTGCTACTTCCAGTAGCCTAACGGTGGACCATCGATTTTCCTATTCATAAACCGGGTTTAGTGATAGTCCGGGGACTAAACATGTTGGTCTGGTTCAAATTTTGGTTCGCCTCCAAGGGTTAGATTAAAGGTGGACTATCTTTGCAACATGGACGACAGTGAAGTGATGAATGTAGCCGGGGTGGGCAGAATTCGTGAAATAAGACGATGGAGGAAAACTTATCTACCAAGAATAGAAATTATTGCGAAGTACGATGACCTAAACTTCAAAAGCAGATACAGGTTTAGTAAAGCGAATGCCAGAAGGCTGATAGAAATGATTCGTCCTAATCTGTACATCAGGGATGATAACCGTGGCCTGAGTATCTCAATTGACACTCAAATCCTAACAGCACTTAGGTATTATGCAAGAGGAGGATATAAAGACAACACTGCTGACCTACACGATATTAGTCAGGCATCAGTAAGCTGCATTATCAGCAAACTTGTTATAGAGTTGTCTCTAGAGTCTCTAGAGCTCAGAGTTACCCGACATTCATCTTCGTAGGATAAGGGAAAACCTTGGAAACAACCTTATCCAGGTAACTCATCCTTAGCAAGATTTGAACTCACGAACTCTTGAGTGTGAGGTGCACACACTACCTCACACCACAGAGGCAGGAAAGAAACAGATTATTTACATTATATATTTGTAATATTTATTAATTATATTTATTACTTCTATATTGGGACCAGTCACTTTTAGCATCCGGTGTCTGTCTTTTTGCAAGTAACTGATCCTTTATCTTGGAAATGTTTTATACACCTATTGGTTTTTAACGACATAAGGATACAAACTTTAAAAAACATTTTAATTGAGCGTGAGAATGACAATCTTTTTTTATTGTATACTGATAAAGTGTAAGCCTTTGTTGCAAACATCCGGTGTCTGTCTTTTTGCAAGTAACTGATCCTTTATCTTGGAAATGTTTTATACACCTATTGGTTTTTAACGACATAAGGATACAAACTTTAAAAAACATTTTAATTGAGCGTGAGAATGACAATCTTTTTTTATTGTATACTGATAAAGTGTAAGCCTTTGTTGCAAACAAAAGTACGTCAATTTGACGGTACCTGGACACTTTTGACAACATTATGCTCCAAGGAACTTGTCTGAATGCCGGATAGCATTGCATAAACTCCTCTATGCAGCGGTTTAAACTGTATTTATATGTCACACCAATTTTAATGCCAGTATGAAAGTAGCATTCAACCATGAAGACGCAGTGCTCTGTGTTCATATCCATGATAACCTTTAGAGTAGAAACGTGCTACTTATACATATATATGTACTAGAATGTTAATCACGATTACCGTCAGAGAGGTGAAAGGAGAGGCTGATTGTATTAGTTACCAGAAAAACCACACTGAGAGCGCTGTAATTTGCTTAATGTTCCACAAAAATTACTAATTCTTCTCCGTAGAGGGCACTATGATTTCAAGATAGACTCACCAATCAACTATGGCATCATTCTTGCTCTATCAGAGGGCGGGAAATAACAAATAAAAATGAACACAGTGTAGTTTTGGGAACAGTTGCTTCCATTTTCAACCTCCAAGCCCTGCATGAGAACCTAGGTTAACTGTCATTCAGTTAACTGTTTGACTCATCATTTCTTCCACACTAGCCGGGTGTACGCTAAGGTTTGAATGAGTAGAGCCAGACTAAACAAAAATGTTGTTATATATATATGTTGTTGAACGTAGCAAATGAAGACTTGTTTTACAGATGGTAAATTCCTCAGTAGGTACATTACTTGAATTCCCTTGCTAGTATAAGTCATGATCAACACTGAAATTTAACAATTTCGAATGTTCTATTCAGTTAACTCCTGATAGCTAAATGAAATTACTCTGACTCCCGAGAGAGTCTGAATAACTACATTACTGCATGAAAACAGCTGCATAAGACTAATACTAATAACTGGTTGTGAAATACTCTAAGTGGTACATACAGATGGTGATGCAGAGCTCTGTGTGACACAACATATACAATGAATATCGCATGGCAGCATAACTAAACTCTAGAACCTGAAATGGAGAACTCACTTATGCAGCTATATCATTTGTATGCGCACAAAATAAAATGGCTCACAAAATAAAATGGCTGTGTTTGATGCAAAGAATGGCTTTTGCTACAGTGATAAAAAATAATGAAATTTCAATGATTTGTGAATATTGTCTCTGTTTTAATGATACTATAGTTGTATATTGCCTTTAATGTGCTTTAAACTAGTTTTTGTTTTGCTAAAATAACTTAATAAATACGGAAGGTATGAATGTGGAGTTATTAAGCATTTAAATGGTTTAAATGTTTTGTGTGTTTTTATTGGGTATCTGTTCCTGGCCCATGCAGGGTTAAAATGGCCATCCTCAAAGAGTTAAAAATATTTTGGGGATGTACATGTATTTTTATTGTTTTTCCGTCATTCTCTGGATAACCCAAATTTTCTTTAACTTGGATTGGCCCTGGTCCCAGTTGATCCAGGTAAACAAGGTTCTACTGTATCTATAACATTTACAAAAAATGGATGTGAATGAGTAGTCAAGTGTACCCTTGTATTGATGTTACAAAACAAACATCTGTTACTTCTTGTCTGTGCAGTCCTGCCCTGCAACCTGCAACCTTGACTGTCATTTTTCTAAATATGCAAAAAGCATAACAAGCCCTCAATGTTTAGTGAGTTTTTGTGTAATTATTTATTAAACCTACTGTTGATATTAAGTAAGATTATCTTACACTTTTGATTAGTCATCAACTTCACTATCTGCTTTATAGTGGCCAGGATTCTACTGTGTAATAACTTTTCACTTTCTTGAAGAATTAGTAAATTATGTAATGCAGCGTTTTCATGGTAAACTCTTCATTTTTGCACTTAGTAAACTATTGTATAATTTGTATTTAGGTTCAATGGCATGCCAAAGCACGAATGTGTGCTGGTGCAAAGTTCTACATTGTTGGTCGAGATCCTGCTGGTTTGCCCCATCCTGACAAGATCCTTAAGTGTGATCTGTATGATCCTACACATGGTGCCAGAGTACTGAGCATGGCTCCTGGACTTCATTCATTGGAAATCATTCCATTCAGAGTTGCAGCTTACGACATAACAAAAAGTTGTATGGCTTTCTTTGACCTAACAAGTAAAGATGACTTTGAATTTATATCTGGAACAAAAATGCGAGGTAGGTTAAACATGTTTTACAGCAGCAGAAATAGACTTTAAATAGATAAAATATTTACATATTTAAATAATTTTGAAATGTACTGGTTGTGTTTTTGCCTCTGTGATCAAAATTTGTCTATGATACACATTGTGCAAAAAATTTCATAGCTGTTCGCTCAGAATCTGCCATATGGAATAAATAAATGGGCTCTTCTTTCTAATATGCGACATGGCGATTTTATTCTAAGTTCTTCATACTTTTTGATGTTTTTATATACAACCATGGTTTTTAATATAATTTCTTTACTTTTTAGTGCAATTCCGTATTGGAGGGCATTCTTTTAACGTTATTAATTGTTTGTTTATTTACTTACTGCATAATGTAGCCATATTGAAGAATTCAGTGCAGCCAAACTATCCTTGTTTCTCCACTGAACACAATGCAGCCAACAGTCTCCCTAAATTACACTTTCTAGCAGACTAACATAAAGTAGTACCTAAATTGCACCTAATTGTAGTCCTCACCAGCGTGACTATGTGTTTGTGTGCACATTTGTCACTGGGTCGACAAAGTGCACTGAGTGATTCACTCCTAGGTGGGCAGCAAACCCTTCATCAACCCATTGTATCCCTGCCAGGCATTGGTGTGAATGATGCTGGTGAAGTCTATGTGCTCTGCAATTAGACAGTGGAGCGTATTTGCATCTCTCCTGTTGTTGGGGCATATCGTCATCTGCACCTCATTCGTTCCCAAGTTGATCCCCAGGATCCAGTTGCCCTCTATGACGCGCCCACAATGAAACTTGCGTCATCCTATTTTGCATTCGTCGATTCGAACGACGTGGCCGGGACTGCCAATTTTTCCCCTTGCAGTATACTTGGTGTCATTTGAGATGCACACTTTGCGGCAGTAGCCGAACCAGTCCAATACAGTCCGTGAGCTCATACATGTTTTTCCTACGGAGCACTTCATTATCGTCGTGTTGTAGGATTGTTTATGTGCAAAGCAGTGCATGAGTAACAAAATTTGATCGGGCAATAACTTAGCCTTCTCAAACTATGTTCGTTTTCACACGGACTGCGTCACCTATGTCTGGGGCATTTTTCCAGAGGTTACCTACAAGTTTTACATATCTTTCTCATGTTGGCTGCAACACCAAAACAGGCTGGTCGTCTGCTTGCGCATGCGTATACGTGCACCTTTGGACTTAGAAAACATTCTCGTATTGCACAAAAGAAAGTTTCTCCAATAAATGTGGTATATATATAATGTTTCTTTCAATCTAAGAAATTTACAGTATAGCTGCATAAAATATAAATCTCTCGCTATCTAGATTCTTTGAAAAATATGTGTTTAAAACTCACAGCTGATAAATCTGTCTTTTTTTGTCCATTTTTTTGTAAAGTCTGTTTAGCCAACGTATGTGCAGTTCCCAGTCAAAGGGACCTCGAAGGTCCTGACCTCCACGCCCACTAATGACCGTCATAAATCTATCTCCACACTTCAGAAATGGAACACTGGCGTTGGGGACCAATAGCTGCCCAGATTTTCTGAAAATGACAGTTGCATGTCTACTCCGCGTGGAGTCTCAGTTGCCAGATTTCCAACTTCCAGTTGTTCTGTTTCATTAGGTGCAGACATTCGTTGTGTGTCACGATGTGGAGACCGTGGGAGGTAAATGCAGTGGTAAATGCAAATGAAGTAGTAGATAACGTTCAGTCAAGTGAAAATAATCAAAGTGAAGACAATAGTGTGAATGAATTGGAAGGTGTTGCTGGGCCGAGTTATGTTAGGGGAGAAGCCTCAAAAAACAAAGTTATAACGGGAAATCTTTCTAAGCAAAGTCAAGCGCTTGTTTTGAACGCATATAAATATGTGGTGAAAAATAATCTTGGTAAGGGGTCATGTAGTGAAACTGCAAAAATTCTGGGTATTCACAGAAATACGGTTAGAAAAATTGTGACGAAAGGAATACCAAAGACGCCGACAAAGTGTGGAAACAAAAAAAAAACGTTTCTCTAAGGTGGATAATTTCACATGCGATTTAATTCGCCGAGAAATTTATAATTTCCATGCAAAAGGGAGAGCGCCCACCTTAGATGAATTGGTTACACATTTGCAAGAAATTTGTGATTTTCCTTATGGACGCTGCACTTTGCGCGATCTTCTAAAGGAGCTGGGTTTCAAATACTGCACTTTGAATAAGAGAAGGGTTATTATGGAATCCAGCAGAATTGTAGCTTGGCGATATATATACTTGTCAAAGCTAAGGAAGTTTCGCAGTAGTGGACACAAGATAATTTATTTAGACGAAACCTGGTACGATACCCATGACGTATCGAGAAAAGGGTGGGACGACGGTTCGTGTGCTTGCACCTTATCTGCTCCTGTGTCGAGGGGTAAAAGGATTATGGTGCTTCATGCTGGGAGTGCCGAGGGATGGGTAAAAGACTGCCTCTTCTTATCGGCGAAAAACATTGGTGATGCAATGGCCGACAGTCACGATGACATGAATGCAGCAGTGTTTGAAAAGTGGTTTGATGGTAGGCTTATGACAAACCTGCCAAGAAATGAAAAATTTATAATTGTTTTGGACAATGCTAGCTATCATTCGCGTTTAAAATACAGAACACCTACAATGTCGATGAACTTAAAAGATATAGTCGAATACATGAGGGTTCATAATATTGAAATACCCGAACCTCTGCCTATTAAAGCTGTACTCCTGGCAGAAATTAAAAAGGCAAATGTGGGCAAGGATTACGTGATTGACGACATCACTCGTAAATATGGGCACGAAGTTTTAAGGTTGCCGCCGTATCACTGCTGTTTCAACCCCATAGAAATGGTGTGGTCGAAACTGAAGAGAGCAGTGCGCAAGAGAAATGCAACACCTTCACTCAGCGAAAGCGTTTGCAACTTGTTGAGAAGCTGTGTAGAAGGGATCGATGCAGAACTGTGGAAAAATTGTGTGCAGCATGTAAAGAAAGTAGAGGAAAAATACATTAGTCGGGATCAGCAATTTAACGATAGCAGCTTCATCATTACCGCTGACTCTGAGAGTGATGGAGAATCGGAATGAGGCACTTATATCTATGTGAGTTAATAGCACTGATTATAATAATTACGAAAATGCCTACATGCTAAGTAGAAAATTTAACAATAGTGGTGGAGTGGTGGTGGTGGTGGTGGTGGTGGTGGTTGTAGTAGTAACAATGGCAATAATAGGAATACAATATTTTCCAAGTTTCTTATTTTGATTCTCGTAAAAACCCAGTCTTTTCACAATGTGAAGTGCACGTGTTGTTTAGACAGAGAAAGAGACTCTAGAAAAAGACGGTGATGTTAAAATGTTGCAACGTTTTCGAGGGGACCGTCAGGAGGAGGGTCCATGTTGTAAAACGATTATGAGGGTTAGTCAAAGTAAGCGGCCGCTGTGCACTTGCGTTGGTTAGACAGACTTAATACATTAATCTTTGTCCATTTTTCACTGTCTTTTCACTATGTTTTCAATCATGATCAGGCTTATATTTCATTTTCTCTGTTTCTTCTTTAACACTCCTCATTTCTATTCCCATTCTACTATTCCAGATTTCATTTCCTTCTGCATTCCAGAATTTACACTCTTCATTTTACACTTTGTTCTCTCCATCCTAGATTCTATTATTGTCTCCATCTTCTCCATTTCAGATTTCATTGTTCTTCAGTTCACTAAATAATTCTTGAAGTATTTGCTCTATTGTGGCATTTATATCCCACTCTTGATACCAGTGTAACTTTGTACAGTTCTCACTGTCAATTTACTTTGTTCTCACTGTCATTTTACTAATTAATTTAGTTGAATTTTTCCTGTCACTGTGCTTTCCTAACAATATAGTGGTTTAATGAGATCCACATAAAGCAGCCTCTTGCTGGGGATTTGAGCACTAGATGTCTCCTATCTCTCTTATGTCAGAACTGTCATCACAAAGGCATTCACAGAATCACACCTATGCAAACGAGAGATGCCCTCACTAACTCGCTTACTAGTTGCTAACTTGCAAGAATGCTTACTTGTATAGCACTGGAATTTTCCACAAAGCTTTGGAATGTTCAGAGAGTTGGAGAGAAGGGAAACCTTCAGAAGTTTCTAATTATTTGTGAACCCTCATGTTTATGCTGGGTGAGAGCAGTGCTTAACTCTCCATATTTCTCACCAGCTGGCTGGTTGGCTGGTTGGTGCCACCTATTTGGATAGCTTGGCATATGCTTGTATCACAGTATGCAGTGTGCATGAAATAACCATAAGCTACTGCAAATTAAAAGTGAAAATTTCAACAAATTTTGAAGAAAATTAGTTAAAACATTTCAAATTTGCTTAAAATTGGTACAAAATTATGGGTAGTTAAGACGTAGAAGAAATTTCAAAGCTTTTAAATTGTTAGTGCATAGGTGGCATTGAAATGTTAAACACAAGTTTTGATGTATTTACTTAAGATGAGTCGGTACTAGTAACACTAATATCACCTTAATATCTCTGTTAACGTTTCACAAATATAACTATTTTTAACAAAAACTTCACTTATCTTAAGTAAATGATGTCAATTTTCCTTATTAATTGAGATCGATTTCACGAACATTTGTCCGCATCTTCTGTCAACACACTGCTGGTATTTCAAAATTCATTATGCGATGTTTATTTTTTAAAATAAACATCTTTTCCCAAACCATTAAATCTATCGGACCATTTAATTGTTTTAATAATTTAACTTCAGGAAAATATATGGAAAAACCAGCAGTTTATTCTATTTTTAGCTTTGTTTCGTTTTCAGATTTTGGTAACTGAAAAAGCATAGTAACCTAGTAACCTGTATCCTTGACGACGAAGTGTGTTGACAGAAGCTGCGGACAAATGTTGTTGTTGTTTTCAAATGCTAGGCTTTGGCAATGAAGCCATTAGCTCTCTTGCTCTCCAATATTTCTGTGCAGTGGGTCCGGCAGGTAGGGCTTCACAGGTTAAAAGATGTTCTTCAGTCATTTCCTCTTCTTTGTTGCACAGAGGACAATTTGAACTTGTATAAATTCCTATTCTGTGTAAGTGTTTGGCCAAATAATCATGTTCAGTAAGTAATCTAAAATTTGCTACTGCAGCTTTATGTGGGATTTCTGGAATATTTTCTTCATTTTTAATTAAAATGTTCCATTTTTTATCTTTGGCTTTGTTAGATATTGATTGGTTTTGTTTGTTTTTATATTTGCTTTTGATTAATCTTTTTATGGATGTAAAGGGTAAGTTTTAACTTTTGTTCTGAATTAAATTTGCACCTTTTTTGGCAAGAAAATCAGCTGATTCATTTTCAGCAATTTCACAATGTGCAGGTATACACTGTAATATAATTCTTTTCTGTAGTTTTTGAAGTTTTTGGATCATTTTGTGACATTCTTTAATTTGGATTGACCTCATTTTATAATGTTTATTTATTTATTTGTGTACTAAGCTATTACAATTGTTGAGCTGATCACCAGTATTTGGCCCAGGCCATTAATTGGTGGGCAGCCCGTTGAATTACAAAATGTGTAGTACACTACTTACATTTCTATTACTACTACCATTACTACTATTGCTTACACACTATTGTTCATTTCCTTTTTTCACAGTCCACTTCCATTTATTTTTCACTTTATCTAAGAACTGACCTACATTCTTGAGATTTTTATCCATAATTTTACATATATCAGGACTTCGCTTAATTTTTCTCCAGATGTATTCTTTTCGCCAAATCTCTGTTTCCCTGCATTCAAAAAGGATATGTTCCACATCTTCCTTACCCCCACACAATGGGCACTTGTCTTGCACAAACCCATTCCGCTGCCCTTTTAGCCTCCACACTCCTGCTCTCAGCCATGCTATCCCCTTCCTTTCTTCATTAATGGTTTTATCTATATACTGCTCCCTTCCCCAGCCACTTTTTAACTCAACATAATATACCAATGACCTCTTTTCACCTAACTGGCTGAACAGCTTTTGAATCTCTATATCTTCAAATCTTTTTCTAACACCCTTCTAGAAACCTTTATAATTTCTCTCTCTTTTTCTCCAAATATCCCCTAAGCCATTATTTTCTAAATTGTTTCGTAGAGTGCTTGCCCAGCCCGAGCTTTGCAGACTTGCTCCTCATTTTATATGAACTTATTGCACATAATGCTACTTTAGAATCAGAAAGTATGACAGCATTTTTGAATTTATCTATTCTGTATAGAAGGTGTTGGAGTGAAATATGAATAGCTAGTAAATGAGAAACAAGTGGATGATGCATTAAAACTACTTAATTTACAAAATCCTGCAATAAAATTTTCCATAGAAAAAGAGACAAACATTGAAATTCCTTTCTTAGATTTCAAACTTACCAGAAAACATAAACTTAAATTTGGCATACATAGGAAGGAAACACACAGAAAATTTCATAAAAGCAGATGGATATAACCCAAGACAACACAAGCATGCTGTTATCAACAGTCTAACTTACAGGCTGGTTAATGTACCTTTAAACAAGAAGGAATATATCAGAGAGTACAATAATATTATTCACATTGCAGAATACAATGGATTTCAGTGCTGAATTGGTCAACAAGAAAATTGATAAATTCAAAAGACAACAAAGATACAAACAAGTAACTACTCTTTCCCCAATCAGCAATGAAACTTCATACAGAAAATTTACATATCATCCCAGAGCTACACACCTTTTCCAAAAAGTCTTCAAAGTGCAAAATATTACTTTGGTCCCACAGAACAAATTTAGTACACAACAGCTTTTGAAATCACATAATACAAAGGAGATACCCACAGACAAAAATCAGGTGTGTACCGGATAAACTGCAAAGGCTGTGACAACTTCTACATAGGAAAACCAAAAAGGAAATTGAACATTAGGCTTAAAGAGCATTTTAGGAACATCAGGAACAAAAAAATAGATAAATCTGCGGTAGCGTACCATTTTTGGAAGGAGAGTCATGCTATAGAATATGAAATCTACTTATTAAAAGTGTCCAAGGTCCAGCTACATTAACCATGTGGGAAAAAATCTTCATAAAGAAATATGAAAGAAAATTGTTTAATTTTGACACTACTTTTGAAGAAAACCCAAACTTCGAGTTCATCAAGATACCGACACAGACACACCTATCACCTTCAGTGAGTTCACCAAATCAACGTCCGTTAGTTGACAACAGCTGATGATGTTAGGAAGAGGCTAACAAAACGCGTTCTAGGTAAATACTAGCAATAAGTGGAGCATTGAGTACTAGTTCGACTCAAAATTACATTTATTTTGTGCTTCATTGTATCATAGTCCTTACACATTGGAATGTAATGTAACATTTTGCTTGAAAGTGACACAGACTTACTGTTTTGTTTATGACTGATTGATTGATTGTTATTCCAATTGTTATTCAAGTGGTTCTGAGATTTGGAGGTCAAAGATTTCCTTTTCCAATTCTAAATTTTCATAAGCATTCCATATTTTATACTATATGTATACACTACTGAGATGGCATTTTATACATAAAATTAGAATATAATGTATTGGCACATTACTGATTTATTTGAAATCAATATAAAATTAAGAGAGACTCTCTCATAATTATTAGTATGTAGTGTATAATACTCAATAATTAATTAATTGTTACCAAAATTAATTATTTCAAAAAGTAGAATCAGAATGCATATGCACGGTTTGTATGTGTTAGAACAATCAATATTATTGATTGCCCTTTCAGATTTTCCTGCAGAAGTTTTTTGTGTTTCAAAAAGAGTGATATGCTAACAGTATTTATTTCCCAATTCTAGGTCTGGCTCGATCGGGTCAACATCCTCCAGATGGTTTCATGACACCAAAAGCATGGAAAGTCCTTGCAAATTATTACCAGTCTCTGAGGAACAACTGAGATGGAATGAAATAATAATTATAACAGTTATTCATTTGTTTTCAACTTCCATTGGTAGAGGTTTGAATGACATGGTGTTAGTAGTTGTTAGGAGAGAATCCAAAGAAACCTTTTCATTTGTTGATGGAATGTGCTACTGCTCACTATGCTCATAAAAAATGAATCTCTCCTCATGAGAAGATTTTCGTTTCTCCTATGTAGCAAGAACTAAATTTTGAGAGATAGCACAAAGAATTTTCAGTGTTTGTTTACAGGGCTAGGGGAAGATTTACAAAAGATGAAAAAAAAAAGTTATTTAGCAATACAAGAATGGTGGCGATAAAGAATAGCGCAGGAAGTTAGATTATTATTTGGATTTATATGTAACAATTTGGAGGTTTACATATAAATGCTAAAAATAGTTTCATTGTGTTTCCACAAGGAAAGATTCCAAAATTATTTTGATATTAATTCATTAATACCCAGGAGTGTTGATCATCTGGGGGGGGGGGGGGAGATATTACTCTGTGTTCATATTAGTTCTCTATAATCTGTGATGTTAGGCTATCATTGTTGGAAATATATCTGTGAGTAATTTATTTGCATGTTTTTTAAACACTTCGATACCGAAATTATGGTTTGACAGAAGCAGTCGTGATAGATGTCGAAGGAAGGTTGGTTCTTTGTTACGACAACGGGCAAGGCCAGTCCATTGGGGAAAGTGTTTATAACAAAGCCATGAAAGACGCTGTGTCCTTAGAAGGTTTCTAAAGGAATTGTCAATTGACGTATATGAATAGATTGTTTGCAATGGCAACCAAAACAGTCACAAAAGGACTTTGTTTGTTCAAAAGAGTTTTGGAGAGTGAAAGTTATATAAAAATACACACGCAGATGTGGTCAGGAGGCACTCTTCGGCGTTTCGCCGATGGAGACGGGTCGCGGCTAGAAAGCCATTATAAAGTCTTCGGCGTGCAGCCGATATATGAGGGAAGAGTCAGACGTGAAGCCTATTAGAGCGGTCAATTTGTTCGGTCTTGAATATTTGTCAGGTCATCAAAATTTATCGAGAAATATAATTAGCATTCAGTCATTATAAACCGTGATTGGTAACCCTCGGTCGGCAGCTTCCATTTTGAGGTTTGAAATAAGAAGCAGTGAATAAATAATTTGGAAACGGGCATTCCAGTGTTGTAAAATTTCCTTCTCACACACATCCACGCATACCCTGAGAGAAACCTCATTGCTCGCCGACTTCTGTGTTCGCCATTATATTATATTTGCATCAAATTGGCGTACAACGTGGAGCAGTGGTAACCTGTTATCACCACCATTAAAATCAGTTACAAACTGGCGCGCCAACGCGGGGCACGATAGGAGAAGGACGTTCGACAACAAGTGGAGCTCGATACGAGGAGGTTCAGCACGATACGAGGAGGAGTTTCAACCCGACGACGAGGTTCAACAGGAGAAGCAGATTCAACCTGAGGAGGAGGTTCAACCGAGAACGAGTGTCAACCCGACGACAAGGTTCAACAGGAGAAGGTGGTTCGACTGGAGGACGGTCGACCCATCAAGAAATTCGTCAACAGTTCGACTGGAAAGAAGAAAGGAGGCCGACATCATCAGAGACATCAGGAGCCAGTAAAAACAATCAAAGGTACAGAGTGTAAAATTATATACTAGACTATGGTGAATTTATTTGAGAAGTGAAAAACAAGATTTTAAGTAAAAATATGTAGAAAACATGGGAGTTCAGGAGGTTGATGCTAGTAGCAGTAGGCAGGAAGTCGAAGTACCAGAGTGTAGTAGAACGGCCCTAAATAATGTAGAAAGGGAAAGAAATGTGTTAGAGGAAATGAGAAAAATGTTCGAAAGTTTAAGAAAAGACCGTGAAAGTTTTATACAAGAGTGGAGAAATGACCGTGAAAGTTTAAGAAAAGAGATGAGGAATGACCATGAGAGTTTAATTAGACAGATAGACGATAACAATCAAAGTTTAGGTAAAAGTTTAAGTAAAAAGTTAGATAATATGCATCAAAGGTTAATAAAAGAGAGGAAGGATACTGAAAGTTTTATAACAGAGATGAAGGCTAATAATCAAAGTTTAATAAAAGAGATGAAGGATAATAATCCAAGTTTGAAAAAGATAGAAGGAAAGCTAGAAAGTGGTTTTCAGAAGTTAGAGGCAGGACAAATAGAACTAGGAAAGAAGTTAGACAATCAACAACAGTCGTTAGAAAATTTCGGGAATGTTAGTCAGGAAGTAGAGAACGTAAGAGAAGAAGTTGATCAGGCAACAGACAATGTAGGGAAAGATGTTAGTGAGGAGACGCAGAACGCTGAAAATGAAGTTGTGAATGTAGTTAGTGAAAGGAGAGATAGTGAGAACAGAAAACTGAGAGAGGAAATAGGACAGAACTTAGATAAAGAAAGAGAACTAGCTAGAAAAGAGTTAGAAGAAACTAGGAGTAGACTAGAAGTATCAGAGAGGGAAAATAGAATACAGACGAGGAATTTGGAGAAAATCACAAATGAAATGAACGAGTTAGCAATGGAGATCACGGTGTCAAAGGAAACTGAAATTTTGAATCTAGTTAATGAAAGGACAGATAGCGAAAACAGAAAACTGAGGGAGGAAATCGTACAGAAAGTAGATAAAGAAAGACAAATAGCTAGAAAAGAATTAGAAGAAACTAGGAGTAGATTGGTAGTATCAGAATGGGAAATTAGAAAACTGACGAGGAATTTGGAGAAAACCACAAGTGAAATTAGTGAGGTAACAATAGAGGTCATGGCGATGAAAGAAACATGGAAAAGCATTCAAAATCCAGGGATAAACGAAAGAGGAATATTAAAATATTTCGGGCAAGGGGCACAGTTCCATCAGAATATGTGTAAGAAAGATAGGAAAAGAGATCGATGTGCGATATCTAAGCTAGATATGAAAAACTCATGGGGATGTAGAATAAATAAGTCCTTTATACATGGAAAAGTCCGCAAAATTCTCTTGTATTTCGAAGTACGTTGTGGAATGATGAATTTTCTTGTAAATGGTAGGAACTTAGGCTAAAATATTTAAAATTGCCATAACAAATTGTAAAAGGAGAAGAAACAAACTTCTAAATTGTATAGGTTAAGTATAAACAGTGTAGTGTAAAATGTATAGGTTAAGTGTAAACAGTGTTGTGACAGTGCAGTGAAACTTAAAACTAAACAAGTGAAAAAAATATAGTAATGAAAATAGAACACTTAAAGACTTTTGAAAATAATATTTATATAGAATCATAAAGAAGTATTCGGAAATGTATGAGAAAAAAAAATTAACCAGTTAAAAAAAAATATCAGAACAATGAAAGACTTTTGAAAAGAATATTTATATAGAATCAAGAAGAAGAACTCAGAAATGTTGTATACAAATATAATATTAATGTACCATTGATTTAAACATGGGAGTGTATATTTAGGAATTGTTTCAAGTGTAACAATAATATGAATTAATTTTAAGTAGATCAGATGGAGAAAAAGAGAGATGAGGTAGATTGAAAGATTTTCCGATTAATATTTAAAAGTTGAAAATTGCAGAACAGAATGTTGGTAAATTTTAAATGAACTGTTATGTAACCATGTGAATAATTTTTAGGAAATGTCATGTAAAAAAAAAAAAAAAAAAAAAATTAATGTTGTGAAAAGAGATTGTAAAATGAATTGGAAGTTGCTGACAAAGGTCTACTATTTTGCGTTATATTCGGGCAAGACATATATATTATTTCATTATTGGATAATAAAATAATATCTATGGGGGCATTTGATACCGAAATTATGGTTTGACAGAAGCATTCGTGATAGATGTCGAAGGAAGGTTGGTTCTTTGTTACGACAACGGGCAAGGCCAGTCCATTGGGGAAAGTGTTTATAACAAAGCCATGAAAGACGCTGTGTCCTTAGAAGGTTTCTAAAGGAATTGTCACTTGACGTATATGAATAGATCGTTTACAATGGCGACCAAAACAGCCACAAAAGGACTTTGTTTGTTCAAAAGAGTTTTGGAGAGTGAAAGTTATATAAAAATACACACGCAGATGTGGTCAGGAGGCACTCTTCGGCGTTTCGCCGATGGAGACGGGTCGCGGCTAGAAAGCCATTATAAAGTCTTCGGCGTGCAGCCGATATATGAGGGAAGAGTCAGACGTGAAGCCTATTAGAGCGGTCAATTTGTTCGGTCTTGAATATTTGCCAGGTCATCAAAATTTATCGAGAAATATAATTAGCATTCAGTCATTATAAACCGTGATTGGTAACCCTCGGTCGGCAGCTTCCATTTTGAGGTTTGAAATAAGAAGCAGTGAATAAATAATTTGGAAACGGGCATTCCAGTGTTGTAAAATTTCCTTCTCACACACATCCATGCATACCCTGAGAGAAACCTCATTGCTCGCCAACTTCTGTGTTCACCATTATATTATATTTGCATCAAATTGGCGTACAATGTGGAGCAGTGGTAACCTGTGATCGCCACCAATAAGTACTGTTACAACTTATTGTGTATGTACGCATGTGTGCACTTATTTTCTTAAATTATTAAAACTAAATGAATAGTGTAATGTTAATACAATTTTGAGTAATGTTATTTAATTTTTTTTTAAGTATGCAGATTTTAGCTAAAATTATAAATTTAAATATCTTGCATACTTTTTATACTGATGTTGACAAATTGTTTTTACTAGTTCAAAGGACCCCTAAGACACACAGCCCAAGAATCTAAGAACACAAAAATGAATATTTTCAATATAAAGTTGTATGCTTTTTAAATTGAATGATAGCCATTAGTTTTGCAAAAATTAAAGTTTTAGAATAATATTTATTGTAGGTTTCTTAATTAACAAATTGCTAATAAAATGTTACATGTTAAAGAGGCAACTATTTGCTCTAGAAATGGGTGCTTTATGCTATTATTGTTGTGGCTTTAGTTAATTTAATTTTTGCTCTATTTATGGCTTTATTCCATTAAACAAAGCTCCATGCTCAAGTTACCTTTTCAAAAATTATATGTAGCTCCCTGTAGGTTAATTTAATGATAATTATGATAAAAATGTACACTCATGTTATTTCCTAAGTGTTGAGAAGTAGTATTAATAAAGTTTCTTTACAAGTTTTGAATCTTTTCCCCATTAGAGTGAATGATTAAATATTCAGTGCTTCCATCTGGTGAATGCGAGTCATTTATTGACCTCATTACATTGCACAATGTCTTCAAAAAACTGTTTTGAAAAGCTCAAAAAGCTATTTTGAAAAGCTCAAATGTTGCAAAAAACTAAACAGCGTCATTTTGAGTTTAGTATGGATATATGCATGCAAATGTTTTAAGTGCTCTTAGTTAAGTGGTTATGTATTAGTTACTAATGTGACAATGCCTTCTACAGTGTCAAAAATAAAAGGAAAAGCTCTACATAGCCAAAGTTGCGAGATTATTGCTCATATGTATGAATATATAAAGAAAGAAGCCAAACAACTCAGAAGCATGTATGTAAATGCACATCTCACTGCAGACTGTACCTCTCTCCATACCAACGTTCCCACCAAAGGTGGGTAGTGACTCACACCCTACTTTCATATAAAATTTTCATTCATCAAGAACAAATGCGCGACCTGTAGAGAGTTTTGCATTTCTGTATTTCAGGAAACATACAATTAGTAATTTTATATATTGGGAGATTTACGGAAACCAAATTGTGTAATTTACATGAACTAATATTGAAAGGCGAATCACAACTCAAAAACTCAATACCATAGCCAGGATTTTACCACAGATCTTCCACCACTCCATGCATGTCTGCTCTACCATGAGCTACCATGACAATATGCCAGTACAACATTTTCTGATTCTACCTTTTAAAGTTTGCCTACACGTGGTTTGTATATCTTAGAACAATCATTGAATACCCTTATAAATGGAAACATTAATCACATTTATATATATATATATATATGAAAAAAGCCAGAAACAATGATGTGTGAAGATGTATTTACTTAAGATGAGTTGGTACTAGTAACATTAGCATCACTTTTTTTAATCTCTGCCAATATATTTTGGGAACCTGTGTTCGCATCTTCAGAACATGTTCGACTGACCTGTGTTGTTTTTGTTGTGATGGTTGTGGCAGTGAAATGTATTCCAGAGGGTATTTGGTGGTGATAAATCAAAATTCATTAACTGTTTGTATTTCAAAATGAAGATCTTTTCCCATGTGTCCAATTCTGCTTCATGATTGGTTGATTTGTTTAATGTAATGGTCAGTTTGATGTTATGGTTGGTCATCCAGAAATGCTGTGAAACTGCTGAATTTTAAGCATCTCATGTGTTCCTTTAGTCTGGTTTCTAGATTTCTGAGCAATTGATTTCGTAATTTACAAACAAGAATATCATCTATGAGAATATGAACATATAATAAACACAACCAAAAACAACGCTTCTACAGTAACAATCGACAAGAAAATTACAAAATTTAAATGATCAAAACATCAAAGATACCACAAATCTCATCCAAGAAGAAAAACAATTGAAATTCAAAAAATTCAATATTATCCAAAATCTTTTTACAAATTTAAGATGATTTTCATGAAATACATTAGCCTAACCTCATAAAGCAAATTTAGCATAAAGAAATTACTTTGTAATGGATTAAAATAAGTTCAGTTCAATTCCATTTATTTTGTCCTTTTGATCATACACTGATATCAGACACGTCATAGTATACAAATTACATTAATGGCTATTGTCATTATTTACAATCACTTTAAACTAATTAACATTTAAAAACTCATTTATAGAATAAAATGAATGTTGCAGTAAAAAGAGTTTTACTCCCTTTTTAAAATGTATAAGGCTCTTCATTTGTTTAATATTTTCTGGTATCCTGTTGTATAATCTTATACCTTTATTGATAGCACTAGACCTGAAGATTTCCATTCTACAACTTTGAATGTGAAAGTAATCTTTCTGACATGTATTGTATTTGTGAATATCTGAAATTTTGTAATATGTATTTGTAGTTTATTTTGTTTTGCATGATCACTAATTCCAAAATAAACATACATGCTAGAGGTAATAGATGATGCTTTTTGAATAATGGCCTGCCCAATGTTCTGTTATCCACCCCACTTAGTATCCTTATCACTCTTTTTTGAAGTTTGAAGCCTCTATCTGCCTCCCCCCCCCCCCCCACCCACCAGAACACTATCCCATATTGTAGCTGCCTGTGAAAATAACCATAATATATATTTCTCAATGCTGCTAAATTTATTAAGCTTTTTAAATGTTTAAGCAAATAACAAATGGAACTCAGTTTATTTATTAAATGTTGAATATGTGTAGTCCATTACATGTTGTCATTTATATGTAATCCCAGAAATTTGTTTTGTTATTGTAGCTAATGTTAGTTTTATCAAATACTATTGGAGGTTTGACCACATTTCTATTTTGGCAAGTATGGAATGAAATGGCAATAGTCTTATCCTTATTTATAATAGCTCATTTGTCTGAAGCCATGTGTGCAGTTTACATAGAGCATCATTGTGTTTGGTCTGTACGCTTTCTTGATTGTCTCCTTTTATTAGGATGTTAGTGTCATCTGCAAATAAAATAACATCCGTGGAATTAATGGCAATTGGCAAATCATTTATATACAACAAAAATAACAAGGGGCCCAGGACTGATCCTTGTGGAACTCCTCACCTAACTTCTCTCACTTTGGACTGAACTGTATTTAATTTTCCTTTATTTTCAACCTGAAGTTCTACAGACTGTTTTCTATTGCTTTAACCTATACCACAAGACAAAAAAACCTGTCATTTACAAAATCAATTACTCCAATTGTAATATATATATAGGAAAAGCCAAAAAAAAAAAAAAAAAAAAAAAAATAATAATATGGAAACCAGACTAAACGAACATATGAGATGTTTAAAATACAAACCAATGGATATAAGCAGTTTCATACCATTTCTGGATGAACAACCACAACGTCAAACTGACCAGACATGCAGCAGAATTGGAAACCTGGGAGATGATCTTCATTTTGAAACACAAACAACAGTTAATGAATTTTGATTTACCGCCATCAGGTACCCTCTGGTGCTGCCATTATAGACAACCACCACAACAGAAACAGTTATAAGGGTCAGTCAGACATGTTCAGAAGATGGGAACACATGTTCCCGAAACTTGTTAACAGAGAAATAAGGTGATGTTAATGTTATTAGTGCTGACTCATCTTCAGTAAATACACATTAATCACATTATTGGAAATTAACAAATATATGAGATTAATGACCATTCAAAAATTATGTTGTGTAAATGGGCTCTATGCCTGCGATGCATATCCTCATACAAACTCGTAATGTTTCAACTGGAGTATCACTAATTTGTTTAAAAAAAAAAAAAAAAAATGGTTATTTAAAAACCAACAAATTCTTAGCCTTTGTTACAGTAGCATAAGCACAATACATATTTTTTCTGGTTCTTGTGTGCTTTTAGGTAAAGTAAATGAAAATAATGATATAAGAATGGAACATCAATATACTCACGCGTTACCTACTTCTATCAAAGTCACTATGGTGCTGTACTTAAAAGTACAGAGATCTGGACTAAATTTGTGTAAGGGAGTGAAGATGTATTGCTTATAGTTCTCAAAATAAACTTCAACTTTCGAAATCAACTGTATGATAGTGAGATTTAACTGTATTGGAACTGTATGATAGTGGTTTCATCGATAATATTTAATTGTTTATGCAATTATCTTGAACTAGTATCAAATATCCTCCACAAAAATGTCATTTCACTAAAGTTGCTGGAGAGGTAACATTTCTGAGGAATTGAAGAACCATTTAGCCGATCTTAACTTATAGCTTCATGCATGTGAAAGCATAGAAATTCATAAAACTTGCTTGGAAGTACTGTCAATAATGGCTCATGAATTACTAGGTCCTTAACCTTAAAGATGGATGTCGTGGAACCCTGGGCTCATTTGAGCATAATTTCATCCATCGTCCAGTATGACTACATTGGAAGACGTAAATTAAAAATATGACCGATCCAACCAGGTGGCTCTCTAGAGTCCCCAAAGAATGTTTTTCTATGGGTTTCTGTATATTAGATCATACCAGTGGATCACACACTTTGGAGGACACAGAACATTATTGTCTAAGAGAAACATTCTTATTCTCCATCTTGGAATGAACCTAGGTTCCCTCACATAGCAGATAGAAGCCCTGCAGGGCCAACGCTTGAGTTCAAACGAGCTCAAACCTGGCAGGTGGTGATGTATTCTTTCGAACGTAAAATTCCTTCAGAAGGGAAGTAAAGCAGGTTGTTCGTGCCATACATATACAGCACGTAAAAGAATTCCAAGTCTGATAAAGAGTCTTCTTAGCAAAAAGTAGTCTTTCACGCCCAAAGTAAAATGGTGTGCTGAGACGAGCGTCCATTAATAAAACTCAATTTAATGGGAAACCTGACCTCCGATTATGAAGAGCTGCGGCTGATATCACATAAATTGCTCAATAAAACAGTTTCTGCATTTCAAATCTCCCGGTGCAGGACGGCATGAAGGGAAACTTGCTCTGGCATTGGATTGATTCACCAAGACAGGCTCGCTTACCCCTGATATAGACTGTCAAAAGATAGCGGAAGCATGCATTTATTAAACATGGTAGATGGTGGCATGTCTTCCTCACGTTCAAGATCTCCCGAGTTCGAATCTCAGTCAGGGTGAGTTATCTGGATAAGGTTTCTCCGGAATTTTCCCTTATCCTGAAAGACGAATGTCGGTAACTCTAAGCTCCATGGACCCTGGACTAATTTGAGCATCATTTCACCCCTTTCATTCATCGTCCGATATGACAACGTTGGAGGACATAAATTACAGAACTAGCTTAGCAACAGTACTTGTCTTCCGTTACCGAAACATAAGAATAAAATATTGAATTTTTGTAGAGAGCTCTTATGCATAGAAGAGTTCATAATTAAACCTTCAGTACTCAACCAAAGCCTCTACATGAATTATTGCTGTAGTGACTTTCACCAATATTGCGAACAACTTTTTACATTTGTTATTGGGTGGAAACCTGGGATTTTAAATTATGGCTTGATGCATTTACTCACTGGGATTTTAGAAATCTTTGCTTGATGCATTTATTCACTAGGTTTTTAACAATGTGTTGTGGAAATGACAGTTATCTGTTCAGGTGAAATTTCCAAATCGTGACAGGACATTCAAGTGCAATAAGCACTACCAATGTTGCATAGATTCCCATATCTCCCACCACACAACGCTGCGTATGTTCACACTACCTTCAAATGTACACGCTAGATGACACTGGTGAGCTCGTACATTTCAGGTTGCCAACTTATATATTAGACCACAGAGTTGCATATTAAAATTTTAAAAATAATATATATTTAATGTAATACATCAGTTTAATACGTATAATGTGCTGTCCATAATATCTGGCGTCCCCAAAGAACGTTTTTATTTTGGTTTCTTTATATCAGGTCACACTTCGGAGGACAGAGAACATTCTTGTCTTGAGAGACATTCTTATTCCCCAGCTCGGAATGAACTGGGTTCCCTCGCACAGCAGACAGAAACCCTACAGGGTAAATGTCCAGCGGTTTTACGTATTTTAAATCAGTAGCGTTCCTAATTAAGTTAGAAATTAAGCTAACCAAGAAGTCAAGAGGAAACAGGTCGTTCCTCCGCGGTTTAGGGATAGCCAGCATGCTATCCTCTGGATTCCGAGGTCATGAGTTCAAACCCGGTGGGTGGCGATGTATTTTTTCGAACGTAAAATTCCTTCGGAAGGAAAGTAAAGCCGGTGGTCCGTTCTATACATTTACAGCACGTAAAAGAACTCCAAGTCCGTTAAACATTCTTCTTAGCAAAATTAAGTGGCCCTTCACGCCCAAAGTGGAATGGTAGGCTGAGACGAACGTCCATAGATAAAACTCAATTTAAGGGGAAACCTGACCTCTGATTATGAAGAGCTCCGGCTATCACATAACAAAGTGCGCAATTAAACAGTTTCCGCATTGCCCGCCTAGGTAGCGTGGTTGTAGCATGTCTGTCTCACGTTCAAGAGGTCCCGAGTTCGAATCTCGGCCAGGGTGAGTTACCTGGGTAAGGTTTTTTCGGGGTTTACCCTTATCCTGAAAGACGAATTTCTGGTAACTAAGCTCTATGGACCCTGGGCTCATTTGAGCATCATTTCACCTATTCCATTCATCGTCCGATATGACTTAACGTTGGAGGACGTAAATTATAAAAAAAAAAAAAAAAAAAACAATACAAAACAAACAACACAACACTAGTAACACTAATAATAATACTAATAGTAATAACGATGATGACGATGGTGATGATGATGTACAGCAAAAAGGAAGGGAATTCAAGTTCTCAAAGGCCTGTTGGGAAGCAGGATGTGTTGATGTAATAAATAATACCGAAAATTATGTCACGAGAAGCTGAATTGTGCCAGCATTACGTAGCCATTTATAGTTCAAACTCTTTTGATTAGGGATGTGGATGCAAAGAGCATGAACATTTGTTTATTTTAGGCATCCCATATGTTCTTTTAGTCTGGTTTCTATGTTACTTTTCGAAGTTGGGTTCGAAACTTGTTGCCCGTATACAGATAGCGCTTCCATAAATGTCATACCGTGATTCACCTCGGATGTATATATTGTAAGAGGAGTTTTGGTTCTGATGAGAAGATGGTGTTCTCGAAGTCTGCGGCGATCAGGTGGAACGGGATTATTCTCACCTGATGTCGTCCCGCGTTGTGACTGGGGTTGTGAGTTGTCTGCTGCCCTCCTGGATGGTGACAATGAAGCCCCGAGTTGCTACTTCTCCCCGATCTGAATCGTTGGCTCAATGTATTAAAAAAAAAAAACCTCCGGATCTGCAATGAGAACTCTTAATTTTCAGACGTGGTCGCGAGTAAAAAGGATAAATTTTCTTAATACACTTCGAAACCAATAAATTCTTTTTACTTTAAATATATCAAGATGTTCAATTGAATTTGTATTATTTATACAATTTTTCGTATAAAACTTGAAAATAGTATTGTATACCTTGATTACAATTAACAGAAAACGGATATTAACTATTTTACAAGGTTTCGTCGCGGCACTGAATTTTACGTCTTTTCAACATAACTATCTTCCATCAAAAGACTCTTTCTTTCCTAGCTGTTTTACCAAAATTATTTGGGTTTTCTTTCTCTCATTGCCATCACTACCAATCAAACTTAATTTTTACTGATACATGTCACACATTACATAATCTCAATTTTAAAACTACTAATCATAATAGGCCCTCCTCGGTAGCATGGTGGTAGCGTGTCCGCCTCACATCCACGAGGTCCCGAGTTCGAATCTTGGTCAGGGTGTGTTATCTGGATAAGGTTTTCCGGGGGTTTCCCTTATCCTGAAAGATGAATGTCGGGTAACTCCAAGTTCTATGGACTCTGGGCTCATTTCATTATCATTTTACCCCTTTCATTCATGTCCGTTATGACTTAACGTTGGAGGACGAAAATTACAACAACAAAAAAACTACCAATCATAAAACATTCACATCTATTCACTTACATGATGCGTCATCTCATGACTTACTGAATTTTAACATGCCCATGTTAATTATTCGATAATACCTCCATCCTAAATATTTGTAACAATCGATGAGCTTAAACAACTGAGAAAACCAAAGTTTTGAATACTTTCAGCAGATGCTTTTAAATAAATTCTGAAATATAATTACACAAATTCAGTGCGATATGTCTTAAGGAATGGGAGATATACAAGCACTCTTCATGGTCCATGCTGAATTATTTATTCCAGCAAGCACAGAACAGCAGACTATTGCAACTGTTTGTTGCAGAGTGAGTTTATCAATATGGAAATTCAATATTTCCCGGAAAGAATAATTCACTACTTGTATACTGCACAGAGTTGAACCATCCAGGAATTGACTGACAAAATTCAATTTTTGAAAAACGTCAAGCATTTAGAAATTTCGGCTCTAATTTGAATCGATGTCACAAATAGGGAGTAATCGCGGGCAAAGCTAATATTTTCGGAGGGGAAATGATCATGTTGGACGACCGATACATAATAACGTCAGAGAAAGTTATGGGCCAGGAATGCCAAGATGTGATAAGCGAAACAGGTATTCGAACCGTGGAGCAGGAAGGGAGCACCATGTTAAATTTTTGAGCACTAGAAATTTAAACCGACATCGTGGAATTCGTAGAGAGTGAAAACATACTGAGCGGAAACAGGAAACGCCAGTACGTGAGATATAGAGACAACATATGATGCTTCACAAGCAAAAGCGGCTCATTAAAGTATATGACATGGGTCATTCAGAAACTTGAACAAATATAAGTTTCAGTATAAACTTACTTATTCTTTAAGGGAGTGTTACAAGAGAAAATTTTGCCAGCTGTCTTGAGCTACGGCATGGCTGCCTCCGGTCCCCGAGTCGGCCTGAGGGACTGTTTCGGGGCCACGGTAGGAAGGATGCTGGTTGTACTGAACTGCCTGGAGTTTCAAGCTGGTAAATGGTAGAGTCTCTGCCCTCTACGCTGTCATGACTCCTTGGTGTCGCACGCATTTTGTCTACTCTCGTCTCATTCTTCCTCTTGGGAATGCTGGTCGAGGTTTCGAATCCCCTCCGTCAATTTCTATCATATCCTCCTGTAATTTACAAAGAAATTGCCAACTGCTTCCTCAGCCTTCCCGCGGTGTCAGCCAACTGTCATCCCGCACGCTAATAGTGAAATCCTAATTCATTTCCCACTGTTATCATACATCTCGCCTATCACTTCTCTATTTACTAATTCTCAAACTAAACTAAAAAAAAAGGAATGTTCGTTAAGTCATTAAAAGAAAACAAGGCTGATAAAGAGGCCTCTGAGCAATATTAGGCGTTGTTTCTCGTCCAATCTGAAATTTGACGCCTTGAACCTCAGCAATTAAAAATAAAAAATAATTTCAATTCGCAAAAGAAAATTCGAAACGAGGGTTGCTACACAAAATGTATTTTGTATGCAATAATCCTTCTAGAGTTTAATTTGATCGATACATTTACGAATAATGATAACGTGCCGAGTCAAATTACTTAGTAAAACTTAAATTCCACGATATTTAATTAAATATTACGATTGAGACTTTAGAAGAAATAAATTATGGTAACAACATAAAAATACTTATAAGTAATAATACTTGGAAACCAAGTTACCGCTACTCATTCAGATTGATCGATTTTGTCATCCTCTGGTTACTTCATCAAAGAAGAACATGGGAAAGACTGTAATGGCTGTGTTAATATTTTTTATTCTTATTGAAATAAGTTGTCTGCTGCACTTTGACGTTATTAAAAGCATCGCAAAAGCTAAGACCGTATCGCTGGATAGTGGACAATGATTCTTTTTAGACAAAACCACGATTACTTATAAAAAGTCTGAGTTTGTCTCACGTGACTTTCTCTACTGCAGTACAAACCTTTCTTACAAACGCTTATTCTTCTATTTCGTGTTAATCAAGCTAAACATTTCTATGATTAATTTTGCTAAATATTTCCTTATAGATACTGCGAGAAAAGGAAAATACAGCACGCTTAAGCGACAGTCAAATCTTTAAAGAATTGGTTGCTACGGATGTCTTTTGTCTCTTATTAAACAACTATTTTTGATAAGCACATTCCAACATATACTTACATTGATATACCAAGTTACATAAAGATCTACAAATCAGACAAAATATAAAAGTCACATCGGTTTTATTTCGAGTTAGACATGTGGAACAAGGCTCAGAGCGGCGTTGGAAATGTTTGCAATATCATCAAAATATAAGTAAAGAAGTAATCGTGGCACACCATCCAGAGCAACAGGCACTACACCATCGGAACCCTGGACACCAAACCTTTTGATGTGAGCAAGAGAGTCGCTATACATCATCACCGATTGCTAAGGATAAGCCTCGGCCACAGAAGGGCGACGAATGTCCGATTTCTCTACAAATACGACCTTCTGATGAAGTGTTTCTACTTCTGGATCAACCCTCCGCTGTCCTTCATAACATCTTTGTATCCGAAAGTTGAACCAGTTTGTATGAAGCTTTTCATCGTGTCTGTAGTCAGCTCTTCACCGTAATTCTTCAGGGAAATTCCGCCTGCTTCAAGAGATCATCTTTTCAAATTATTACAGAGGTGCTGTGACCTTTCACGTCCAAGAGAAATGTATATTTATGAGTTGTAGTAATGATGCTATCTTATACAAAATATTTTTACTAAGATTTACCTTTCTTTTGAATTGAAATAAATATTTGAAGAAAAAAAATTATCTTATTGGTAACTGTTTTGTAAATATAAGGGAATATGTGAGTATTAAGAGCTTATTGAGATTTACCTTTCTTTCAAATTGAAAGAAATATATGAAAAAAAAATCTTCTTGCTAATTTTCTTGTAGATTTAAGGGGAATCTGGGAATACTGTAGGAAATGGCTACTGAGATTTTACACGATAAATGGCCTAAAGTCAAAAAATTAAATCTTCACATTAAAAGGTAGTCCATTATTTGAGGTGCACGTTTTTCTTGTGCGGCCATGTTTGAATAGCATGGGAATCTTTTAATATTTCTTTAATAGGTCACGCCCTCATTTGAGACAACACCAATAATAATAATAATAATAATAATAATAATAATAATAATAATAATAATAATAATAATAATAATAATAATAATAATAATAATAATAATAATAATAATAATAATAATAATAATAATCATCATTAATTCCATCATCCGGTATGACTACCTTAGAGGACGTAAATTACAAAATAATACCAACAAACCAAGCGGCCCTCTAGCGTCCCGAAAGAATGTTTTGCATTGGGTTTCTGCATATTAGATGATACCAGTGAATCACACACTTAGGAGGATAAAGAACATTATTGCCTTCAGAAACATTCTTGTTGCCCAGCTCGGAATGAACCTGGGTTCCCTCGCATAGCAGATAGAAACCCTACAGGGCAAACGCCCAACGGTTTTACGTATTTTAAATGAGTAGCGTTCCTAATTAAGTTAGAAATAAAGCTAATCAAGAAGTCAAGAGGAAACAGGTCGTTCCTCCGCGATGTAGGGGTAGCATGATATCCTCTGGTTTCCGAGGTCACGAGTTCAAACATGGCAGGTGGCGATGTATTTTTTTTAACGTAAAATTCCTTCGGAAGGGAAGTAAAGCCCGTGGTCCGTTCTTACAGCAACTGAAAGAACTCCAAGTACGATAGTCTTAGCAAAATTAAGTGATTTTTCACGCCCAAAGTAGAATGGTACGCTGAGACGAGCGTCCATTAATACAACTCAATTTAAGAGGAAACCTGACTTCCGATTATCAAGAGCTGCGGCTGATATCACTTAACAAAGTGCGCAATTAAATAGCTTCCGCATTTCAAATTTCCCGGTGCAGGACGCCATGATGGGAAACTTGCTCTAGCATTGGATTGATTCACCGAGACCGGCTCGCTTACCCCTGATATAGACTGTCAAAAGATAGCGGGAGCATGCATTTATTAAACATATCGTAAGAGCCCGCCTCGGTAGCGTAGATGGTGACATGTCTTCCTCACGTTCAAGAGGTCCCGAGTTCGAATCTCGGTCAGGGCGAATTACCTGGATAAGGTTTTTCCGGGGTTTTCCCCTATCCTGAAAGACGAATGTCGGGCAATGCTAAGCTCCATGGACCCTGGACTCATTTGAGCATCATTTCACCCATTCCATTCTTCGTCCGATATGACTTTATGTCGGAGGACATAAATTTACAGAAAAAAAAAATCGTAAGAAATAAATGTCAGTTGTTGAAGAAGCTACACTACTTGTCTTCCGTTACCGAAACATAACAATAAAATATTGAATTTTTGTAAGGAGCTCTTATGCAGGGAGAGCTCATAATTAAACCTTCAGTACTCAACGAAAGCCTCTACATGAATTACTGCTGTAGTGACTTTCACCAATATTGCGAACAAGTTTTTACATTTGTTATTGGGAGGAAACCTGGGATTTTAAATTATGGCTTGATGCATTTACTCACTGGGATTTTAGAAAGTTTTGCTTGATGCATTTATTCACTAGGTTTTTAACAATGTGTTGTGGAAATGACAACTATTATCTGTTCAGGTGAAATTTCCAAATCGTGACAGGACATTCAAGTGAAATAAGCACTACCGATGCTGCATAGATTCCCACATCTCCCACCCCACAGCGCTGCATATGTTCACACTACTTTCAAATGTACCCACTAGATGACACTGGGCAGCTCGTAAATTTCAGGCTGCCAACTTATATAGTTAGGTGGTTAGACCACAGTGTTGCATATTAAATTTTTAAAAATAATATATATATATATATTATTTAACATTTGATATAATACATCAGTTTACTATGTATGATGTGCTTTCCATAATATCTAGCATCCCCAAAGAATGTTTTTCTTTAGGTTTCTGTATATTAGATCACACACTTCGGAGGACAGAGAACATTCTTGTCTTGAGAGACATTCTGATTCCCTAGCTTGGAATGAACCTGGGTTCCCTCGCATAGCAGATAGAAACCCTACATGGTAAACGCCCAACGGTTTTACGTATTTTAAATGAGTAGCGTTCCTAATTAAGTTAGAAATAAGGCTAACCAAGAAGTCAAGAGGAAACAGGTCGTTCCTCCGCAGTTTAGGGGTAGCATGCTATCCTCTAATTTCCGAGGTCATGAGTTCAACCCGGGCAGGTGACGATGTATTTTTTGAAAGTAAAATTCCTGCGGAAGGAAAGTAAAGTCGGTGGTCCGTGCCATACATTTAAAGCACGTAAAACAACTCCTAGTCCGTTAAACAGTCTGCTTAGAAAAATTAAGTGGTCTTTCACACCCAAAGTAGAATGGCATGCTGCGACAAGCGTCCATAAATAAAACTTAATTTAAGGGGAAACCTGACCTCCAATTATGAAGAGCTCTGGCTGATATCACATAACAAATTGCTCAATAAAACAGTTTCCGCATTTCAAATCTCCCGGTGAGGGACGGCATGATGGGAAACTTGCTCTAGCATTGGATTGATTCACCAAGACCAGCTCGCATACTCCTGATATAGACTGTCAAAAGATAGCGGCAGCATGCATTTATTAAGAATATCCTAAGAAATAAATACCAGTTGTTTAAGAAGCAACACTACTTGTGTTTCTTTACCGAAACATAAGAATAATGCATATACTGGCACTGTCTGCTTATGGCTTTTTGGTAGACTTACGTGTTATAAATAAAATTTAAAAGATGCGAGACCCTCATGGCGCCAAACAGTCATGATATATTTGATGTGTGTTTGGAGGAATTTAGTAACAGTGACTCCATTTTGGTTATTCCTCAAGACTTATTTGCCTATACTTGATGTGTGTTTGGAGGAATTTAGTAACAGTGTACATAATTTTCTTCCACCAACTAAGAACGGCCATGCACCACCACCCACCGAATCAAGAAAGAGCTCTCAATCTGTCAATCCTCCCGGTGTCTGGGCCTGGTGAGGTTTCCCGTGTTGAGTCAAATTAAGCCGCAGGCTCCACTCCTGGTGGTGCCCTTCCGTCAATTCCTTTAAGTTTCAGCTTTGCAACCATACTTCCCCCGGAACCCAAAAGCTTTGGTTTCCCGGAAGAGATTGAAAATGGAGGCCAGGGCCTTTGAAACTAGTCTCTCATAAATATATGAAAAAGTAAGTGACGAGTGTCAATAAACCAACCACAAATAATTTTTATATTAGTCATGATATAATTGATTCCTTGCGCTTTCAAATTATAATTTTTTTTACATTTAAAAACATAGAATTTTTGTAGAGAGCTCTTAATTAAACCTTCAGTACTCAACGAAAGCCTCTACATGAATTATTGCTATAGTGACTTTTCACCACTATGGCAAACAAGTTTTTACATTTGTTATTGGGAGGAAATCTGGGATTTTAAATTATGTCATGATGCATTTACTCACTGGGATTATAGAAAGTTTTGCTTGATGCATTTATCCACTGGGTTTTTACCCATGTGCTGTGAAAATGACAATTATTATCTGTTCAGATGAAATTTACAAATCGGGACTGGACATTCAAGTTAAATAAGAACTACTGATGAGTCATCGATTAGCACATCTCCCACCCCACAGCACTGCATATGTTCACAGTACCTTAAAATGTACAAGCTAGATGGCACTTGGGAGCTCGTACATTTCAGGCTGCCAACTTATATAGTTAGACCACAGTGTTGCATATTAAATTTTTAACACTGTGGGCTCGTAGAATTAAAAGTCCAAGTTGCAGAAATTCAAAATGCTCTTTATTTCTGTAGAAACACACTGTACACGCTTGGCAGCAAGATGACATAATATAAACCAACATAATCTCGTCACTTGTGCACAAGCAGAGAGTTCACTTTCAAATCACCGCTGCACGTGCACGAATATCGTTTCAAATTACGACTGACCACTCAAGTACCAGCGGCTTCCTTTTATACGTCAATTCATGGTTCTAGAAGTTTGTGGAATGTTCTGTCACAATCAAGACGGTACCAGATGAAAGATGAACCTTCCAGTTATATATCTTTCTCTTTATCTAGTTTAGCAAGCTTTTATCTCCGCGCTACACTGTCTGTTTCTTTGTGCACGTCAGTCACACTTGTCCCAACAATGCGATCCGTGACTATATGTACAGCAAAAAGGAAGGAAATTCAAGTTCTCAAAGGCCTGTTGGGAAGCAGGATGTGTCGATGTAATAAATAATATCGAAAATTATGTCATGAGAAGCTGAATTGTACCAGCATTACGTAGTCATTTATAGTTCAAACTCTTTTGATTAATATATCAATTATGAAATGTCATTTAGGGATGTGGCTGCAAAGAGCATGAACATTTGTTTATATTTTAAGCATCCCATGTGTTCTTTTAGTCTGGATTCTAGGTTTCTTTTGTTGTCCCTGTATATACTTTATTACAATCTGAGCAATTGATTTTGTAAATTACAAACAAGAATATCATCTATGAGTAAAATATGAACATATATTAAACGCAACCAAAAACAACGCTTCTACAGTAACAATCGACAAGAAAATAACAAAATTTAAATGACCAAAACATATCAAAGATACCACAAATCTCATCCAAGAAGAAAAACAATTGAAATTAAAAAAATTCAATAAAATCCAAAAATGTTTTACAAATTTAAGATGATTTTCATTAAATACATTATCCTAACCTCATAAAACAAATGTAGCATAAAGAAAGTACTTTGTAATGGATTAAACGAACCTATACCAGAAGACAAAAGAACCTGTAATTTACAAAATCAATTTCTCCTATTGTAATTAATTATATATACTTTGTTCATTTTATCTGTAATTTTACCATGCAAAATTTGACGTCATTAATAGCATGGTTGATGGAGCGAGTTTATATACAATTCCCCTAGTGTTTTGCGATCGTACTTGATGTGCTGACAGCAGCTTTGAGGCCTCCCTCTACCGGCAGGTAAATATACTCTTTGAGAGGTGAGTCTGCCCGCATAATATAAAGGTGCAGAATTTCGCCTGGTGCATAGATGTGATAACTGGTTTTAAAAAAACTGTACACTGCAATGAATGCACTACAAAGCTAATTATGCAGCCATAAAAATATACCATGAAGAATATAGGAAATGATAAGTCAATTAACACTTATTTCACAATGAACATCTGTTTTTCTTTTGAAAGTAATGAGTGGGTAATTCAAACACAAACATCACTTAAATTATCCTTACTTGGACATGTTTCGGTGAACGTTTTGCCCCCATCGCCAGCAGTTATACGACTGGTTGGATCCGTGGTTTCTTGAAGTAAGCTGGTTCTCTGTGGCAGCATATGTTGTCTGTGAGATGAACTTCCAAAGAGAGTTTTCAGGCGGCAATTCGAAATTTAAAGTATACTGTTTGTTTTTTATAATTAGAAACTTTTCCCAAACATCGAGTTTGGCTGCATTACTGGCTGGTTTTAATAGTTTTATATTTGGTACAATTTCATGATTGGTAGACCAGAAATGGTGGGCTGTTGCCGATTTTTCTATTTGTTTGTATTTCACACATCTCATATGTTCCTGTATTCTAATATGTAAACCTCTTTTGGTTTTTCCTATGTAGAGCTTACTGCAGTCTGAGCAGTTGATTTTGTATATACCTGATTTCTTGTTTTCAGGTACTGGGTCTTTCAGGTTGTTGCATAATACTAATGTACTTCAGAAGATCACCCTAACCCCAATAAATAAATTCAGTTTAAAAAACTTATTATGCAACAACCTGAAAGACCCAGTACCTGAAAACAAGAAATCAGGTATATACAAAATACACTGTTCAGACTGCAATAAGTTCTACATAGGAAAAACCAAAAGAAGTTTACATATTAGATTACAGAAACATATGAGATGTGTGAAATACAAACAAATAGAAAAATTGGCAACAGCCCACCATTTCTGGTCTACCAATCATGAAATTGTACCACATATAAAACTATTAAAACCGGGCAGTAATGCAGCCAAACTCGACATTTGGGAAAAGTTGCTAATTATAAAAAACAAACAGTATGCTTTAAATTTTGAATTGCCGCCTGAAAACTCTCTTTGGAAGTTCATCTCACAGACAACAGATGCCGCCACAGACAACCAGCTCACTTCAAGAAACCACAGATCCAACCAGTCGGATAACTGCTGACGATGGGGACAAAACGTTCTCTGAAACATGTCTAAGTAAGGAAAATTTAAGTAATGTTTGTGTTTGAATTACCGACTCATTCCTTTCAAATGTTAAATACATCACTGTTTCTAACCTTTTGCTTCAAATAATATCTGTTTTTCTGTTATAGTAGACATATATGCATATTGTAAACCTGTCACATAAAATAGAACCTGATATTAATGGATTTCTTCCTTTTCTAGATTTGAAGATAATAATAAATTACATTTTGGTATTTATAGGAAGTATAATATAAAGTATTAACTGGGCTTGTGGCGATCGAAGTGTCCTGGCGGAAATCTCAACAGCAACTGTGTTTTTTGCCCTTTGGGTCGCAGTATATGTACCGGGAGCTGGTCGGTTGGTGGTGGGCTGGATCTGAGAGTGGGCGGTGCTTAGTCCTGCTGATGTCTGATTGCAACAGGTGGAATCCTCTGTTTTAGCTTTTGTTAACATTGTTGTCCATATCTTGTTCAGTTTTGGGCCTTCTTCTTTACGATTCATGTTATTTTCATATTTGTATATTTCAATGGCTTCACGGTATAGGCGAGAATGATAGTGTGTAGTTGAAGCCAATACTTCCGTTTTATCAAACTGAATGATGTGTTCCCCTTTTTCATAAATTGTGTACTCTGCTATTGCGGACTTCTCTGTCTGGCCCAAGCGACAATTTCTTTTATATTCATTGATACAAGTTTTTATGCTTCTCTGTGTGGTTCCAATGAATACTTTGCTGCATGAACACAGTATTCTGTAAACTCCTGCTGTTAACAGTGGGTCCCTGGAATCCTTGTCTTTAGTAGGCTTGAATACAGTAGCGATGTTGTGGCGTAGGAATAATTTGCCAATGTGGTCAGTGACTGATTTTGTATAGGGGAGGAAAACTTTACCTTTCCTCTCGCCTTTTTCTGTGTGTGTGGAGCTTTTCCTGGGGTGTAACGCCCTTCTGATTTCCCGTTGTGTGTAGCCATTTGTTTGGAGTGCTTTTTCAAGATGTTGAAGTTCCTGGTGTAAATGCTGAGTTTCACAGATACGAGTTGCCCGGTCTACTAGTGTTTTAATCATGGAGCGCTTCTGTTTTGGATGGTGGTTGGAAGTTTTGTGCAAGTAACGCTCAGTGTGTGTCGGCTTTCTGTAGACTTTGTGACCTAGGGTGCCATCATTCTTCCTGTCTTCCTGGATGTCATGGTCAACAGGAGTTCTGAGGGTATCTCCATCTAGGTCAAGTTCAGTGTGACTCACAGCAATCAGCCGTTGAAGACGACTGGAGAGAAAACGACAGATGACATCAGCCTCCCAATAAGTGCCTTGATTCATTGCCATTATCAGGTTATTAAGAGACTGCATGTATGGTCCACCTTTCCTTGCTATCAGAACCACATGAGCCCAATAAGAAGGATCTCTCATGAGCCTTAATTTTGACAATGCTGCTAAAGTGATGTATGGTCCATAACAGAGGGCACCTGAAAGAGAATAAACTTCCTTATGAGTGAAGTTTAATTTACTTTTTAAATCATTCTGTAAGTATCTGCAATATAGATAAAGATATATGAAAATAGATAGCGTTGGTTCAAGAAGACAATTTTTATACAGGTACATCTATATAGATAGTAGAATTTAAAGATTATTTGCTTGCAAAGAATACCATTACAATGATTCAGATCAAGTTTTGCAAAGTCTAATTTTTTACACAAGACAAAACAGAACTATCTAACTAAGACATTTATATTCTGCCACATAATATTTATATTTCTCCACCTCCTCCATTTCTACCTCTTTAATTGTGAACCAACTGAGTTAAACCTATATCACCCATTATCTCAGTACAGGATGTTAGGGGTATGAGTGTGCAGATTTCAGGAGCTGGGAGATCCAAATATAATGGATAATAAAGTCCCATATCATCGAACTTGAAAGATAAAGGAGATAACTGAACATAACTAAATACATTATATGCATTGTCTGGTAAAACAGTCTGGTAAAACAGCTGAAGTTTTTTTTCCTTTGGTTCGCAGCCAGGTATGGATTCACACGTGCAAGGGGTGAAAGTCTAAAGGCCAGGGGCAGTTCTTCCTTGATGCGTTTGAATCAGCGAGTCACCTACTTCTTTATGAACAACTTACATGGTTATGTTTTATGTTCTAGCATTTAATTTTCCTTTATAAAAGCTCTCCAATTTTATATTTTGTAGTGGATCTGCTCTCTTGGCGCTTACATGTTGATAATGCAGCTAGCTTACTTCCCGACTAGTGATTCACTATTAAAAGGCCAAGGTGACCGTAACACTTGCGGTGAGTGATGAGTGGTTGGAGGGCACAATGCATTGCAGGTTACCATGGCTATGGATTCGATTTACAGAATCTGTATATTCCGCACCAACTTGGGCTGCCAACACAATACAGGAGCTGCTTCCTACTTGTTCGTTTATTTCAAAAGAAATTTGTTGGTAGAAGTAGTGGCGTGTCATATGCTACTGTTTATTATCAGTTTGTTTCCTGTGCAAAACCGTTATTTTTTATATGATCAGTGATTACTGTCTGATATGTGAAGTGTTTAATTTTTCATATTTAAGGGATTTACAATGAATCCAACACACGACTTGGTGTGCCTCCAGACACCCTTTACTGTATGAAAAAATGATGACAAAACGCGTTGTGGTAAATGTCGGTAGGCTAACACCAAAAAAGTTTGCGGCAGAGCATCTTAAAAATACACTAGGACATTTAAGACTGGTTGGTATGAAGAACATAACTGTGTGGGATTGAAGGAGCTGAGGAATAATGTTAACAAAATTGCAGATGCTCTTCGGGAAAGCTCACGTCTATGTATTGTAAAATATAATAAGAACGTTAAGCTTAACATGCTTTACATGCAATATCCCATTAGGGAAGTAGACAAGAAATGACATCTTGTGGACATAATGAAAGCAAGGACTCTTTAAGTAAAGGTAATTTTAAGGAACTTTTGGATTCATATACAGAGGGAACCCTTATGAAATTCAAAACCACTATTCCAATATAAAATTTGTTTTTGTGATCCTGATTTTGCGAATTTAGGTTAGCCAATTTTCCGAGTCATCTAATCAATTCGCCCACAGCTGTGCGTGAAGTAGGCCAGCTTTTGAAAGCTGGTTCGCCACGTGCCTGTGTGTTTATAAACTACTGCCAGTAACCAGGGATTGGGGTTCTTTTATTTTAAGAAATTCATTCATATTCATGAGATCTAAACTGAAAGCTGTATCAAAGCTACATATAAGTTGATCAAGAATAACAAATTCAAATATCAATTATGGAAATACCTTATTCAGGTGTATAGTGTAAAATTATATTAAATCCACATATTTGCTAAACAGGAAATTTAATAATGGTCAATAACAACAACATGAACATGATGGCTGACTCTTTAATATGACTCCTAGGTTTGGAATTCTGTTGTTAGGAAACAGTCAAAGTGTTGGCCTTCATGAGAGTTTAGAGAGCTCAGCTTTGCCATAAACAAGAAGCATTCTCTCGATTTGTAAAGACTGTCATATTTCTGAATGCATTTAATGCATCTGAAGCACTGACAGAATCCACTGTTGTGCCAAGTGCCATAGCAGGTAATTTTACTGTTTACATTCCTGATGTTCCTTCCACTTCACACACCAAAGTTGCAGAGCTGCCAAGCATAAGCCTGCAACTTTATTGCAATAGACACAGAGGAATCCACTCCTTTCATATCGTTTTGTGGTTAAACTAATCATTTTAGCAACATATCATAAAAAAACGAATAACTCATCTTTTCTAGCTCTACTTCATTAATCTAATTGCAAAAGTAAATGGTTAAGTTGTGATGACATATTTGCAATTAAATTTTTGATTAATTTTATTCCTTATTTATGCAACCAAGCACTTTAGAAAACAATGGTACAGGACAGCTGAATGTCAGGAAGTTGCTGTTGAAGTTTGTGCACTCATACACCTAACACCTTGTATAAACCCCAACATGATCTCTCAGAGCTGTGACTGTTATCTCATAATTGTGAACAGAGTAAGCTAAACACTCACCTCCTGCCAGCTTCTCTATATGCACCCCAGTGTCACCTCTCAAAGCTGTGGCTGCTATCTCCTCATTGGACTGTCGCATGAACTTGTCAGCTACAGTCCTCAGAACTGGATCATCACTGTAGCGAAAAGCCCAAGTGGGAGCTTCATGAGTAAATGTCCAGTTAATATCACTGTTGGCTAGCTCTACCAATGAATCCAAAGGATGCTCATACCTGCAGCACAATTACATCTACTTAATGAAACCCTGACCCTGCAGCTTCTTTATTGTTTAAGCATTGTCATAACTAAAGCCTGAAGTGCTGGCATCTGTGTTTCATGTCGGAGACGTAGCAGTTTCAAATACCATCTAGCACCATTCCTACTGAACTTTTTTTTACTTTCTCTAGAACCTACTTTGTATTCCACCCAAAAGATTATATACCTAGATGTTACCATACACATTTTGAGATACTTGAGTAAAAATATTAAGAAGATTCTATTTGGTGTATGTGTGTAAAAAATTATATATAAGATGTGTTCAAAAAGAGACTGAACTTTTGAAATAGCATGTCAACCAGAAGAGAGAGTGTGCTGCAGCTACTGAGTACATCTAGAGACACGTTTAGACAACAAGCTACCATTTGCCGTGTTTCGTTCGGACAATAAGCAAGTGAACTATAGCCACTAAAGTAAGCATGTGTACAGCCTGCTCATCAGATTAGTGACAAAGTTACAATGAAGGTGCTTGAAGAATGTATGTGTGTGTGAAATTTTGTCACAAGCTTGGGAAAACTTTCACAGAGTTACAAATGCTTAACCAAATATACTGGGAGGACTGTAGGAGTTGCAAGCAGAGCTATGAGTGGTTTTTGACTACAAAGGAATTATTCATCCTGAATTCATGCCACATGGTCAGATGGTAAACAAGAAACTCTACCAGGGAATCCTAGTGCACATGAAGGACTCTTTGTGCAGGAAGAGGACTGAATTGTGGGAATACTAGAACTCGATGTTGCATCACAACAATGCGTCATCTCATGCATTGCTTCTTGTCTGCAACTATATAGCAAAACATCATATTCTGATTGTGCCCTATCCACCGCATTCTCTGGACCTAACCCCAGCAGATTTTCTGCATTTTTCCAAACTGAAAAACAAGTTGAAAGGATAAGACCTGAAGCTTTCCTGGCATCGAATGTGCTCAATTTCTTCTCGGGCAGCAAGCCAGGTGAAAAGACAATTAGAAATTCGACGTTTCGGGAGTGTGCATCTCTCCCATCATCAGGATATTTATTAAATGTTATAACCACTAATGAAACACTGGATATAACACAAATATAAACAAAGACAAAATACTATCAAAACTCGTATTACTGAACGAAAGACTGTTTTCAATAAATTAAATGCCAGGTCAGGAGATGGCGTGAGTATAGAAAACTAATTGGGTCAAAGAAACGTAACTACTTAACTTGATTATCAAGCTGTATTGATCTGTGCTTTGTAAGTCGACGGATTTCCATCAATCGTGATGCTGGATTTCAGTTCAGCTCCTCTTGGAAACTGGCCTTAAAAATGGTATAAATACACTATAATAATTTTCTTTTGATTTTTAAAAACAATTTTTACACTTAAACCGATGACCTTTAAAAGTTTATAATTTATTTTCATTCTGAATAAGTGCTACTAATGATTTCATTGGCCTTTTAACCCCGCTAGTTGCTTTCCCAAATTGATGATGAGAGTCAGGCATCTCATTGTTTTATTGATAGCCGGCATGATCCAAAATATGTATTAATTCATTACACTTACACTGAACATGTTGAAGAAATGCACTAATGCGGAGCACCTTGGTTTCCTTTTCACACTGCATCATTGCATCTTCTGGTCATTGGTGTCAATGTTACCTTTTGTGGCATTGTATGTTATTATAACTTCAGATTTTTTTACCTCTGACATTCATCTTTCAGGATAAGGTTAAACCTTCAACGTTAAGTGATATGGGACGATGAATGAAATGATGTTCAAATGCATACAGGGTACATAGAGCTTAGAGTTACCACATCTTCATCTCTAAGGATAAGGGAAAACCTCTAACATTAAGTCATATCGAGCAATGAATGAAAAGATGTACCAATGAGTCAAAGTACATAGAGCTTAGAGTTACCAGACATTTATTGATCTGAATAAGGGAAAATGTTCAACGCTGTCATATAAGACACCAAATGAGTCCAGGGTTCAAAGACCTTGTAGTTATTAGATATTCACCTTTCAAGATAAAACCTGCAACATTAAGTCATATCGGACGATGAATGAAGCGATGTTCAAATGAGTCCAGGTACATAGGGCATAGAGTTACCTGACATTCATCGTTCATGATGACGGAAAACCTGCAATGTGAAGTCCTATCAAACAATGAATGAAATCGAGATTTAACTGTATTGGAACACCACAGTGAAGCGAAATAATTATAAATTTTTAGATGAGTCGTATTTATTACACATCTGCTTCACTTTCGTACCTATTTTGAGGACATGTTTCGCAAATCATCGTTTGCATCATCTGCTCTTATGCGACTAAAGCTTGATCAGTGGTGTGGGTAATTCTGGAGTTGCTGCTGCCATCTGTTGATTTAGTGATGAACTTAAATGTAGGATTCTCTTCTGGCGGGATTTCAAAGTTCATTAGTTGGTTTTTATGTTTTTCTATGTATATTCTCTCCCATATGACGAGTTCATTATGTTTTTGTATGTATTTTAGTAATTCTGTGTTATCTTCAATTTCATGATTTTCAGACCAGAAATGAGCTGCTATTGCGGACTTATCAATATTTTTGTATCTTAAGTGCCTGAAGTGTTCTTTCTTTCTAGTGCCTATGTTTCTTTTTGTCCTCCCTATGTAAATTTTTTCACAGTCTTTACACTTAATCTTGTAAATGCCTGACTTTTCCTCTGGTTTTATCTTATCAATATTATTACTGTGAAGTAGGTTTTTAATGTTGTAATTGTTTTTTGGTGCCAATGTTATATTGTATTTCTTGAATATTTTTTGGAACTTTTTTGTGGCCCAGGGGTGGTAAGTAAATTTAGCAAATCTAATTTCTTGTTTTATTGGTGTGAGAGCTGTGATCTGTTTTAATCTCTTTTGAAGTTTGAATGATTTTAGTTTTTTATCTACAAGGTTTTTTCCATATCCATTTTTAATTGCAGTTTTTAAGATTTGATGGTATTCGTTTTGATATTCTTGCTGGCTGAGGGGTAGATTTACTGATCTGTGTGTGAGACTGTTGATGGTGGCATGTTTGTGTGGAATTGGGTTGAAACTATTTGCTTTGATGTAATTATCTGTGTGTGTTGCTTTTTTATGGATACCAAATTCCAGTTTTTCATTGCTTTTTGTGATTTTAAGGTCCAAAAAAGGTAGAGTACAGTCCTCTTCAGTTTCCACTGTGAATTGTATGCTGGGTTCTTGCAGGTTGTGTAGTTTCAAAGCATCATCTATTAGTTTGTAGGGCACTATTGCAAAGATGTCATCTACGTATCTGTACCATGTTTTAAAAATATGAGGGAAGGCTTTAGTTATATGTGTTTCGAAAAAGCTCATGTATAGATTGGCCAAAAATGGTGATAGCGGACTTCCCATAGCTAGTCCTGAAATTTGTTTATAATATTTTCCATCGAATACAAAATAATTTTGATGTATACATATTTCAGTCATTGCCAAATATTCTTCTATTGCATTGGCATCTAGGTTTATAGAATTTAGCCATTTTTTCAGTTGAATCAAAAGTTTGTCTAATGGAATGCTAGGGAAGAGGGAGCGGACATCAAAGGATACTAAAGTGTCATGAGGTTTTAGTTTAAGATTTTGAATTTTTTCTACCAGGTCTAAAGAGTTTTTTATGCTCAGAGTATGGAATTGTGGAAAGGACTGAAATTTTTTGGACAGCCATTTTGCCAGAAGGCAAATAACATATAACTAAAGCCCTCCCTCATATTTTTAAAACATGGTACAGATACGTAGACGACATCTTTGCAATAGTGCCCTACAAACTAATAGATGATGCTTTGAAACTACTCAACCTACAAGAACCCAGCATACAATTCACAGTGGAAACTGAAGAGGACTGTACTCTACCTTTTTTGGACCTTAAAATCACAAAAAGCAATGAAAAACTGGAATTTGGTATCCATAAAAAAGCAACACACACAGATAATTACATCAAAGCAAATAGTTTCAACCCAATTCCACACAAACATGCCACCATCAACAGTCTCACACACAGATCAGTAAATCTACCCCTCAGCCAGCAAGAATATCAAAATGAATACCATCAAATCTTAAAAACTGCAATTAAAAATGGATATGGAAAAAACCTTGTAGATAAAAAACTAAAATCATTCAAACTTCAAAAGAGATTAAAACAGATCACAGCTCTCACACCAATAAAACAAGAAATTAGATTTGCTAAATTTACTTACCACCCCTGGGCCACAAAAAAGTTCCAAAAAATATTCAAGAAATACAATATAACATTGGCACCAAAAAACAATTACAACATTAAAAACCTACTTCACAGTAATAATACTGATAAGATAAAACCAGAGGAAAAGTCAGGCATTTACAAGATTAAGTGTAAAGACTGTGAAAAAATTTACATAGGGAGGACAAAAAGAAACATAGGCACTAGAAAGAAAGAACACTTCAGGCACTTAAGATACAAAAATATTGATAAGTCCGCAATAGCAGCTCATTTCTGGTCTGAAAATCATGAAATTGAAGATAACACAGAATTACTAAAATACGTACAAAAACATAATGAACTCGTCATATGGGAGAGAATATACATAGAAGAACATAAAAACCCACTAATGAACTTTGAAATCCCGCCAGAAGAGAATCCCACATTTAAGTTCATCACTAAATCAACAGATGGCAGCAGCAACTCCAGAATTACCCACACCACTGGATCAAGCCTTAGTCACATAAGAGCAGAAGATGCAAACGAAGATTTGCGAAACATGTCCTCAAAATAGGTACGAAAGTGAAGCAGATGTGTAATAAATACGACTCATCTAAAAATTAATAATGAATGTAATGTTGTTCCAATGATTTCAGGGTACACAGAACTTAGGGTTACCAGACATGCCTTTCAGTATAAGCAAAAACCTTTTACTTTAAGCCATATCAAACAATGAATGAGATGATGTTGCAATGGGACCAGGGTATATAGAGCTTAGAGTTACGAGACATTTATTATTCAAGAAAAGGGCAAGGCCTAGAACGACAAGTCATATCGCATGATAAATGAAATAATGTTCAAATAAGTGCTATGTCCAAAGAGCTCAGTGTTCCCAGACATTTACCATAATATCTTTCAATATAATGGAAACTTCCAATAATAAGTCATATCAAACAATGAATGAGATGATCTTCCAATGAGCCCAGGGTAAAGAGAGCTTATAGCTATCAGACATTTATCTTCCAGTAAAAGGGTAAAGCTCCAACATTAAGTCATATCGAACAATGCTGAAATGATATTCCAATGAGCCTAGGGTGCATAGAGCTTTCATTTAGCAGAAATTTACCTTTCAGAATAGGGAAAACCTCCTATGTTTAATCATATCGAAGGAAGAATGAAATGATCATTCATCGCCCGACATGACTTAACGTTGGACGTAAATTAAAAAAAAATTCCCAAAATAAGAACGCTTATGTGGTCATATGTATTCTCTCATTGGTCCTGGGTGGCGAAAGCCAAAATCATATTAAACCAGAGAAAACCCCCAAAAAAACCCATGGATCAGTTAGGCCGGCCACGGGAATGGAACCCGGGCCACAGGCGAAACTGCCTTAGCCCACCCGCTCCGTATACTTTTGCTTACAGCACCTAATCCGATCTTCCTCCAAAGTGTTGTGTTTACAAATAATGCTGAGTTTATATTTATAACTACGTTTACAAACTTAACTGGTGTTCTGGGAAATAAATGTAAATATCCTTGACTTCATGAAGCATGAGACAGTGATTGAAGTGCAGAAACAATGTAGGGATGTTTGAAATTTATTGTTCCGTACATGCAGTGGACAGCTAACCTCTTGATCTGTTAAGTAAGTCATGTCGCTACTTATCCATTACCATCACAATGAACAAACACTCAACGCATTGCAAAAGTGAAACGTATTTTCTGTTCCACCTATGTGGAAATGTTTAAAAAAAAGGAAGAAACAGAACACCGCTGGGTCACGAGGAACATACTGGTTTAAGTAAACCATTTTTAATATTATTATTGGGTAAGCTGCGACGTCATCGACAATATTTTTATAAAACATCCCATATTTTGACTTTCTTTACCACGCACATAGAAAGAAAAATTTAAGAATTCTACCCAAAATTCGAGCTAAACATGAAAAGCAGTTTAATAACAGATTTGGTACTTAAGTTCACCATCTTCCAAGAATGCAACACATATTTTCAATTAATCTTGGAAATAAATAAATAAAAGAAATAAAGCTAACCTAGGAGTCAAGAGGAAACAGGTCGTTCCTCCGCGATTTAGGGGTAGCATTCTATCCTCTGGTTTCCGAGGTCACGTGTTCAAACCTGGCAGTTGGTGATGTATTTTTTCGAACGTAAAATTCCTTCGGAAGGGAAGTATACCTGGTGGTTCGTGCCATACATTTACAGCATGGAAAAGAACTCCGATAGTCTTCTTAGCAAAATTAAGTGGTCTTTCACGCCCAAAGTAGAATGGTACGCTGAAACGAGCGTCCATAAATAAAACTCAATTTAAGGGGAAACCTGATCTCCGATTATGAAGAGCTGCAGCTGATATCACATAGCAAATTGTGCAATAAAACAGATTCCGCATTTCAGATCTCCCGGTGCAGTACGGAATGATAGGAAACTTGCTCTAACATTGGACTGATTCACCGAGACAGCTCTTATGCATTGAAGAGTTCTTAATTAAACCTATAGTACTCAGCGAAAGCCACTATATGAAGTGGCTGTGGTAACTTTCACCAATATTGCGAACAAGTTTTTACATTTATTGTTCGGAGGAAATGTGGGAATTATAGCTATCAACGCTTCCAACAATTATAAATTATGGCTTGATGCATTTGGTTTTTAGAAATTTTGCTTCATGCATTTATTAACAGGTTCTTAACAAAGTTCTGTGGAAATTAAATTATTATCTGTTCAGGTGAAATTTCCAAATCGGGAGAGGACTTTTCAAGTGAAAACCATCACGACTGGACATTGAAGATCTGAATGTCAGACATATGGTCTCAAGCCAGATCAGGGCTAGGCCCTCTACTGGCAGTGGAGTGCTTTGTAAGGAAGGATAATATATGGCAGAAGATGAGGTTGGAGTTATATATAAGCCATCTGATGTGTTATTGTATGTGCCTAGAAGCAGCCTCGGTCGTTTGTAGCGCTCTCCAGGATCGATGTCGTACTCACCTAGACCGTGGATGAGGGAGTTGAAGTTGTGGGACTTGGCTGCTACTGCCCACATTTCACTGGCGTATGTGATGGCTGGTCGCAGTACTTGCTTATACAGGAGCAGTTTTGTAGGCAGAGACATCACCAATCGTCGGTTATAGAGAGGGTAGAACATGCCCATTGTTTTGCTAACTTTACTAGCCACATTTGTAAAATGGTCTCTCCACGTCAATTTGATGTCGAGTAGAACACCAAGACACTTAACGTAAGTTTTCCAATGGACGTCCTCACCAGCTAGGCGAATTGGTGGAAGGTTCGCTATTCATCTTCGAGAGAAGGTGATGACCTGGCTCTTCTGTAGGTGGACACGTAGGCACCAAACTTTGAACCAGGTGGTGAGGAGGTCGGCATATTGTTGAATCCATAGTGAATTGTAGGTTGGTTTGGAGCCTAGCAGAGATGGCCCTAGATGCTATGAACTTGTGAAGTGTGCGCCCACGGTGGTTGGAGTGGTTGGAGTTCCAGTTGCAGTGCTTGGCATTAAGGTCCCCCGCAACAATAGTGGCAACTGGGGAGCTGAAGAAATGGTCCAATTCAGAAGGAAGTAGGGGGCGAGTCGGTGGGGCGTATACTGAGTGTAAGTGCAGGGGACTATTGATGGTGTCGACTTGGATGCCAGTGATCTCCAGATTAGTGATTGCAGGGATATTTGATGGTGCTGGATGGCATGATCAATGTATATAGCAGTACCTCCTCTGCCATCGGCTCGATCAGTGCGATAGGAGCATTTTTCTGGGATGCCACATTTTATAATAGGTGATAAATGGGTTTCCTGCACCAGTAAGATATTCACGTTCTACACAGACAAAAAGTTGGAAACTTCCGCCTATTGTCTGCGGAGACCATTGGCATTCAAGAAGCAGATTTTTAGTCCTGGGAATGTTGTGTAACGCTGGCGTCTAATAGTCATTGGAAATACAGAAGGTGAAGACTGTTTGGATAAGTACCATTTCTGGTGACATTTGTGGAGATTTTGTGAGCAGAGCCTCCATCAGAGCAGTTGCAAATTTAATCTGCAAGTGCGCAGGAATGCGATTGCTTACCTTGCTGAAGGCTGCAATGTCTGCAGTCCTCTGTCGATTCGAATGATCGTTGGTAGATGACAATTGAGGTGGAGTGGCAGGTTTAGAGGATGCCGACGTTTTGGCTGGGAGCTGTTCAGGCATGGCCTGTTTGAGGCGATGTTGAATAGTATTTGATAATTGTGGTTGAGGAGAACTGGGAGGTGTAGAAACAGGAGATGAGGTTGGTGGAGGTGTCGTACGGTGAGTAGAAGAGAGCTGACGTTCTTGTGGTTGGGTAGGGGGTGACAAAGAAGCGTTCCTGATGACTGCTAAGTAGGATGGGAATTGCACTGGGGATCTGGCTGGGAGACCTGGAGAAACAAGCACTGTAAAAAGTCTCCTTAGGTAACCCATAGGGGTTGGGTACATGGTGTGGAGCATGAACAAGAATCCTTTGGGCTCCCTTCTTAGTGCTTTCCAGTTCATATCGTACTTCATGCCAAACGGTTCATGTGAAATAACTTCTGATGCTGCATTGATTCCCACATCTCCCACCCCACAGCGCTGCATATGTTCACAGTACATTCAAACGTACACGCTAGATGACACTGGGGAGCTCGTAGATTTCAGGCTGCCAACTCATATAGTTAGTTTGAATAGTTATAAATAAAAGCGTTGTTAACAGTGAAGCCAATTTCATGTATAAAGACTAAAATTGAGTCATACCTTTTAAAACTTGTAACTTCACTCACGTCCTTTTACAAAATAAAGAATGTTTTTGAAACTGTTGCAGTTTCATCATCAGCTGATTAGCGACTCATCTCTGCTGGTTGTCTGGATCTCTGGTAATTGGCTCCCTCTCTTGGAAGATTCTTTACATAAGTTCAGTAGACCACTCACTGATGGCACATCAAAATTTAGAATATGTGGAATGTGTTTAATAATAATTTTTTTTTTCCCATGTTGTAAGTTCAAGTTTTGTTGACAATGGTTTTAGTAGTTTGATCTCATCTCCGATGTGGTGAGTAGCATTCTAGAAATGAAAAGCAACTGCCGATTTTTCTGGTTGTTTATAAACTTATGTAAAGAATCTTCCGAGAGAGGGAGCCAATTACAAGAGATCCAGACAACCAACTGTGATGAGTTGCTAATCAGCTGATGATGAAACTGCAACAAGTTTCGAAAACGTTCCTAATTTTGTAAAAGGACGTGAGTGAAGTTACAAGTTTTAAAAGGTATGACTCAATTTTAGTCTTTATATATCATATAGTTAGACCACAGTGTTGCATATTAAATTTTTAAAGATAATATATATTTAGTTCAACATTTGATATAATACACCAGTTTATTACGTATAATGTCCTTTTCATAATATTAGTGGACCAACCTGTACTATATTTGAGCTTGACGTATGCTGTTATTCAAACCCTATCAAAAATGCAAATGGCAATTTAATATGTAACAATTGTGAAATGAAAGTGCCCTGGAAAAAAATATGCTTCAAGTTGCAAAACTTGCAAGATTTGAAAGCCATGCAAGAGCATATTGTGACTTTGTGTGTTCGTAGAATTAAAAGTCCAAGTTGTAGAAATTCAAAATGCTCTTTATTTCCGTAGAAACACACTGTTTGTACACCCTTGGCAGCAAGATAATGTAACATAAACCAACATAATATCGTCACTTCTGCACACATAACTAAACAGAGAGCTCACTTTCAAATCACCGCTGCACGTGCACAAATATCGAGTCAAATTACGACTGTCCACTCAAGTACCAGTGACTTCCTTTTATACGTCCATTCATGGTTCCAGAAGTTTGTGGATTGTTCTGTCACAATCAAGACGGTACCAGATGAAAGACGAACCTTCCAGTTATATATCTTTCTCTTTATCTAGTTTGGCAAGCTTTTACCTCCACACTACACTGTCTGTTTCTTTGTGCACGTCAGTCACACTTGTCGCAACAATGCGATCGGTGACTGTATGTATAGCAAAAAGGAAGGAAATTCAAGTTCTCAAAGGCCTGTTGGGAAGCAGGATGTGTCAATGTAATAAATAATATCGAAAATTATGTCATGAGAAGCTGAATTGTGCCAGCATTACGTAGTCATTTATAGTTCAAACTCTTTTGATTAATATATCAATTATGAAATGTCATTTAGGGATGTGGATGCAAAAAGCATGAACATTTGTTTATATTTTAAGCATCTCATGTGTTCTTTTAGTCTGGTTTCTAGGTTTCTTTTGTTGTCCCTGTATATACTTTATTACAATCTGAGCAATTTATTTCGTAAATTGCAAACAAGAATAACATCTATGAGTAGAATATGAACATATAATAAACACAACCAAAAATGCTTCTACAGTAACAATCGACAAGAAAATAACAAAATTTAAATGACCAAAACATATCAAAGATACCACAAATCTCATCCAAGAAGAAAAACAATTGAAATTCAAAAAATTCAATATCATCCAAAAACGTTTTACAAATTTAAGATGATTTTCATGAAATACATTATCCTAACCTCATAAAACACATGTAGCATACAGAAATTAATTTGTAATGGATTAAACGAACCTATACCACAAGACAAAAAGTCTGTAATTTACAAATTCAATTGCTCCAATTTTAAATATATATATATATATATATATAAAACAGTGTTAATTTTTATCTGTAATTTTACCACGCAAAATTTGACATTATTAGGATTGCTGATGCAGCGAGTTTATATACAATTCGCGTAGTGGCTTCCAAGCATACTTGATGTGCTGACAGCAGCTTTGAGGCCTCCCCCTACCAGCAGGTAAATATACTATTTGAGAGGTCATATAAAGGTGCGGAATTTCGCATGGTGCATAGATACGATAACTGTTTTTAAAAAAATATACACTGCAGCCATAAAAGTATACCATGAAGAATATAGGAAATGATAAGTCAATTAACACTTATTTCACAATGAAAATCTGTTTTTCTATTACAGTAGACATATATGCATATTGTAAACCTGTCACATAAAATAAAAATATTCCAATTTGAATTCCTTTCTTGGAAGTGTTGAAAACAGTGTTGTTATGATAAATTAACTTTAAGGAGAGTCGATTAAAGACACTAGACAACACTTACAAATTTAAAAGTAAGTCGAGATTCAACTGTATTGATATTTACAAGTTTTAGATGTAGGTTATACAAAGAGAGGTCTATATTCGTTATTTTTCTGTAGTGATTTGTTTTCTCGGCTTTTAATACGGCTTTTTCAGCAGCTAATTGTTCTTTACTGTTATTGTTAAATTTTACTATTTTTCGTACAAATTTCGGAGAAATGTTACGTTTTAGGCACTTATTGATATTTAGAAGTTTTAGATGTAGGTTATACAAAGAGAGGTCTATATTCAGTCAGTCGCACAAGAGCCGTAGATGCAAGCGAAGATTTGCGAAACATGTCCTCAAAATAGGTACGAAAGTGAAGCAGATGTGTAAAAAACGCGACTCATCTAAAATTTAATAATTTAATAATTAAAAGTAAGTGTTGTCTAGTGTCTTTAATCGACTCCCCTTAAAGTTAATTCCAATTTGATCTCAATTCTTTTCTATCACCCACAGTTTTCTCACAATGTAACTTCATTACAAACCAGAATATTAGTAAAACATGTTCTAGGAATGAAAAATAAATTAGTGTTACAATATGTACAAAGCTTTTATCCAGGTCTAAACAAGAAAATATCTCTAGTCCATAGTCTTATGTGTCCATTTTCTTATATTTCCTCTTTCTCTTCCCCTTAAACACTGTCTGTATTGCAAGAAAGTATGCAAGAAGCCTTTCCGTCATAACATTATTTATTTCTTCTAGATTGGAACCAGTTACTTCATAGCGTCTGGTGTCTCCCTTTTTGCAAGTAACTGATCCTGTATCTTGGAAATGTTTGATGCACCTATTGGTTTTTAAAGACATATGGATACCAACATTAATAGACATTTTAATTAAGCATGAGAATGACAAAAAGTTTATATTCTATACTGATAATAAGTAAGACGTTTATGTTGCAAACAAAAGTATGTCAATTTGATGGTACCTGGACACTTTTAACGAACATTACGCTCCGAGGGACTTGTCTGAATGCTGGATAGCGTTGCATAAATTCCTCTATGCATCGGTTTAAATTATATTTATATGTCGCACCAATTTTAATACCGGTACGAACATAGCATTCAACGATGAAGACATGGTGGCCTGTGTTAATATCCTGGGGAAGCTGGTTGTATTAGTTACTAGCGCAGACACTCAGAGCACTGCAATTTGATTACTGTTCCACAAAAATTGCCGCTTCTTCTCCGTAGAGGACACTATGATTTCAAGATAGACTCACCAGTGAACTATGACACCATTCTTGGTGAATCGGAGGGCAGCTGGTTGTATTAGTTACTAGCACAAAGACACTCAGAGCGCTGCAATTTGATTACTGTTCCGCAAAAATTGCCGCTTCTTCTTCATAGAGGACACTATGATTTCAAGATAGACTCACCAGTGAACAATGACATCATTCTTGGTGAATCGGAGGGCAGCTGGTTGTATTAGTTACTAGTACAAAGACACTCAGAGCGCTGCAATTTGATTACTGTTCCGCAAAAATTGCTGCTTCTTCTTCATAGAGGACACTATGATTTCAAGATAGACTCACCAGTGAACTATGACATCATTCTTGGTGAATCGGAGGGCAGCTAGTTGTATTAGTTACTAGCACAAAGACACTCAGAGCGCTGCAATTTGATTACTGTTCCGCAAAAATTGCCGCTTCTTCTTCATAGAGGGCACTATGATTTGAAGATAGACTCACCAGTGAACTATGACATCATTCTTGGTGAATCGGAGGGCAGCTAGTTGTATTAGTTACTAGCACAAAGACACTCAGAGCGCTGCAATTTGATTACTGTTCCGCAAAAATTGCCGCTTCTTCTTCATAGAGGGCACTATGATTTCAAGATAGACTCACCAGTGAACTATGACATCATTCTTGGTGAATCGGAGGGCGGGAAATAACGAATACAAATGAACACTGTGTATGTATATATACATACATACAAACACGAGGGTGAGTCAAATGAAAGCATTAAATATTTTTTTTAAATTTTATTTATTGTACAGAAGTGGTACAATGCTGTATCACTTTTCAACATAATCCCCCCCCATGCTCAATGCAAGTTCTCCAGCACTTTCAAAGCGCATAAATGCCTTTAGGAAAAAATTCTTTTGGTAGTCTGCACAACCACTCATGCACAGCGTGGCGTACCTCTTCATTGGAACAGAACTTCTTTCCTCCCACTGCGTCTTTGAGCGGTCCAAACATATGGAAATCCTTTGGGGCAAGTTCTGGTGAGTATGGTGGATGAGGAAGACACTCAAAATGCAGGTCTGTGATTGTTGCAACTGTTGTACGGGCAGTGTGGGGCCTTGAATTGTCATGTTGCAAAAGGATACCTGCTGACAGCAATCCACGTCACTTTGACAAATCGGGGAGGATAGTCCGGAGGATAGTCAAACCAGGCAACGGAATTCAACAACAAAGAGCGGCCGAGAGAAAAGTTTTACAGCTAGAAATCAATAAACATTATAAACATTTGGAAGAAACAGAATTGAAACTTTATAAACTTCATTCAGTTTTAATGAAAACGCTGGGAAACACGATGTGGGATAACTTCGAACAAAACTATTTGGCAATGCTAAGCAAGAAAATGAAAGCAAAAACCAAAAAACTAAAGTACAAATTGACCAATTTGATGAACATTTCTTCACATCAAAATCATACTGGAAAAAAGTTTAAGAATAAGAGACACATCGGAAATAGAAACTTGAGTCCAAAAGCAATTAGTCCACACGCTAAATGCAAAACGGCAATAAGTAGCGTAAACGAAAAAACAAACACGCAAATCTTTGAAAACGTAAATCTATCTAATCAAAATTTCTCCACAAAAGAATTAGGTCTTCTAAACAAAGGATTAAAAACTTGCGTAAGTTTTTCAAATGAAATTGAGGACTACATTGCAGATATAAACATTTCAGCACAGTGTCTACCAGTATCAAAACAAAACTCACTTACAAGCCAATGTGAAAATATTTTGGAAGAAATAAAAACCAGATCCGTTCGGAAGAGCAAACAAAATATTATCCATTCTTTGAAACAAAATAAACGTCCTATACACCAAGGCAGACAAAGGTAACAAAATAGTCATAATGGATAAATCTGATTACCTTGAAAAAAAATGGAAGAAATGCTAACTAACAGTGAATATGAAACCATTAACAAAAATCCATTAACAACTTGCATACAATCATTTGAAAAAACAATAGCAAAATCAAGTATAATATCAAACAAATATACAGTTAAACCAGATAACCCAACCTTACCTAGACTTTATGGCTTACCCAAAATACACAAACCATACATAACAATGAGACCTATAGTTAGCAGTATAAATTCACCAACATACAAACTTGCAAAGTGGCTAGTAAACAAATTCAACTCCTTTCCAAAATTCGATAGCCTAAGCATAAAGAACACCTATGAACTTATTGAACACATTAAGGATACTGAACTAAATGAAGAGGACACACTAGTCTCATTTGACATTAAATTACTGTTTCCCAGCATACCAGTTAAACAACTCCCAACGTTGATAGAAAAATGGCTCAAATCACTTGGAATGTCATCACTTGAAATTTCAGATTACATCAAACTAACCAAATTATGCATACAACAGAATTTCTTCCAGTTTCAAACAAAATATTTCCATCAAACTTCTGGTTTAGCAATGGGCAACCCCTTATCACCCTTCCTGGCTGATCTGTACATGAGTGCACTAGAAATAAGGATCACTAGAGGTTTCCCATGGATGTTCAAACTCTGGCAAAGATATGTAGATGACCTATTTGCCATAGTGCCAAAAAAACACATCAGTGATGCACTAAAACTTTTAAATATTCAAGAAAAAAGCATAAAGTTCACTGTAGAAGTTGAAAAAGATGAGTATTTACCATTTTTAGATCTAAAAATAATCAGAAATAAAAATAGAATAAACTTTGGCATTTACAGAAAACCAACACAGACAGACAACTACATAAAAGCTAATGGCTACAATCCAAGATCCCACAAACAGGCAATCTTTAATAGTTTAGCACACAGACTGGTCAACATCCCTCTCACAGCAGAAGAATACAAAATAGAATACAACAAAATTATTGAAATAGCACAGAAAAATGACTTTCCCAAATCACTAGTAGACAAAAAAGTGAACTTAGCAAAAAAGAAGAAACTGCTAAAGGAAACCATAACCCTCTCAGCTACAGAAACTAAAATGATCTTCAAAAAATTCACTTACCATCCATGGGCCTTTGATAAATTCAAAAAAGTCTTCAAAAAACAAAACATTCAACTAGCACCAGTGAACCATTACTCCTTAAAAAAACTAATTTGCTCAAACATCAAAGATGCCATTCCATCTAACAAAAAATCTGGTATATATCAAACTGAATGCTGTGACTGTAGTCAAATTTATATTGGAAAAACCAAAAGAAATTTAGAAACAAGAGCAAAGGAACACTTTAGGAACATAAAATACAAACAATTAGAAAAATCAGCAGTTGCCAAGCATTTTTGGAAAAAAAAAAAACAACATAAATCCAGAAGCAAAACTACTAAAACATACATGAGGCAAACAAGAACTATCCACATGGGAACAAATCTTTATTTCAAAAAATAGGAACAAAGTATTCAATTTCGACATCCCCCAGAAAGATTTGTTCAGCAAGTTCCTTGAAGTGCCACCAGAGGAGACTGATGACAAAATATTGCCAGCTACACCAAAGAGAACCAGTCGATGTCTGGCTGAGGATAGAGGGAAGGCCTCTGAAACTAGTTCCAGGAAAATTTAAAAGTAAGTGTTGTTTAGTGTCATTAATCGACTCCCAATAAATTTAATCTATACAACAACACTGTTTTCAACACTTCCATGAAAGGATTTTCAAAACTTGTTTGACAAAATTTGTTGTCATCATAGAAATGAAGCCATTCACAAGACATCTTTTACTTTATTGTATATTTGTTAGTTTACATAATTAATACACGAGTATTTACTACACAACTAGAAATTTGGTTTCATAGAATTGTCTTATATATTCTTTACTTGTACTACTTTTGCTTCATTAAGTAGCATTGCCTTAATATGAAAACAGTCACTTCCTAGCAAACATGCTCTGTGCTCAGATCACATAATTATTTGATATTTTGAATAGTATTTCATTAGTGTTTGAGAATGATGTGATGTAAATTTATATTTTGTTTGAGTTAAAAGAGGATTGATGATGTTTACCAACTCACTTATTTGTGCATTACACTATATTATCTATAGACAGATTAATTCCTTAATCTTACAGTATTTTCTAAGATATGAGGGTCATTCCAAAAGAAATGCACACTTTTTTTTTTTTAAAAGTACAGTTTTTATTTTGTATCTTTGAAATTTTTGCAGTGTGAAGATGCATCCTTTGGAAGCAACATTTCATTTCTCCAGATTACCCTCATCTTTCTCAATTGCCTTATGCTATCTTGGAACTCACTAGTCTTTCGCTCTAATCACTTAAAGCAAAGCATATAAAATTTCAAAGTAGGCAAATAACAACTGTGACTATCCCTGAAGCCTCCAGTAAGAAAATTTGTAATCAAACCATTTCTGCAAAGTTTATCTCTATAAATATTAACTATGAATCACTGTGAGTAGACAAAGTCAAGTAAATGTAATAAATGAACCTTTACTTTTCTTTCTTTCTTTTTTAGCAGTTAACAAAACTTATATGAAAGAGAGAAAAATCAAATAAAGGAATTGATGTCAGTGTGCTCTTGCAGTAAAATAATTGTGATCACCTTAAGAAATTCAGCATGCATTTTACAGTGAGGCAGTGGTCACCTAATAGTTGAAATGTGAATTTTCTAACCCACCTTCAGAGAATGGTATTGGTGGTAAAGTTTATGAAGAATATTGTTAAACTGCTTCCATCATCACTGCTCAAATTCATAATAGCTTTACTGACGAATTCTTCTCTTACGTCTGTAAACTAATTCAGCCAGAAACGCAAAAGTGGCAATACCCACACCCATCGCGAGTAGCATGAATGGACCCTCCACATGGGTTAGCTGAAGAGTTCTGAGGGTATCTCCATCAAGGTCAAGTTCAGTGCGACTCACAGCAATCAGCAGTTGAAGACGACTGGAGAGAAAACGACGGACGACATCAGCCTCCCAATAAGTGCCCAAACCACCTTGATTCATTGCCAGTATGAGGTTATTAAGAGGCTGCATGTATGGTCCACCTTTCCTTGCTATCAGAACCACATGAGCCCAATAAAAAGGATCTCTCATGAGCCTTAATTTTGACATTGCTGCTAAAGTGATGTATGGTCCATAACAGAAGGCACCTGAAAGAGAATAAACATCCTTATGAGTAAAGTTTAATTTACTTTTCAAATCATTCTGTAAGTATCTGCAATATAGATAAAGGTATATGAAAATAGCATATGTTGGTTCAAGAAGACAATTTTTATAAAGGTACATCTATATAGATAATAGAATTTAAAGATTAACTTTTTATTTACTTAACTTTGCTTGCAAAGAATACAAATCCATACCATTACAACAATTCAGATCAATTATTAAATTTTAGATGAGTCGTATTTTTTATGGATCAAGCTTCAGTCGCACGAGAGCCGTAGATGCAAACGATGATTTGCGAAACATGTCCTCAAAATAGGTACGAAAGTGAAGCAGATGTGTAAAAAATACGACTCATCTAAAATTTAATAATTTTTCGCTTCATTGTGGTGTTCCAATACAGTTAAATCTAGATAAATTCAGATCAAGTTTTGCAAAGTCTAACTTTTTACGCAAGACAAAACAGAACTATCTAACTAGAGTAGCTACGAAATAAGAATGAACCTGGGTTGAGCCAATACGGTTATCCTATTGTCTTGGTGTTGTCAGCTTCATGGAAAGTGGGCGACAGAGATGGAAGATATATCTGTCTTTGTCTCAACCTAGCAAGTATTATCATACAGATGCTGAGATGTACAGTGATACAATGCTGACAGAGAAGTTCGCTTAATATTTCAGCATGTGTGTGAGAACATACACAATGATTATCACACAATCTCAACCTTAAAACCTTGAACTGGAGAACAGTTCGCTTACATAGGAATCGTTCATATGCACACAAAGCAAAATGATTCACATTAGATGTGTTCTACGAAAGTTGTTTGCTACAGTGAAACAAAATAGTGGCATTTCAACGATTTGTGAATATAGTTTCTATTTTAATGATGCTGTATTTGTATACTGCCTGTAACAAGCTTTAAACCAAGTTTTGTTTCATTAAAATACTTAATAAATACTGAAGATATGAATGTGTATTTCTGAAGCATCACGTACTAATATTATGCATTGTGCACAGAAATTTTAGTCTTGCAGCAACAATATCGCTTCTTTCAAGCAGAAATTTGCGACCATCATTGGTTCTCCTATATTTGAACCCAAGAGATTTGAGAATATTATGCATAGAAGATACGGAATCCGTATATTCTATTTTCCCCCTCATTAAATTGGTCAGCCTTTTGGCAGTTGGATATTCACCCTTGTCAAATAAATCATAAATTGTTCTACGTGAAACACATTTTTGAAAACTGTCTAAGTTGGTAGCACGTTTTTTAGCTGCCCGAAGTTTCCCTGGAGATCTAAATATGGAAACTTCTCCTAATTTGGTAAACTGTTTGCCTTCTTTAACAATGTTCGTCACAGAATGAGCATTCACATGACAAGCTTGTAACATTCAATCTCGACTCTGAGCGAAATTTGTACTTTCAAAAATGTCTTTAATTGACATTTGTTTGAAAAAGGAATACACATTAACAAAAATATTTGTATTCTATTTATGTAAAATCTTATGAGTTGTTTCACAGTTACTACTAGGTGCACCAGTACTCGGCTTGCCAAGCGGTATATTTACTAACTTTAAAAGGCACGTGTGCGCACTTAAAAGATCAACGCTTCACTGAATGTAAGGTACAAAATATGACTGTAGCACAACATGTGTGTGCTTTTCTTCACTGACAGTTAATAATTCTTTTCTTTCTAATAATTAATTTTCTAATAATTCTTTCTAATAATTCTTTTCTCCTTATCTTTCCATATCTCTGACACCAGATGTGTAACAACATGGGGTTTAGACAGTAGTCCTCAGAAAAAATAGCTCTGTAACATGGGAAACACAAAATAATTCTTTAATTGGTATCTTTAGAGTGCGCAAAGAAATTAGCCGCTGCTTTGGCAAAGCGAGCCAGTGTGCGTGCCTAACTGTACAACGTTGCATGTACCGCATTAAATAGTAGCCATAGAACAGCCACGCCTAGCCCCGCCTTATGTCCATTCCTATTTTGTAGCTACCTTAGGACATTTATATTCTGCCACATAATATTTATATTTCTCCACCTCCTCCATTTCTACCTCTATCACCTAATTGTGAGCCAACTGAGTTAAAGCTATATCACCCATTATCTCAATACAGGATGTTAGGGTTATGAGTGTGCAGATTTCAGGAGCTGGGAGATCCAAATACGATGGATAATAAAGTCCAATATCATCAATCTTGAAAGATAAAGGAGTTAATTGAACATTACTGAATACATTATCTGCACTGTCTGGCAAAACAGTAGGATTATACAGCTGAATTTTTTTTTCTTTCGGTTCGCAGCCAGGTATGGATTCACACGTGCAAGGGGTGAAAGTCTAAAAGTAGGCCAGCGGTGGTTCTTCCTTGATGCATTTGAATCGGCGAGTCACCTACTTCTTTATGAATAACTTAAATGGTTATGTTTTATTTTCTAGCATTTAGTTTTCCTTTATAAAAGATCTCTAAGTTATATTTTGTAACGGAACCACTCTCTTTTCGCTTGCGTGTCGATAATGCAGCTAGCTTACTTCCCGACTAGTGATTCGTTATTAAAAGGCCAAAGTAACCGTAACACTTGTGGTGAGTGAGGAGTGGTTGGAGGGCAGAATGCACTGCTGGTTACCATGGCTTGGATTCGATTCATAGAAGCCATATATTCCGCACCAACTTGTGCTGCCAACACAATACAGGAGCTGCTTCCTACTTTTTCGTTTATTTCAAAAGAAATTTGTTGGTAGAAGTGGTAGCGTGTCATGTGCTACTGTTTATTATCAGTTTATATCCTGTGCAAAAACGTTATTTTTTATATGATCAGTGATTATTGTCTGATATGTGAAGTGTTTAATTTTTCATATTTAAGGTATTTACAATGAATCCAACACACGACTTGGTGTGCCTCCAAACACCCCTTACTTTATGGAAAAATGATGACAAACTTTCCATGGTAAATGTAGGTAGGCCAACAGCATTGCTATGTTTAGAAAAACTTTGTGGCGGAGCATCTTCAAACTACACTAGAGCATTTAAGACCAGTTGGTATGAAGAACATAACTGTGTCGGATTGAAGGATCTGAGAAATAACGCTAACAAATTTGCAGATGCTCTTCAGGAAAGCTCACATCTATATATTGTGCAATACAATAAGAATGTTACGCTTTACATGCAATATCCCATTAGGGAAGTAGACAAGAAATGACATTTTGTGGACATAATGAAAGCAAGGACTCTTTAAGTAAAGGTAATTTTAAGGAACTTTTGGATTCATATACAGAGGGAACCCTATCAAAATTCAAAACCACTATTCCAATATAAAATTTATTTTTGTGATCCTGATTTTGCGAATTTAGGTTAGCCAATTTTCCGAGTCACCTAATCAATTCGCCCACAGCCGTGCGTGAACTAGGCCAGCATTTGAAAGCTGGTTCGCCACATGCCTGTGTGCTTATAAACTACTGCCAGTAACGAGGGATTGGGGTTCTTTTATTTTAAGAAATTCATTCATATTCATGAGATCTAAACTGAAAGCTGTATCAAAGCTACATATAAGTTGATCAAGAATAACAAATTCAAATATCAATTATGGAAATACCTTATTCAGGTTTATCGTGTAAAATTATATTAAATCCACATATTTGCTAAACAGGAAATTTATTAATGGTCAATAGCTACAACAAGAACATGATGGCTGACTCTTTACTATGACGCCTAGGTTTGGAATTCTGTTATTGGGAAACAGTCAAAGTGTTGGCCTTCATGAGAGTCCAGAGAGCTCAGTTTTGCCATAAACAAGAAACATTCTCTTGAAATATTTCTGAATGCATTTAATGCATCTGAAGCACTGACAGAATCCACTGTTGTGCCAAGTGCCATAGCAGGTAATTTTACTGTTTACATTCCTGATGTGCCTTCCATTTCACACATGCCAATGTTGCAGAGCTGCCAAGCATAAGCCTGCAACTTTATTGCAATAGACACAGAAGAATCCACTCCTTTCATATTGTTTTGTGGTTAAACTAATCATTTTAGCAACATATCATAAAGAAACAAATAACTTATCTTTTCTAGCTCTACCTCATTATTCTAATTGCAAAAGTAAATGGTTAAGTTGTGATGACATATTTGCAATTAAATTTTTGATTAATTTTACTCCTTATTTATGCAACCAAGCACTTTAGAAAACAATGGTACAGGACAGCTGAATGTCAGGAAGTTGCTGTTGAAGTTTGTGCACTCATACACCTAACATCTTGTATAAACCCCAATATGATCTCTCAGAGCTGTGACTGTTATCTCATAATTGTGAACAGAGTAAGCTAAACACTCACCTCCTGCCAGCTTCTCTATATGCACCCCAGTGTCACCTCTCAAAGCTGTGGCTGCTATCTCCTCATTGGACTGTCGCATGAACTTGTCAGCTATAGTCCTCAGAACTGGATCATCACTGTAGCGAAAAGCCCAAGTGGGAGCTTCGTGAGTAAATGTCCAGTTAATATCACTGTTGGCTAGCTCTACCAATGAATCCAAAGGACGCTCATACCTGCAGCACAATTACATCTACTTAATGAAACCCTGACCCACTGATAAAACCCTGCAGCTTCTTTATTGTTTAAGCATTGTAATAACTAAAGACTGAAGTGCTGGCATCTGTGTTTCATGTCGGAGACGTAGCAGTTTCAAATACCATCTAGCACCATTCCTACTGAACTTTTTTTTACTTTCTCTAGAACCTACTTTGTATTCCACCCAAAACATTTATATACCTAGATGTTACCATACACATTTTGAAATACCTGAGTAAAAATATTAAGAAGATTCTATTTGGTGTATGTGTGTAAAAAATTATATACAAGATGTGTTCAAAAAGAGACTGAACTTTTGAAATAGCATGTCAAGCAGAAGAGAGAGTGTGCTGCAGCTACTGAGTACATCTAGAGACACGTTTAGACAACAAGCTGCCATTTGCCGTGTTTCGTTCGGACAATAAGCAAGTGAACTACAGCCACTACTGCAAGCATGTGTACAGCCTGCTCATCAGATTAGTGACAAAGTTACAATGAAGGTAATTATTAAATTTTAGATGAGTCGCATTTTTTACACATCTGCTTCACTTTCGTACCTATTATGAGGACATGTTTCGCAAATCTTCGTTTGCATCTACCGCTCTTGTGCGACTGATGCTAGATCCAGCGGTGTGGGTAATTCTGGGGTTGTTGCTGCCATCTGTTGATTTAGTGATGAACTGAAATGTGGGATTCTCTTCTGGCAGGGTTTCAAAGTTCATTAGTTGGTTTTTATGTTTTTCTATGTATATCCTCTCCCATATGACGAGTTCACTATGTTTTTGTACGTATTTTAGTAATTCTGTGCTATGTAAAAAACTGAAGCTGCTGACAGTGAAGTAAACTAGGTTATAAATAATAACTAAACACTAGTAACACAACTTCACTTATCTTATTTAAGTGAAGTTGTGTTACTAGTGTTTAGTTATTATTTATAATTCTGTGCTATCTTCAATTTCATGATTTTCAGACCAGAAATGAGCTGCTATTGCGGACTTATCAATATTTTTGTATCTTAAGTGCCTGAAGTGTTCTTTCTTTCTAGTGCCTATGTTCCTTTTTGTCCTTCCTATGTAAATTTTTTCACAGTCTTTACACTTAATTTTGTAAATGCCTGACTTTTCCTCTGGTTTTATCTTATCAGTATTATTACTGTGAAGTAGGTTTTTAATGTTGTAATTGTTTTTTGGTGCCAATGTTATATTGTATTTCTTGAATATTTTTTGGAACTTTTTTGTGGCCCAGGGGTGGTAAGTAAATTTAGCAAATCTAGTTTCTTGTTTTATTGGTGTGAGAGCTGTGATCTGTTTTAATTTCTTTTGAAGTTTGAATAATTTTAGTTTTTTATCTACAAGGTTTTTTCCATATCCATTTTTAATTGCAGTTTTTAAGATTTGATGGTATTCGTTTTGATATTCTTGCTGGATGAGAGGTAGATTTACTAATCTGTGTGTCAGACTGTTGATGGTTGCATGTTTGTGTGGAATTGGGTTGAAACTATTTGCTTTGATGTAATTATCTGTGTGTGTTGCTTTTCTATGAATGCCAAATTCTAGTTTTTCATTGCCTTTTTTGATTTTAAGGTCTAAAAAAGGTAGAGTACAGTCCTCTTCAGTTTCTACTGTGAATTGTATGCTGGGTTCTTGCAGGTTGAGTAGTTTCAAAGCATCATCTATTAGTTTGTAGGGCACTATTGCAAAGATGTCGTCTACGTATCTGTACCATGTTTTAAACATATGAGGGAAGGCTTTAGTAATATGTGTTTCGAAAAAGCTCATGTATAGATTGGCCAAAAATGGTGATAGCGGGCTTCCCATAGCTAGTCCTGAAATTTGTTTGTAATATTTTCCATCGAAGACAAAATAATTTTGATGTATACATAATTCAGTAATTGCCACATATTCTTCTATTGCATTGGCATCCAGGTTTATAAAATTTAGCCATTTTTTCAGTTGAATCAAAAGTTTGTCTAATGGAATGCTAGGGAAGAGGGAGCGGACATCAAAGGATACTAAAGTGTCATGAGGTTTTAGTTTAAGATTTTGAATTTTTTCTACCAGGTCTAAAGAGTTTTTTATACTCAGAGTATGGAATTGTGGAAAGGACTGAAATTTTTTGGTTAGCCATTTTGCCAGAAGGTAAGTAGGAGTGTTTATATTATTTACAATGGGTCTCATGGGTATGTTGGGTTTGTGTATTTTAGGCAAACCATATATTCTTGCAAGGGTAGGGTTGTCTGGTTTGATAGTTTTTTGTTCTGTAGTTGTTAAAATTTTACAGTTGAATCTCGATACAATGAAGGTGTTTGAAGAATGTATATGTGTGAAATTTTGTCACAAGCTTGGGAAAACTTTCAGAGTTACAAATGCTTAACCAAATATACAGGGAGGACTGTATGAATTGCAAGCAGAGCTATGAGTGGTTTTCGACTACAAAGGAATTATTCATCATGAATTCATGCCACACGGTCAGATGGTAAACAAGGAACTCTACCAGGGAATCCTAGCGTACATGAAGGACGCTTTGTGCGGGAAGAGGATTGAATTGTGGGAATACTAAAACTGGATGTTGCATCATGACAATGCGTCATCTCATGCATCACTTCTTGTCTGCAACTAGCAAAACATCACATTCCGATTGTGTCCCATCCACCGTATTGTCGCAAAGCTGTTATCTACGATAGCGCGGCCAGTGTACACAAAGGGCGGGCAAATAAAGATAGCTGAGTCAGTAAAGGGGGTTATTTTGAAGGGGACAGTGTTAAAATGTTGTAGAATAAGCAATAAAGCTGATAAAGAAAAAGTTTGGTTGCTCTTTAACACACATTATAGTCTGTTAAATACCAAACTTGGTAATTAAGTTCGTCTTCCGAGCATGTGACAAAGATTTTCAAGAAAATCCCACAACTTAAAATTCCCTTTACATGGATAATTTTCATTATCTTGAAGTTATTCAAGAATAGCTGAACAATTTTGATTAAATGGCATATGTTAAAGGTACATACATATAAGTAAATTCAAATGTATATTTTAGTTGTTTCTGGAAATAGTTTGTGAGATCCTCTTCATTCTGAATGACTTTTGCATAATTTTGAATATATGGTAAACTCTTAAGAGATAAGTGAAAATTTCCTTTAAGAAATATTATGCATTACATTAACTCTTGTACAACCTCTTTTTAAAAAAATTCATTCCTCTTTCTTATTTATTTTTGAGGGACTGGAAGGTTGAGATGCTTCAGAAATTTCAATTTGTATATGGTTAAAAAAAATGGAAAACAGTTTTCTGCATACCAGGAAATCTTTATAATATTACTTACTATTTGGGTTCTCAAGCTCATGTTAAATTGTTATTATTTTGACTACTTATGATATGAGCTATAAATACTCTATAATAATTTTATTTTGATTTTAAAAAACAATTTTTATACTTAAACTGATGACTTTTAAATATTTATAATTTATTTTCATTCTGAATCAGGTGCAACTAATGATTTCATTGGCCTTTTAACTCTGCTACTTTCTTTCCCAAATTGATGATGAAAGTCAGGCATCTCATTGTTTTATTGATAGCCCGCATGATCCAAATTATGTATTCATTCATTACACTTATTCTGATCATGTTGAAGAAATGCACTAATGCTGAGCATCTTGGTTTCCTTTTCACACTGCATCATCGCATCTTCTGGTCAGTGGTGTCAATGTTACCTTTTGTGGCATTGTATGTTATTATACCTTCAGATTTTTTTGCTTGTGATAGTAATACCATTGGTTGCTCATGAAGAGAGCTAATTTCAGATAGTACCAGGCTAGTGTAAGATATTTTGAGAACATATAAAGAGCTAAATCAGAGATATAAAGATAATGATCACAGTGATATTATGTCCAAGCTTTTCAAGTTCAATGACCTGGGTTTTTCACAGGATTATTTCCAAGTTGTACTGCTCTGATTTCTTCCTCTTTTCCCAAATAAACTTTTCATCTTCCAGCAGTAGCTTGTTGCATGTCACTTATTGCCCAGGAACTTATTCTGTATCTACAAGTTATGACATGCAATATCAAAATGGACAACGACCTCAAAATGTGGGCAATTGTTCATCCATGATCATGTACCAATCCTGGAATGTAGGCTTTCCTCGGAGTAGTTTCCCACCTCTCAAAAACTTTTTAGGTTAGCTACAGTTTGTCATTTGATCTGCGCTGGGCTCTTGCATTATCAAAGCACATCCTCAGAATAACATGGAAGTGAATACAAGACATAATTGAACAATGGTTAGCCATTCTTAACACTGCCAAGCTGACATATCTTCACAAAAAACTTTCTCATTGCATGCAAAGCTTTATCCATCCAGTCCTTTTAAACCATTCCACCTTTTGTGTTGGTACACAAACACACTTTCTCAGTGACAGGTATGCAAAAGAACAACATAAAACAAGACTCTTCATTATCACAGTTCTTAACCAAATAGTTTGTCAGTCTCAAGTCTTTCAATAAATCCTTTTTGCTCCATCTACCAAAAATTTCAGCCTGATGGGCTACAGCACACATTTCATTTCCATTATGTGAAATTCATACCAACAGAATATGTACTAAATTGTTCTCTTTCATATATGGATTGTTCATGATTGTCATCATCTTCTTGTCCTAATCTTTCAATGTCTACTGCATTATCATCTTCACTGGAAAATTTAATAGGTGATTGAAATTTTACTGTATTGGAACACCGCACAGTGATATTTTTTACACATAAGCTTCACTTACGTACCTATATTGAGGACATGTTTCACGAAATATTGTTTGCATCATCAGCTCTATTGCAACTAAAGGTTGATCCAGTGGTGTGGGTAGTTCTGGAGTTGCTGCTGCCATCTGTTGATTTTGCGATGAATTTAAATGTGGAGTTGTCTTCTGGTGGGATTTCGAAGTTCATTAGTTGGTTTTCATGTTTTTTTCCCAGATGGCAAGCTCCCTAAGTTTTTGTACGTATTTTAGTAATTTGGTGTTACCTTAAATCTCATGATTTTCGGACCAGATAGTCGCAGTAGAGCTGATGATACGAACAATAGTTTGCAAAACATGTCCTCAATATAGTTACGTAAGTGAAGCTTATGTGTAAAAAAATATGACTCATCTATAATTTAATTTAATAGGTGAGCTTTTAGGATCAGAAGACTGCTCCAACAATTTTCTAACCTCCTCATTTGATAGTCCTCTTCTCCATAATATTTTCAGTTTGTACAACAGACAACTGTTATGAAATAATGTACCAAAATAAACATGTGCTTATCACAAGGAGGACTGCTAAACACTGAAAGAATAACATTGTGAGTCAACATTAGCAAATGACATAACAAGAATGTGCATATGTCATGTTAATGCTGCATAGATGGACGACTGATCATTTAAAAATTACTTATAACTGCATGGACTTGCAGGACCTAAACAGTAAGAAACATGAGCTAACACTTAAGCACAATTTCACAATATATGAATTTTTATAATTCTTTCCCAAAATTTAACTAACAGGACAATGTAGGAAAAGTGTTAAAATTTTATTAAAATAAAATGTATACTCACTAATACAGAAGATAATTAAAGTCACAAGTAGGCCTCTGAAGCAGGATAGTAGTTAAGGAGTTAAAATTTGTGACTGTATAAATAATATTAATCATTTTAAGTTGGTATTTGTTATCATAAGACATGTCTGGCTGTGACATCAACCCTGTCTCTCCTCCACCTTTCATACCTGCCTGCAGAATTGCAAGAAATTGAAGGAAAACTGCCACAGCTGTAAAGTTGTCAACCCATTTTCCTTTTCCTCCAAGAACCAAGGCAATAATGGAACATGATGGCATTCTTTGCAAATGCATTTGTTAATTTTTACAAAGAGACATTTTAAATATCTCATATTAAGATATTTTGTTCTTTTGTGTATTTCAAAATTCTAAATTTACATGAAGTAGATAATAAAGGGTTCTTCATTTAGAATCTAAGGGAGCACATGGCATTTTACCTCTCTCGCAACCTTGCTGGATTCCCCTGTTACCTGCTGTCGTCATGCACGGTGGTTCCACCTCAGTGGTCATGTTAACACTCATAACAGGCAATACTGGGCCTCTGCAAATCCCTCATTATAACTGGAAGGTTGGAATTTGGTGTGCTGTTAGAGCTAGATGTATAATTGGTCCAATATTCTATGAATATATCTAACAATATGTAACAAAGCCAAAGATAAAAAATGGAACATTTTAATTAAAAATCCAGAAATTATTCCAGAAATCCCACGTAAAACTGCAGTAGCAAATTTTAGATTACTTACAGAACATGACTATTTGACCAAACACTTACACAGAATAGGAATTTATACAAGTCCAAATTGTCCTCTGTGCAACAAAGAAGAGGAAATGACTGAAGAACATCTTTTAACCTGTGAAGCCCTACCTGCCGGACCCACTACACAGAAATATTGGAGAGCAAGCGAGCTAATGGCTTCATTGCCAAAACCTAGCATTTGAAAACAACATCTTCTATGAGCAGACTGTAAATGCAGAGAGCTACTGAAATGACATTTTAACCCTTTTTTCATAATCTAACAAAAGAAGAGAAATCATATGGTGGTTTCAGCAAGGTTCTGCCTCTGTCAGGGAAGTGTTTGAAGATAGAGTGATTACTGCTGGTGTAAGGCCCTCTCGCTCCCCCAATCTAACAGTGTGTGATTTTACTTTGGGTTAACCTGAAAGACAAAGTTTACAAGACTAATCTTCATACATAGGAAGAAACGAAACAAAATATTAGGAATTAAATCAGAAACATTACAGTGGTCCAACTTAATCATGTGAATGAGAATGTGTTCTCCTGATATGTTTGTTTAGTAGATGGTGGACGACATTTCCAGCATCCTTTATAAGGTAAAGGTGTTATACATGCTTTACACGTGGAGTTTATGTAGGAGCAAAGCTTGCTGTGGCACACCCAGTCACACACAGACAAAATGCTGTGACCCCATTAAGTTTTGAATGAAGAACACTTTACTTTGACAGGCTAATAAGTGAACGCATTCTAAATAAAGTATTTGAAGATGATAAGGTCCCAAGTAGTTGGAGAAAAGCACTGGTTGTGCCAATATTTAAGAATAAAGAGGAGGTAGATACTCCAGCAAATTATAGAGGAATCAGCTCATTATCTGCGTTAGGTAAGATATATACTGGAGTTTTGGCAGAGAGAGTTCACAAGTGGGTAGAAGACGAGAGCAAGTTATCAGATTTCCAAGCAGGTTTTAGACAAGACAGGAGAACAGTGGATAATATCTTTGTGATAAGCACTTAGAGGAGGAGGGTATATATGCTATTTATTGACTTTGAAAAGGCCTCTGATACAATAAATTGCGAAGCACTATGGTACAAATTGAGTAAAAAAGGAATGAGCAGCAGATTTATTCAGAGTTTACAAAGTATATATTCAGACAATGAGTTTTGTATAAAGATGGCAAATAATAAAGTAACAAGATTCATTCAGAATAATATAGGATTGAGGCAAGGCTATAAGTTGAGCCCCATACTGTTTAATCTGTTTATAGATGATATTTTAGATACATTTAGAATGGAAAATAGGCTTGTGCCAATAATTAATAACAGGGAAATACCTGGTTTGTTATTTGCGGATGATTTAGTAGCAGGAGCTATTTCCAAAGTGGGAATAGATAGGGCAATTGGAGCAATATATAAATTTTGTAAGGAATGGAGCCTTAGAATTAATGTAAACAAAACCAAAATTATGGTAGATATTTAAGAAAGGCAACAAGTTAAGAAAAGAGGAGAAATGGTACTGACAAGGAAGAGAAACTGAGGTGGTCAATACATTTAAGCAGTAAGGGAGATTGGAAAGAGCAGAAGAGAATGGCAATGGCAAAAGGTAAAATTGCATTAAAAGCTATTAAAGCATGCCTAGATAAATTACCAGGAATGCAAATAAAACAGCTGGAGAGAATTTACACAGCCGTAGTAGAAGCAAAATTGCTGTATGAGGTAGAGATATGGGGTTTGGAGGAGGGGGGTGCAAATATGAATGTGATACATAGAAACTTTTGCGAACAAGTTTTAGGCTTACCACGAGCTTCACCAAATGGAGTGGCACAAGAGGGATAATGGTGGAAAGGGTATTAAAATATTGGGCGAGAATTAGGAGTTTAGATGAGCAGAATATTCTATGTCAATGCTTGATAGTACAGGAAAGACTAAATCAGAAAGATTCATGGCTAAATAAGATAAAGGAAATGATGTTAAAAATAGGGTTGGGTGTCATCTGGGAAAACAAAGAATTATTGCAAAGTGGATTTTGGAAAGAACTTAGGTTAAGAACGGAAGATATTGAAAGGCAAGAAATGTTAGGAAGCTTCAATTTAAAAAGCTCACTGGAAATTTATAGAGAGATGAAAGTGATCTGGAACAGGGAAAAATACATTGATATTTGTGATAAAGCAGCAAGAGAAGGCTTTGCTTGGGCCAAAACAGGGGTGGTAAAACTGAAGGGTTTGGGAAGAGGGAGGGATCTGGAGAAATGCCCATTGTGTCATCAAAGGGATAAAGAATGGCATTTGGTTTTAAAATGTGAAAAAACTAGATTGCTTAGGGAGAAGATTTATAAGAGAGTGGGCAATGCTACCAAAAGAAATTCAAGCAATGAAGTTAATATGTGTAAAAACTAGGAAAAATTTAATTGAAATTGGGAACTTTTGGGGCAAATAGCAAAATGGTTGAGAAAAATAAGCAAATGTGACGAAAATGAAGATCAGTTATTTAGATAAGATGCCAATAGGGACCCATTAGCTCGACAACCTGAGAGTTTGAGTCTATTGGGCCCAAGGGAACCAGCAACTCAGTGTAGTAATAAGTATGTAAATGTATAAAGTGAATGCATAATTTGTAAATGTTGGTCTTGGTGGCTCAATTGTTTAGACACTGGACTGTGATACCACTGCTCCATATCAATGGTCCTTTTCTACAAAACTTAATGCATTGAAATCACATGACCTTCACTACTTTTGTACAAACTACTCTTAAAAATTCTTATTCTTTTATCTACTTCATATTAATCAACATAAACATTTGCATAAATTGAGTTGCTGCATATTTCCTTGAAGATACAAGAGGAATAGGGAAATAAAGTGGGCTTAAGTGATAGTCAAATCTTTTAAGAGCTAGTAGCTATGTGATGTGTTTGAAATTCTGTTCTCTTTGTTATGGATCTGACTTGTGTAGATGTATAAGTGACTTGGGTCCTACGTCTTGTTGACCAATTAAGGATGGGAAAGCTTTCCCTCTGCCTCTAGTGTGTGAGTGGAGCGACATGTGAGTGTAGAGGAGGCACCAGTCTTCCCAGGACTACAAATTATGAGACCCTTTGGGACATGTTTATATTTTTCAAAACAACGTGTTAAGTAAAATCATTTTCTTCATGTTCTAAATGTTGTCTTCCTCTATGGAAAATACTTGATTCCTACCTCTCAAAGCGCTTTAACCATCTAGCTATGTCCCCCAGGTAAGTCTGCTCTGTTCATGGATGTTGGGGTAGGAATTCTTAATCCATTGGCAGTTGGAACAGAGTCATGACATCTTTATAGAGCCAAAAGATACAAAATGAGAATTTTTTATCTTTAAGAATAGTATTACTATTTGAAAATTACACCAACAAGGAAAATCTCAGAAATGGACAGCTTATTTGACATGAATTGTATGTACATCAATTAATCATTTCTTCACACTAGCCGTATATAGGCTAAGGTTTTTGATAGAGTCAACATGAAAAATTCAATGCCATGGCCTGCACCTGAACCATGGATCTCCTGGTTTCCAACCAGTCGCTTTAACCCATTGAGCTACCATGGCCAACTTGCCGTCATGACATTAAATTCTCCATTTAACTCGTATATTTCCCTGGTAGATCACTAGGGGCTCTCGCATCCGAGATACATCATTTGTGGTGACTTACTAACGTAAGTACGGCTAGAGAGTTTAATGATGAAGCATGGGACTCAAGTACTTACGATAGTAAGTCAGCACAAACGGTGTATCTCGAATGCGAGAGCCCTTAGTGATCTACCAGGGAAATATGAGTCAAATGGAGAATTTAATGTCATTATGGCAAGTTGGCCATGATAGCTCAATGGGTTAGAGCGACTGGACAGAAAACAGGAGATCCGTGGTTCAAATCCCAGCCGTGGCATTGAATTTGTCATATTGCCTATATATATTCAATTATTAATGAAACTATCCTAAAGATATAGTAGTACTTTAATAAAAAATGTAGCAGTCGTTTTTGAGAAAATAAAAATGTTCAAAAAATATTTGAGTAAAACGTAGTTTGATGGATGAAATTTTTGAAAATCTTCCTGATGCTTCCTTGGGTGACGAACTAGGTACTAAGTTTGGTATGTAACCAAATTTTCATTTTTCACTAGTGTTCTCTCTCTCTCTTTCTCTCTAATACCTTTTTCTAAAAATGCTTTTTCTGGATTCAAGGAGTCCTAAAAAGAAGTATTTCTGGTAAATCATAGTATCAAATTTTTGGGTGGGATACAGTACTTCCTGGTGAAATCTTGCTATCCAAATTTTGAGTGAACTATAATACCTTCTGTCCCTAATATGTATATAAAAAAGAAGAGAAAAAACTGTGTGAAGAGTAGCTGCGTACCTTGGAACTGTAAGAATTGATGCAAGTCCACCACTATAAACTGCTGTTATCAAAAGAAAGTAAACCAAAAGCCATGTCATGAAATGTTTCCAAGGAGAATAAAGTGATTCTTCATTTCCTTCATTAGGTACTTGTAAAACAAGCATAGCCAGCGTATCTAGAAAACATCTGCCAAAACTGATTCTCTTCTTTGTGAATCCTGAAACAAAGGAAAATAAGTGAATGTGTATATCAACACAACTTTCCCAATTCACAGATATTCTTTAAATAAAACAATATAAAATTTATCATTCTATCCAAGTAACAGCATTACAATCAAAAATTCCTTTCATGGAAGTGTTGAAAACAGTGTTGTTATAATAAATTAAATTTAAAGGGAGTGGATTAATGACACTAAACAACACTTATTTTTAAATTTCCCGGAACATGTTTCAGAGACTATTTGCCTCCATTGTCAACCAGACATCGACTGCTTCTCAGTGGTGTAGCTGGTGATATTTTCTCATGGGTCTCCTCTGGAGGTGGTTCAAGGAACTTGCTGAGCAAATCTTTCTGGGGGATGTCAAAATTGAATACCTCGTTCCTATTTTTGAAATGAACATTTGTTCGCATATGGATAGTTCTTGTTTTCCTGATGTATATTGTAGTAGTTTTGGTTCTGAATTTACGTTGTGGTTTTTTTCCCCCAAAAATGCAAGGCAACTGCTGATTTTTCTAATTGTTTGTATTTTTGTTCCTAAAGTGTTCCTTTGTTCTTGTTTCTAAATTTCTTTTAATTTTTCCAATATAAATTTGACTACGATCATAGCATTCAATTTGATATATACCACATTTTTTGTTAGATGGAATGGCATCTTTGGAAAAACCAAAAGAAATTTAGAAACAAGAGCAAAGGAACACTTTGGGAACATAAAATACAAACAATTAGAAAATTCAGTAGTTGCAATGCATTTTTGAGAAAAAAACCACAACATAAATCCAGAACTAAAACTACCAAAACATACATCAGGAAAACAAGAACTATCCACATGGGAACAAATCTTCATTTCAAAAAATAGGAACAAGGTATTCAATTTCGACATCCCCCAGAAAGATTTGTTCAGCAAGTTCCTTGAACCACCACCAGAGGAGACCTTTGACAAAATATCACCAGCTGCACCACTGAGAACCAGTCAATGTCCAGTTGACAATGGAGGCAAATAATCTCTGAAACATGTTCCGGAAAAATTTAAAAGTGTTGTTTAGTGTCATTAATTCACTCTCTTTAAATTTAATTTATTACGATCAATGTTTGGTTTTAAATTAAACAATATTAACATAAAGTAATAAGCAGCTTTCAACGTATTCTGAACGTTCTGAAGTAATACCAACATTTTGTTACACACATATGGGAGTTGAGTACACCCTTAGAATTGGTTTGAAATTTTGTACTATTGAAGGTTGGATCACCACTTGAATCATTGTTTCATGGTTTTCTTACTTCCACTATTCCTGAATATCTGAATATTGAAAGTATACTTCATTTCCTACACCCTCTGTTCATGCAAAGCCTTTCATTTATTCACCTGTGTTGTAAGTATTACATGGCTTTGGCATGTCAATTATAATATCTGAATTTCAATATGTAAATAATATATAAAATGAATATTGAAGTTATGTGATACAAAGTAATACCTATTATGTGTTTCAAACGAGAAGAGTTCTCGCCTGTAGTGAATCAGATACGTTAGAGCCTTCACCTCTGCCACCTCGTTATCCCCACTCTTTTTATATTTCTCACTCTCTCGCACATTTGCGAGTCTTCGTGGCGCTAGACGTAAGGGAACGCAAACTGAATTTTCCAAGGTTTTATAATAATGCAGTTGTTGAAATTACAATTGCAACATGAATATTCGTATATTACGCAAATGTTTTAAATATTTAGTTTAAAGTTAATTACAGTTTATGAATTACTTATTTTTCTAATCCAGTGAAAATACCAGCGGTGCATCCGTATAGCTGTGAATGTTACTTACATTAAGAGATAATTCATCATTTTTTCAATGTCTGAGTACTGCAAATTTATGATGATAAGTTCCAAAATCTTGTTACATGCTATTGCTTTCCAAAAGTTGTCTTCTTGTAGTTTATCTGATGTCTCACGCAGTTTTCCCAGTCTTGTTGTGTTCCTTGTCAATTTCTTTGTGGATAAGTCGTTCAATGCCAGTCAGTTTAAAAATATTATTTCTGTTTGCAACATAATTTGAGCCCACATTAACTCTATTGGATTGTTCTAGCAGTAGTAACGGGTGGAAGATGGATCGCATCTCTTTGATCCAGCTGATACACTTTTTCATGGAAGAGTAACTGAATAATGCTGCTATGAACTCTCTTGAGTAAATAGAGATTACGAACCATTCATACACAAAGATTTAATGTGACCAGACATGTTCTGCCAGACTAGCAAGAAGTGTATCATTTCCTTTCATCGAATTTAACAAACACCTTGGTTTATTCAAAGTACATATTTCTTTTATCACGTCATGTCAAATGTTTATGTTTCAGTTCTGAGTAATTTCAAATATATGTTCATGCATACATGCCAACCAATAATTATATTCATTACAGGCTTATGTCGGAATGCACTGTTATAATATAATGGTATCTACTTTATTTATTTATATTAGGAAAACTATTTGAGCTAAAAATATGGGGTTTTTACGGTTATGTTAAATACATTACTCTCTCTTTCCTCATGTATCAGTTTTTGCAAAATCTGAATTTTTGTCTTAGCGCAAATAGTATTTATTAGAGATTGATTAGTTTGGCGCTCGTCACACACCGCTTACGGGGAATGTAATACGACAACACCGCAGGACGCCGATTGGTTGCTCACCTAGTAGCGCTCAAGGACAAACACCTTCCCATTTGAAACACATAATAATTAATTCAACATAATTTTATGAAACCCAACATTTGAATAGTTCCACTGAGTACAACACATTTTCTCTCAAATACAGTTTAGTTTCTTTTAATTTTCTTTTAACTTTCAGTTTCTTAATTCTGGAAGGCAAATGATTATACAGATACACATTCCAATGGATTCTACATAATCTGAACTTGCACAGCAGGCTACACAATTTGCGATGTCCCAAATTTTCAGTTCCTAGTTCTGACCAGCAACTGATTTCAATAGTTCTGAATGCAGCTCAATTGGTTCTCAAATATTTTGGAACAGCAAACTGTAATCCAACAATCACGAGCGAATCACTCAGGTTCACCTGAGTGGGGTGTTTTATGCCTCAGCTCCTAGCTGCTTAGTGTGGCTTTATCCTGCAGTTAAAGAGGTTTGTCGTTTGTCTCAAGCTTTTGTCTAAGGGCATGGGTTCCTGTAGTCTGTTGAGCATTAACCAGTGCGTTGCCTTCCATTCATGTAGGACCACACCCGATGCTAGCTGCACCTGGCTTGCCACACGTGTGGCCCCATCCATACAGTGACTACTTCCAGTGCCACCAACACCCAACCTTCCGCTTCTTGTAGGAAACTGAATGCAAGCAGACTCGACCAGAAGGGATAAAATTCAGAACCAGTTATGAATTGATTTTCTGTCTTGTTGGAACATCTGTTAACTACTGGGCATAGTCAAATAATTCATAATTGATTCAAAATCTTGTTGAAACGAACCTAGAAATTTCAGTGATCTTTTGACTCTATTTTAAAAAATATCTGATATGTTGGACTCCCATAACATTCTGTTGAACAAACTATTCTTAACAATATTAGTTAATTGATGGAACTTAATCATTTCTTCACACTAGCCATATATAGACTAAGGTATATAGACTAACCCATTGGCCATGGTAGCTCAATGGGTTAGAGCAACTGGACGGAAACCAGGAGAACCGTGGTTCAAATCCCGGCCATGGCATTGAATTTTTCATGTTGACTCTATTCTTAACAATATTTAATTCTTCTGTCTACTTCATGTTAATCCAGATAGGCATTTGTTGAAATAGTTTTACAATAGATATAATGGGAATAGCGAAAATCAGTGGGCTTAAGCAAATGTCATATCTTTTAATAGCTGGTCACTATGTGATACTTTGAAACTCTGTTGTCTCTGAATAGCCAATAGATTAAAATGCAAATAACAGCAACCAATTGGAAAAAAAGTGTAAGTTCTTAAACATTGAAACCAAAACAAGGAGTATCACGGAAATGGTTCGTTCCACAAAAACTATTTGACATAAATTCTGTGTTTTAATGAGATCACGTTTTTGTGCAACAAAATTTTGTCTATCCATTGCGATTTGTCAGTTACACAAAAATCATCCAGAATCAAGAGAGCTTCTAGGACATTCCTAGATAATTTAAAATATACATTTGATTTGTCACGTAAATATCTTTAACATATACAATTTTAATAAAAATCATTAGAGATTTTGGAGAAAATCAAAATTATCAAAAACTTTCCATGTAAAGGTAGTTTAAGGTGTGAGGATTTTCCTGAAAGTCCTCATATCACATCCATGGAAGATGCTGAACTTCTTATAGGTACAATGGGAATACTGAAATACAGCAGGTTAAGCGATAGTCTAATCTTTTAAGAGCTTATCGCTGTCAATGGTTTTGAAATTCATTCTCTCTGTATGGCCATAAGATAAAACTCTGACGTGTTACACTCACATGACTTTCTCTACTTTTGTACAAACTATCCTTACAAACACTTGCTCTTCTGTCTACTTCATGATTAATCGAGATAAACATAGGTAGAAATTATCTTATTGCTAATATTCTTGCAAGTACAAGGGGAATATGGGAATGAAGTAACTTCCTTGAATGTTTGAAACCACATGAAAACCTGATTAGAATAACAAACGACCATTAAAACATTAAAACGACATATGACATGTCAGTCTGTCACATCAACCCTGTCTCCCCTCCACCCTTTATACCAGCTGGAAGAAGCTTTATCATAAGGGTTGATGCCAGTTATTTCACATCAATTGCTTATACACTGGAAAAGGTTGCTGCACACATTGGTTGCTAGTTTGATGCAGCTTATTCTTACGTTGTAAATTTTGAAGCAGTGTGGCCTATCCTCAGGGTAGAGCAAGATTTCCGTCAATGGGTATGTGTGGATATGTATGGGAGTAAAGATGATTCTAATGACACTGGAATGCAAGTTTAAAACTGGTTTAATGACTGCTTCCTTTTATCATCACATAACTCGTGAAGTTGCCGACCAAGCATTACCAATATATCACTGTTCAGAGTTACCGTATGTAAAATGCATATTATGCGATAACACTTAATTTGTTATTTATGTAGGAAACGATAGATACCTTTTCTCCTCGGTTCTGTGTCTTCCACGAAGACAGAACCATTTGTCTTTCTTAATGGACTGCCAGCCCAGTTGTGTGTTTCTCATCGCAGCTGTGTTCGACTTTCACCTCTCAAAGCCTGTCTTTATTCACACCAAAATTCCTTTTGTGACTATTTTGTCCACTATGATTATTAGTCTCGGTCATGCCATTATTAACGGTCTGAACAATGCCTTTTCGAACAGACTCAAGTGTTATCCACTTAGAATACCTGCTAAGAACCCGCTTATTCCCAGCACTTTGTTAAATCACTCACCTCAACTGTACCTGCTTGCGTTTTAACAAATATACAATGTTCGTTTGAAATCCATTACAATTCTTTATTGATTGAATTCCTTAATTTTGGTATCAGGGTTGCTAATTTTGTAAGAGTGTAATGTGCACAACCACAAGTTAAATTACATGATTGCAACTTCATCAAACTTCACTCTGTAATTTAATATCAATTTCCTGCATCAAAGAATAAGCCTATGTTGCAATATGCTTGGTGTAATGTAAGTTAAGACACTGATATACGCCTAACACTTGCAAATTTATATAGGGTGGCTAATACAAAAGTGATTTGGCATGTGATAATGTGGCTTTAGTGAGGTGGGAACATTGCTTTTTGTTTTAACCAATTCACTGATATCCTGCATCTACACTTTGAGGACTAATATAATCACTATCAAGTGTGTAGTATGAGGTGTGTTCAGGTTATAACACCTATTTTTTTTTTAATTCAGTACTGGAACCAGATAGGAACTTCTGTTTTTCTTTTAAAATACACGTGGACTCTTTGTGAATGTGTGACAGAGATGACAGCACTGTACAGTGCATAGAACTCTAGTGGCAGCAATGAGAGTTAGGACTGTTTTTGATACTTAAAATGGTGATGCTTTCATTGCAAGAACAGCGTGTAATCGATGTTCCATTCATGCTGTCATCACGCATCAACCTCACCTGACAATTTGCCATGTGCATAGCCTTGCGATCATCCGTCAGCATTGTGGCAACCACTTGGAAGACACAGACACTTTTCGCATTTTCAGAACTTCCTGCAGGATTGTGTGTACAGATCCCACAGAAATGCCAATTTTGGAGGCGATGTCTGCAACGTTCAATTGGTGATCCTCCAAAACAACGTTCTCCATTCATTGGATCATGTCGTCAGACTGGCTGGTGCGAGGTTGTGACTGTCTTGGTTTCTTGTCATACGATTTTCTGCCTTCATTGAACTGTTGCACCCAGGAATCCACATTGGACACATCCATGGTACCATCACCACATGCCTTACCTAACTGGTGATGAATTTCAATAGGTGTCACACCACGAAAATGGAGAAAACAAATGATTACACGCTGTTCTTGCGATGAAAACGTTACCATTTTAAGTATCAAAAACCGTCCTAACTCTCGTCGCTAACATTAGAGTTCCATGCACTGTACAGTGCTGCCATTTCTGTCACGCATTCACAAAGAGTCCACTTGTATTTAAAAAAAAAAACAAAAAAAAAAACAGAAAATCCTATCTGGTCCCAGTCCTGAAAAAATAGGTCTTATAACTTGAACGCACCTCGTATATGTATGTTTCGCGCTGATATAAGTACTTTAAGCAAAGGTTTTTAGCACTGTTGATTGAAAATGTAATTATACATTGACATCATTGAATTACATATAACTTCCCTTCTATGGTATTGATATACTGTCACTTTGTTTCTCTCCATTAAAATGTCACTGGAGATAGAACACAATGTTTTGCATAGAAATCACACACCCACTGTTTTGTTTATGATCAATTGTTATTCTAAGCATAATTTTGTGCGGTTCGAGTTAAAGGTGTCCCTTGTGAGGACACTTCCATAAAATTGAAGATATACATTTCATTTCTCATAAAAATATCTTAAGCACAGGGTACTTAAATGAAAATCGTTAGGCAACCAAATGGTGAAATTCTAAAATCCACATATGTTAAGCAATCATCATGAAAATTTTACAGTATTTTAAGGGCCACCTGTACATGCATTTAATGAATGTAGGTTTAACCATTATTAAGAAATTATTACTTAAATAACATTAATTAATGTTAAAAATGCTCCATGCGATGAAGTTCTGCATTTTTTTTGCTCATATTTTTATTTTAGGTGTAAAACATATTAATATTAACCTGTGTGAAAGAAGTTTTCAAATAATTTGAGGATATTATGTGATAAATATATTTTGGTTTATATACATCATTTTTCAACATTCATAAAGACAAAAAGCACAGGAAAATGTATCTATGAGCCAAATTATCCCATACAAATCAAAAAGCCCTTGTAGTCCTTCTTGCATATAGCATCTTTATAAGTGGACAAAATTTAATTAAGGCTGGATGAGAATTGCATCGCATGGAACATTTTTAGTGGAGCAAAACCATGAAAAAAATTTACTTGAGAAAACCGCTTTTATAGATTTCAGAATTTTGTAGAGTATGTTACCAATAAATGTGATGGTTAAAACTCCACAGCTCCATATGTTTGACCCTCTGCTTCCTTGGAAGATTTGGACATCTGAAACTGGCGTCTTGCACTTTTGAAATGTCGTTTAGTATCCTTGAAATGTACATAGGGGGACTCCATGCCACACTTTGCCCCTTTGAAAATGTCCTTCCATATGCTGTTATGAACTATCATATAGGAATTGCTTTCAGTAACATCATCTCTGCACATATTATGGTTTTGTACTATGTCATTAAAAAATGCTAGCTTTTTTGGGGTGGATGATTTGTCAGTTTGTTTCCCTTCAAGTGAAGATGATGAATTCCCCATGACAACATAATTATCTTTATGTGGCTTCCTTCTTTGTAGATTAGCTTTTATCATTCTATTTACAGCTTTAATAGGTCTTTTATTCTTGCATCTACCATAATTTATTCGATTCATATTTACAGTAAATAGAATAAGTAATATATACACCAACAATAGTTGCTGAGTCCGACCAGCCAACTTGAAAATAAATTACTAATCACTAAACTCACACAATCTTACTGCACTGCTGTATACATGCACATAAACTCGAGTAAATTCACTAATTAAAGGTTAACTCTTGAATTTCTCAACAGAAAAAGCAATTCACTATGAAAACATACGACCATGAGATATTCTCTCTCTGTTTTTGTATACAAGCTTAAAAACTTTTCTCCTTTCATCTGTTTTGCAGATGGACCAACATAAGTGCCAACAGTAAATACGTTTTCTGCAGAATAGCCAACATAACCCTTTGCAGTATCGTCTGCTAAATTTGAATGCACGAAAGAGTAATTTGAAAATTGTCAAGAAAAGTGATACTCTAAAGGACACGTCCACCAACGCCTGGCCCCTTGAAGTATGACGTAATGGTCAAATTATGATCGGATCATAAGAAATGAAGTTGTGAAATGAGATAATAAGGCATAAAGATAGTAAATTCGAAAAAACCAAAAAATTGATTTTTTTATAAAAATTTCACCCTTTGTTTGCCTTAAATGAAAATCGTTAGTCACTTTGAGAAAAACAAAAACGTTGTGAAATATTCTGTGTAAAGGTTAGTTTGGAGTGGGAGGATTTTATTGAAAAGCTTCATGTTGCATCCTTGAAAGATGCTGAATGTAAACAAGTTTACTTAATTGAACATCAGTAATTTCACATTCCCTCACTTACTATTGTAAAATCAGAATATGTGTTGGGCGAATTTTCTCTCATCTTCAGCTGAATGACTTGGGTTTAACTGATTTGGCATTTAATCAGTTTCTCATTTTTGAGTCATGATATTCACAGACACACACACACACACACACACACACACACACACACACACACACACACACACACACACACACACACACACACACACACACACACACACACACACACACACACACACACAGACGTTTTTCTAACAATCTGATGAATTGCATTCTTATGACTTTCTCTACTCTTGCACAAACTATTCCTGCAGATGTTTATTCCGCTAGCTACTTTGAGTGGAAATCGCAGCAATTATCTTATTGTTATTTTTCTTACGGATACAATGGGAATACATTATGTTTTAAGTAATATTCAGTTCTTTAAAAGGCTGGTCGCTATGTGATGTTTTCGAAATTCTCTTCTCTTTCCATTTGAGAAAAGCATTAGTATTGGAAAATTCAGACAGATAACAAAGAATATTTAGGAAATGCTTCACTTTCCTCCCACCCCTCATAAAATGTGTTTGACATAAATTGAGCTTTAATGAGCTCTACCTTTTTCTGTGTGAAGTAAGATTTTGTGTATCTCTTGTGCGTTAACAGTTATGCAAAGGTCATCCAGCATGATGAAGAAGAAATTATTAAGACATTACACGAAAATGCAAGATATTTTTCATTTAGCATGAAAATATCTTCAACAAATGGAAAACAATTGAAAATCATTAGAGCCTTTTGCAAGAAAACAAGCACTTTTGAAAAACTTTTCATTAAAAGGGTAATTTGGTAAGAGAGGACTGTTATTTGTAAATCTTAGTGACGGATCCTTGGAAGATGCTGAACTTAAATAGGTACTAATTTCGGTATTTTAAATTAGCTTTCATTTCTGAGTTAAACTGCTCGCATAAGAATTCACACGCCGTGAACGTGCATGCATATGCGCGCACACGCACGCACACACATTCATCACATGTCACAGCTTCAACATGTCACTTCAATGCTTCTTTGTCTCTTTAGCACGCACCTCTCCGACGTACACAAAAGTTTACCTCTTACTCCGAACTGCATGCCGACTCTGAACGCAAATTCAATATTTACTTGTGAACTGCTCCTCTACAGTTACCAATTGTGACTTTGTGGGTTCGCAGAATTAAAAGTCTAGTTTGCAGAAATTCAAAATGCTCTTTATTTCCAGTAAAAAGACATTTTGTACAGCCCTGACAGTATCAGGATGACCTAACATAAATCAACACAGTCTCTCGTGGCTTCGCCACACGTGAACAAATAAAAGAAATTACTGCGGTACACTTCCAATGGCTACATGCACAATAAACAGCTCACTAGCGACTCCGCTGTCCGCCGATTCCTCACCATGGAGCTTGGAAAATATGGCCGACACACTTCTTTGCAATCCTTTGTCAACGCACACAACTCAACTGAACAATTCTATGACTCGTATTGTGTTCTTGTAATTAACGTCCTCAAACGCTAACTTCCAATGGGGGGCGATGAATGAAATTAACGAAATTACGTTTAAACGAGTCCATGGTAAATAGAACTCAGAGTTAAAGTCTGTCTACCCAACGCAAGTGCACGGCGGCCGCTTTCTTTGACAAACCCTCATAATCATTTTACAACATGGACCCTCCTCCTGACGGTCCCCTCTACAACGTTGCAACATTTTAACATCACCGTCTTTTTCTAGAGTCTCTTTCTCTGTCTAAACAACACGTGCACTTCACATTGTGAAAAGACTGGGTTTTTACGAGAATCAAAATAAGAAACTTGGAAAATATTGTATTCCTATTATTGCCATTGTTACTATTACTACTACTACTACTACTACTACTACTACTACTACTACTACTACTACTACTACTACTACTACTACCACCACTACCTACTACTACAACAACTACTACTACTACTACTACTACTACTACTACTACTACTACTACTACTACTACTACTACTACTACTACTACTACTACTACTACTACTACTACTACCACCACCAGTCCACCACTATTGTTAAATTTTCTACTTAGCATGCAGGCATTTTCGTAATTATTATAACCAGTGCTATTAACTCACATAGATATAAGTGCCTCATTCCGCTTCTCCATCACTCTCAGAGTCAGCGGTAATGATGAACCTGCTATCGTTAGATTGCTGATCCCGACTAATGTATTTTTCCTCTACTTTCTTTACATGCTGCACACAATTTTTCCACAGTTCTGCATCGATCCCTTCTACACAGCTTCTCAACAAGTTGTAAACGCTTTCGCTGAGTGAAGGTGTTGCATTTCGCTTGCGCACTTCTCTCTTCAGTTTCGACCACACCATTTCTATGGGGTTGAAACAGCAGTGATACGGCGGCAACCTTAAAACTTCGTGCCCATATTTACGAGCGATGTCGTCAATCACGTAATCCTTGCCCACATTTGCCTTTTTAATTTCTGCCAGGAGTACAGCTTTAATAGGCAGAGGTTCGGGTATTTCAATATTATGAACCCTCATGTATTCGACTATATATTTTAAGTTCGACATTGTAGGTGTTCTATATTTTAAATGGGAATGATAGCTAGCATTGTGCAAAACAATTATAAATTTTTCATTTCTTGGCAGGTTTGTCATAAGCCTACCATCAAACCACTTTTCAAACACTGCTGCATTCATGTCATCGTGACTGTCGGCCATTGCATCGCCAATGTTTTTCGCCGATAAGAAGAGGTAGTCTTTTACCCATCCCTCGGCACTCCCAGCATGAAGCACCATAATCCTTTTACCCCTCGACACAGGAGCAGGTAAGGTGCAAGCACACGAACCGTCGTCCCACCCTTTTCTCGATACGTCATGGGTATCGTACCAGGTTTCGTCTAAATAAATTATCTTGTGTCCATTACTGCGAAACTTCCTTAGCTTTGACAAGTATATATATCGCCAAGCTACAATTCTGCTGGATTCCATAATAACCCTTCTCTTATTCAAAGTGCAGTATTTGAAACCCAGCTCCTTTAGAAGATCGCGCAAAGTGCAGCGTCCATAAGGAAAATCACAAATTTCTTGCAAATGTGCAACCAATTCATCTAAGGTGGGCGCTCTTCCTTTTGCATAGAAATTATAAATTTCTCGGCGAATTAAATCGCATGTGAAATTATCCACCTTAGAGAAACGTTTTTTTTTTTTTTTGTTTTTTTTTTTGTTTCCACACTTTGTCGGCGTCTTTGGTATTCCTTTCGTCACAATTTTTCTAACCGTATTTCTGTGAATACCCAGAATTTTTGCAGTTTCACTACATGACCCCTTACCAAGATTATTTTTCACCACATATTTATATGCGTTCAAAACAAGCGCTTGACTTTGCTTAGAAAGAGTTCCCGTTATAACTTTGTTTTTTGAGGCTTCTCCCCTAACATAACTCGGCCCAGCAACACCTTCCAATTCATTCACACTATTGTCTTCACTTTGATTATTTTCACTTGACTGAACGTTATCTACTACTTCATTTGCATTTACCACTGCATTTCTCTCCCACGGTCTCCACATCGTGACACACAACGAATGTCTGCACCTAATGAAACAGAACAACTGGAAGTTGGAAATCTGGCAACTGAGACTCCACGCGGAGTAGACATGCAACTGTCATTTTCAGAAAATCTGGGCTGCTATTGGTTCCCAACGCCAGTGTTCCATTTCTGAAGTGTGGAGATAGATTTATGACGGTCATTAGTGGGCGGGGAGGTCAGGACCTTCGAGGTCCCTTTGACTGGGAACTGCACATACGTTGGCTAAACAGACTTTACCTGACACTAATCTTTCAGGTTAGGGGAAAACCTCCAACGTTAAGTCATGTCGGACGATGAATGAAATGATGTTCAAATGAGTACAGGGAACATAGAGCTTAGAGTTATCAAACATTCATTTTTCAGGATAAGAAAAAACCTCCAACGTCTTCATATTAGATGATGAATGAAATGATGTTCAAATGAGTACAGGGAACATAGAGTTTAGAGTTACCAAACATTCATCTTTCAGGATAAGGAAAAAGCTCCAACGTCAAGTCATTGCGGACGATGAGTGAAATGATGTTCAAAAGAGTCCAGGGTACATAGAGCTTAGAATTGCAAAGCATCCATCTTTCAGCATAAGGTTTTAACCCAAGGTTAAAATATACCGGACGATAATTTTTTTGTTGTTGTAATTTACGTCCTCCAACGTTAAGTCATATCGGACGATGAATGAAATGGGTGAAATGATGCTCAAATGAGCCCAGGGTCCATAGAGCTTAGAGTTACCCGGCATTCGTCTTTCAGGATAAGGGAAAACCCCGAAAAAACCTTATCCAGGTAACTCACCCTGACCGAGATTCGAACTCGGAACCTCTTGAACGTGAGGCAGACATGCTACCACCACGCTACCGAGGCGGGCGTGTATCCATATGAACATCATTTCATTCATCGTCCAATATGATTGATTTAACGTTGGAGGTTTTCCCTTATCGTGAAAGATAAATGTCTGGTAAATCTAAGCTCTGTGTACCTGGACTCATTGGTACATCTTTTCATTCATTGTTCGATATCACTTAACGTTGGAGTTTTACCTTATCCTGAAAGATGAATCTCTGGGAATTTTAAGTTCTATGTACCCTGGACTCATTTTAACATCATTTCATCCATCGTCCCATATCACTTAACGTTGGAGGTTTTACCTTATCCTGAAAGATGAATCTCTGGGAATTTTAAGTTCTATGTACCCTGGACTCATTTCAACATCATTTCATCCATCGTCCCATATCACTTAACGTTGGAGGTTTTACCTTATCCTGAAAGATGAATCTCTGGGAATTTTAAGTTCTATGTACCCTGGACTCATTTTAACATCATTTCATCCATCGTCCCATATCACTTAACGTTGGAGGTTTTACCTTATCCTGAAAGATGAATCTCTGGGAATTTTAAGTTCTATGTACCCTGGACTCATTTTAACATCATTTCATCCATCGTCCCATATCACTTAACGTTGGAGGTTTTACCTTATCCTGAAAGATGAATCTCTGGGAATTTTAAGTTCTATGTACCCTGGACTCATTTTAACATCATTTCATCCATCGTCCCATATCACTTAACGTTGGAGGTTTTACCTTATCCTGAAAGATGAATCTCTGGGAATTTTAAGTTCTATGTACCCTGGACTCATTTTAACATCATTTCATCCATCGTCCCATATCACTTAACGTTGGAAGTTTTACCTTATCCTGAAAGATGAATCTCTGGGAATTTTAAGTTCTATGTACCCTGGACTCATTTCAACATCATTTCATTCATTGTTCGATATGGCTTAACACTAGAGATTTAAAGGTTTTCTAATTCTTAGGCTCCATGTTCATAGAACTCATTTGAACATTAATTAATATATCGTCGATATATTAAATTACGATAACTGAAATGATGTCAAATGAGTACTAGTTTCATAGAGCTTAGAGTTACCAAACATTTATCCTTTAGAATAAGGGAAAGCCTCAAATGCTAAGTTATCAAACGATGAATCAAATGATGCGCAAATGTTTTATGGATACTGAGAGCTTAGAGTTACCTGACATTCCTCTTTTAGGATAACGGAAGACCACCATAAATTGACATCGGACGATGAAAGAATGATGTTCATATGAGTCCAGGGTACATAGAATTTAGACTTACAAGACATTTATCGTTCCGAATAACAGAAAACATTGAATGTTAAGTCATATTGGACGCCGAATGAAGTGATGCACAAATAACTCCAGGATTCAAAGAGCTTGTAGTTATCACATATTTATCTTTCAGTATAAGGGAAAACTCACATAGTTAAGTCATATCGGACGATGAATGAAGTGATGTTCAAACGAGTCCATGGTGCATAGGGCTTACCGTTACGTGACATTCATATTTAAGGATAAGGGAAAACTTCCATCGTTAAGTCATATGGAACAATGCATGAGATGATGTTCCAATGAGTCCAGGGTGCGTAGAGCTTAGTGTTACAAGACATATTATTCAGAAAACGGAAAAACCTACACCGCCAAGTCATATCGGACGATATATTAAATAATGTTCAAATGAGTTCTATGTACATGGAGCTTAAGGGTTAAATACCATTTATCCTTCAGGATAAGAGAAAATCTCCAGTGTTAAGTCATATCGAGCAATGAAAGAAATGATGTTGAAATGAGTCCAGGGTACATAGAACTTAAAATTCCCAGAGATTCATATTTCAGGATAAGGTAAATCCTCCAAAGTTAAGTGATATGGGACGATGGATGAAATGATGTTCAAATGAGTACAGGGTACATGGACCTTAGAGTTACCACACCTTCATCTTTAAGGATAAGGGAAAACCTCTAACGTAAGTCATATCGAACAATGAATGAAAAGATGTACCAATGAGTCCAGGTACACAGAGCTTAGATTTACCAGACATTTATCTTTCACGATAAGCGAAAACCTCCAACGTTAAATCAATCATATTGGACGATGAATGAAATGATGTTCATATGGATACACGCCCGCCTCGGTAGCGTGGTGGTAGCATGTCTGCCTCACGTTCAAGAGGTCCCGAGTTCGAATCTCGGCCAGGGTGAGTTACCTGAATAACTTTTTTCCGGAGTTTTCCCTTGTCCTGAAAGACGAATGTCGGGTAACTCTAAGCTCTAAGGACCCTGGGCTTATTTGAGCATCATTTCACCCATGCCATTTATCGTCCGACATGACAGAGCGTTGGAGGACGTAAAATTACCAAAAAAATGGATACAGGGTACATAGCGCATAGAGTTACTAGACATTGATCTTTCATGATAAGCGAGAAACTCCAACGTTAAGTGATATGGGATGGTGAATGAAATGATGTTCAAGTAAGTCCAGGGTACATAGAGCTTAGAGTTACCAGACGTTCATCTTTCAGGATAAGACCACCAACGTTAAGTCAAGTGGGACGATGAATGAAGTGATGTTCAAACGAGTCCAAGGTATATAGAGCTTAAATTTACCACAGCTTTACCTTTCACGGTAGAAGAGCACCTCCAACATTGAGACATTTCGAACGATGAATGATATATTGTTCAAACGAGTCCATGTTACATAGAGCCTAGAGTTCCCAGACATTCATCTTGCGGGATAAGGGAATACCTCCAGCGTTAAGTCATATTGAACGATGAATGCAATGGCCTTTAAGTGGGCGCAGAGTGCATGAAGCTTAGAGTTGCCAGACATATATCTTTCAACATAGGCGAAAAACCGCGTAGGTTCAGTTATATCGAACGTTGAATGGAATATTATTCAAAAGAGTCCAGGTTACATAGAGCTTGATTTAACAGACATTTATTTATTATTCAGAAAAATGGTAAAGCCTCCAACGCCAAGTCATATCGAAGTATTAAAAATGTTGTTCAAATGAGTCCATGCTATCTTGAGCTTAGAGTTATTAGACATTCATCTTTCAGAATAAGGGAAACCCTCCAAAGTTAAGTCATAATGGACGATGAATGAAATGATGTTCTTATCAGTACAGGGTACCTAACGCTTAGAGTTAACAGACATTGATCTTTCAGGATAAGCGAGAACCTCCAACGTTAAGTAATATCAATCGATGAATGAAATGATATTCAAATGAGTACAGGGCACATAGCGCTTAGCGTTACCGGACATTGAGCTTTCAGGAAAAGCGAAAATCTCTAACGTTTAGTCATATTAAACGATAAATGAAATGATGTTCAGATGAGTCCAGAAAACATAGAGCTTAGAGTTAACAGACATTGAACTTTCAGGATAAGGGAAAACCTCCAACGTTAAGTCATATCGAACGATAAATGAAATATGTACAGATGAGTCCAGGAAACATAGAGCTTAGAGTTAACAGACATTTAACTTTTAGGATAGGGGAATACCCCAATAATTAAGTCATGTCGAACCATTAATGAAATTTTGTTCAAAGAGTCCAGGGCACATAGAGCTTAGAATTACAAGGCATTCATCTATCAGGATTAGGGAAAGCCCCCGTTTTAAAATCGTCGACAAGTAAAATAATGTTCAAATGAGTCCTGGCTCCATAGAGTTTAGAGTTACCAAACATTTATCCATTAGGATAAGGGCAAAACTTAAACGTTACGTTATCGAACGATCAATGAAATTATGTACAAATAAGTCCATGATGCATAGACCTTTAAGTTACCTGACATTAATCCTCCAGGGTAACAGAAGACCCCCAACGATAGGTCACATCGGACAATGAACGATTTTCAAATGAGTCTAGGGTACATAGAACTAAAAGTTTCCAGATATTTATCGACCTGAATAGGGGTGAACCTCGAACATTAAGTCATATTGGACGATGAGTGAAATGATGTTCAAATGAGTCCAGCGTACACAGAGCTTAGTTACCAGACATTTATCGTTCTGAATAAGGTAAATCATTCAACGTTACGACATGTCGGACGATGAATGAGGTGGCGCTCAAGTGAGTCCAGGGTACATGGAGCTTAGATTCACCAGATCTTTCAGGCTAAAGGAAAACCGTTAACGTTAAGTCATATCGAACGATGAATGCAATGAGCCTCAAATGAGTCCATGGTTCATAAAGGTTTGAGTTACCAGACTTTAGTCTTTTAGGATAGCGGGAAGTCCAAAAGTTAAGACATATCGAACGATGAATGAAATATTATTCAAATGATTCCAAGGTACATAGAGCTTACAGTTACCAGAAATTTAGCTTTCAGGATAGGAGGAAACTCCTACGTTTAATCATATCGAAGGATGATAAATGATTCCAAGGTACATAGAGCTTACAGTTACCACAAATTTAGCTTTCAGGATAGGGGGAAACTCCTACGTTTAATCATACCAAAAATTTAGCTTTCAGGATAGGGGGAAACTCCTACGTTTAATCATATCGAAGGATGATAAATGATTCCAAGGCACATAGAGCTTACAGTTACCAGAAATTTATATTTCAGGATAGGGGGAAACTCCTACGTTTAGTCATATCGAAGGATGATAAATGATTCCAAGTTACATAGAGCTTACAGTTACCAGAAATTTATCTTTCAGGATAGGGGGAAACTCCTACGTTTAGTCATATCGAAGGATGATAAATGATCCCAAGGTACATAGAGCTTACAGTTACCAGAAATTTATCTTTCAGGATAGGGGAAACTCCTACGTTTAGTCATATCGAAGGATGATAAATGATTCCAAGTTACATAGAGCTTACAGTTACCAGAAATTTATCTTTCAGGATAGGGGGAAACTCCTACGTTTAGTCATATCGAAGGATGATAAATGATTCCAAGGTACATAGAGCTTACAGTTACCAGAAATTTATCTTTCAGGATAGGGGGAAACTCCTACGTTTAGTCATATCGAAGGATGATAAATGATTCCAAGGTACATAGAGCTTACAGTTACCAGAAATTTATCTTTCAGGATAGGGGGAAACTCCTACGTTTAGTCATATTGAAGGATGATAAATGATTCCAAGGTACATAGAGCTTACAGTTACCAGAAATTTATCTTTCAGGATAGGGGGAAACTCCTACGTTTAGTCATATTGAAGGATGATAAATGATTCCAAGGTACATAGAGCTTACAGTTACCAGAAATTTATCTTTCAGGATAGGGGGAAACTCCTACGTTTAGTCATATTGAAGGATGATAAATGATTCCAAGGTACATAGAGCTTACAGTTACCACAAATTTAGCTTTCAGGATAGGGGGAAACTCCTACGTTTAGTCATATCGAAGGATGATAAATGATTCCAAGGTACATAGAGCTTACAGTTACTACAAATTTATCTTTCAGGATAGGGGGAAACTCCTACGTTTAGTCATATTGAAGGATGATAAATGATTCCAAGGTACATAGAGCTTACAGTTACCAGAAATTTATCTTTCAGGATAGGGGGAAACTCCTACGTTTAGTCATATTGAAGGATGATAAATGATTCCAAGGCACATAGAGCTTACAGTTACCACAAATTTAGCTTTCAGGATAGGGGAAACTCCTACGTTTAGTCATATCGAAGGATGATAAATGATTCCAAGTTACATAGAGCTTACAGTTACTAGAAATTTAGCTTTCAGGATAGGGGAAAACTCCTACGTTTAGTCATATCGAAGGATGATAAATGATTCCAAGGTACATAGAGCTTACAGTTACCAGAAATTTAGCTTTCAGGATAGGGGGTAACTCCTACGTTTAGTCATATCGAAGGATGAATGAAATGATCTTCAAATGAATCCACTGTACATAGAGCTTATACTGGTCGCCAAACTAGAATGTGATTGACAGTTAGTAACCATGAAAGGGTACGGCCAGAATGAAAAATTCAGTGCCATAGCCGGGATTTGAACCACAGATCTTCTGGTTTCCGTCCAGTCGCTCTAATCATTTGAGCTACTATGGCCAACGTGCCAACATGACATTAAATTCTCCAACTGACTCGTGTTTCTCCCGGTAAACCACTAGGAGTTCTCATAAACACATGAGACAACTACCTTAATGACGACTTACTATGCTCTAAGTACTTTAAGTACATGTTAAGTACTAGGTCGGGTGGTGGAACCGTCTCCAAGCCCTCTCCGTCTCACCCATCGGAGCTGTGGCGAACTTCGAGCTGCTGTAAGTTTTGCAGATAGATTATGAAGTACCATGATAACCAAACATGATTTTCCATACATGTCAACTAAATCCAACACACTTTTTTTGATCAGTATCTATCGCAAACAAAATGCATGGAAAAGAGAATAAAACATTTTTGACTTAAGATCCATTTGTTTTTGTGTAAATGCTTTGTTGAATTTCTACCAATTAAATTTTGCACTTTTTCATGCTATATTTTCGTAGAATCAAGAGTAGCTCCTTCCAAGTATGTTATCTGTCACTTATCACCCTTATCACTTTAAATCGCCAACTACTGGAAATGCAGGTAACAGGTATTATAAAATAATATTTTTATGTATGGACTATGAAAAATGAATGATGAATGTGATATGAAAAAACAAGATTTTCCACTAACTTTTGAACGGCCGTAAAGTAGTGTAGTTAAAGCGGAAACTCTATACCCTACAGTCTGATTTTTACAATAAGATGCGTGAAGGTCATCAAGCAAGGTATGCGAAGGTCGTTGCTATGGTAATGTAAACAAAGCTTGCCAGATTGGTTACACTGCTGAATCACATACTCTTTAGGCCAGTTATCGCTAATTCTATGCGGGAAACAGAGTTTGCTTGAATATTCAGTTGCGCTGTATATTGTTAGCCTACTTTGTTAAAACACAATTAAAATACGCTTTTATGGAAGCAAGACGTAGTGGCGGTAGGATTAGAGGTGGACCGAGGAATCATGACCCAAGGCAAAGATCAGCTTATGGTCAGATTGTTACACTGCATAGCCAAGCTAGATAATTTGTCTGTTCTCTTAGGACATTCTTTGAACATGAAGAGGAGAGTTTGCTCCTTATCAGTGAACAGCTTATTCCGTTTATCCAAAAACGACAGCCCCATGTTAGTAGATATGCTTGCTCGTGGGTCAAAATTCCAGCATATCGGCGGCGTTGATATGAACATGTCAACTAACAAAGTCGTAACTACAACGTTGACGATTAATTTGTCACTATTCAATATAATCTCCGTCCTTTTCCACAGTTTTGACCCACCTTTTGACTAGGGCATGTATTCCTGTGTGGTAAAACTCACGGTCTTGCTTCCTAAGCCATTGACGCACGGACGTTTTCACAGCCTCCTCGTCTTCAAAATGAATCCCACGATGAGGTTCTTTTAGTGGCCCGAACAGATGGAAGTCTGATGGTGCCAGGTCAGGGCTGTATGGGGGGTGAGGTAATACTTGCCATACCAATTTCTCAATTTCTGCAGTGGTGTAATGGCTGGCGTGTGGTCTTGCATTGTCATGCAAAAGAAGAACATCTGCCTTAGTTTTTGTTGGGAAAACTCGGCGAAGACGTGCTTTCAGCTTTTTGAGAGTTCTGACGTATTGGACAGAATTTATTGTGTATCCCTGCTCCAAAAAATCAATAATAAGCACACCCTCTGCATCCCAAAACACTGTCGCCATAACTTTCCCTGCCGACAGCTGATGTTTGAATTTTTTTTCTTCGGTGACGTGTGATGCCATTCCATTGACTGCCTCTTTGATTCAGGTTAAAAAAAATGAACCCACATTTCGTCTCTAGTAACAATATTTTCCAGAAACTCCTCTCCCTCCAAATTGAAGCACTGCAAGTGTTCAGAGGCTATTGTTTTCCGTGTTTCTTTGTTTTGGGCGGTTAACATTCTTGGTATCCAACGTGAACAAACTTTTGAGTAACCCAGTTGTTGAATAATTGTCATCACACTGCTTTTACTGAGGGAGGAAATGCGATATAATTCACCTGTTGTTACCCGGCGACCACCACGAATGATGTCATCGACTCGCTGAATGTTGCATGGAGTCACTGCAGTCACCGGCCTGCCGCTTCGCTTTTCATCTGGCAATGGTGTTTGCCATTCAGCTTCGTTACAGCGACGAACCCATCGTCTAACAGTGCTGACATCCACCGTTGCATCGTCATACACATTTTTTAGCCTTTCATGAATGCGAATTGGCGTTTCACCTTCCGCAGTCAAAAATTAAATCACAGAACGCTGTCTAATACGAATGTCGATGTCAGTCATTTTGCAAGAGGATGCAGTGCTGCTACCTGTTGACTTAGGAAGTTACTACTGCAGGGGATTGGAGAAGAAGGTTTGAGGAATTGCGCCAAATTCAAAGTTTTCACATAACTTATTTATTTAAGGGAAAAAAAGGAGTCATTACTTTTTGACCCACCCTCCTATATTCTGATACTCATGTGGAAAACACCTTATATGGAACGAGGAAAGGTTTGAAAAAACGAGCCGCTTGCACCGAGTTTTTTTCAATTCTTGAGATTCCGTTATGTGCTTACCACATGTGTGTTGCACACTAATTTTTGCACTATGTGTATTTATATGTATCTGAATTTTAGTACTTAAGATATTAGCTGAAATATTAATGAATATAATTGAAGATAAATGCTAGATTTTAGAACGTGCATCGCCTATATGTGTTGCTATGGAGAAATACTTACCGCACTAGTGCGGAAATGTCAACTTACGATGCATAGCAACAATAACAACAATAGCAACAATATTAGTTACATAGTGCAAACATTATTTAAAAGAACTCACATGTGAAGACGCTACAACGCAGTGAATGTTTGAACAACTTATTTCTGTTTTTAAAGTAGGCTAATACAGATTAACTGTGCATATTTTTGTTGAGGTGAGATAACTCGAACCCTTGTTTATGTTACGAGTGTTGAGAGGATAAAAAAAGGGGATCTGCGTTTCTTCCTATCTGCTGCTGGGCAACACTGCAGTACTCCACGTGGAGAAACAGATTACCTTCACGTATCTTCTTTTAAAAATCAAACTGTAGAAAATAATCAAAATCGCTGTGCAGTGATTTCATAAGGAATGCCGCAGAATTAAATGATAAGAAGAAACTGAACTCAATTCGTCTTCTTTAACGTTATATCAGTGAGTATAAAAAAGCAAACAAAAATTGTGCTTTGTGATTGAATATTGTTGTTTTACCTGGATAAACTTGGCGTAGAGCGGCAGACAAGCTCCAGGTGCAGACAGAGATGCACAGGATTGATAACAGCACAGCTGCCCACATTTGTGGCGAAAATGGTAGCAGTGGAACAAAGAATCCTGCTAGCAATTTGGGTCTGGGCACGACCAGGATGGCTGCACTTTGAACATATGGATAACTGTGACAAACAATACATTTGTTAGCTAACTTTGGATATATGAACACACATTTAGTTTAGACATTTGAACGTAATAAAATACTCAAAAATATTGTTTCCATAGCACTGTGAAATATTTCGGATATTTAAGAGGCACTGTTCTCTACTAAAAGGCATATGGAATGTCCAATCTAGGACGTTCATAAATTAGCTTTCGCCATCGTGCCTATGTGGAACTTACTACTTCTTCCAATTTCCACTCCCTATTACATCCCTTCTTTTACTTTTCTCTGTGCAACTTACATGTGAAGTTGAGACAACTTCTATTAAAACCACTCTTTGTTAATAAACTCTAAAATATGAAGGAGAAACAGAAAAATTAACTGATATTTACTTTTCATCACTTTTGTATTGCTTTTATGGTCACCTCGTAGGAATATATAACTTAATCAGTTATATGCCAAGCTTATTACGTGGATGGCGTCCATCGACTGACCGGTTGAAGAGATAAGGAGGAACGCTTGCGAAGCAACGAGACACCTAACTTTATTCTGAGAGCTTCTTTCTCTCCTTCCAGAAGCACTTGCGGTGATATTTAAGGGAGAGTGAGATTCTTCAGTGATTTTGTGACACAAATCGTTAGTTACGAAAGGAGGTTGTGACGTACAGTGATTGTGCTACTCCGAGCAATTACAGAGATCTTGTGTACGACGCTTCAATGAAACGGATGGAAGAAGGGGCTGCAACTTTGGAGGACGTTAGTTTAATATGCACGGAGAAAAGAAAAAGAAAAATTATATACTCGTATATACAAATACTAGTTGACCATGATATCTGTGCACTTGGAGTAGAAAGCCTTTCTTTTATTGACAAACTGTAACATTTTCAGAGGGAAGTTAGGGGCAAGGCAAAAATGGTACTGCATTTGCATGTCTTAGCTCACCAGTAAGTGCAACTTGGAACGGCGGATATTTCCTTTACCCAATTATTCCGTATCTGTTTAGTTCCTCTTTCCACCGCACATATTCATATCGCCAGCGAGTAGTACAGTAGCACAGGAGAATCGACATAACCGTGTAATTTGTGGAGAAATTGCAATATAGAACATCTGACTCGATAGTTTCTTTGGTCAGCCATTATATAGATACTAAAGAAGCACAAAACTCAATGACGGACAAGGGATGGAGCTGGTCAGTGAAATACCCAATAAGAAGCTTTCTCCACCTTGTATTACTCTACAGTAATACGCTGTGAATTTAAATTTTAAAACCACAGATACAAATATCATTTGCGTCAAGTGTACTGGTACTTAAAGAGAGGGGAAAACCTTTTCATGAATAAAGACTTCATTTTGGAGTTTTCAGTCCAAAAATCAGACACATACATTAACTGCTTCTCAAGCAGTGGCGGCTGGTGGGTTAAATTATTGGTGGTGCACAAATGAAAAATAAAATACAGAGTAGTAATGACTCACCTATTTATACAGATTCTTTGCTGTACTCTCCTTAGACCTGGCGAATCTATCGATAACTTTTGCGTTGAAGTCGCTAATCTTCATAACAAAATCTCTCTCAATTGAAAGCATTGCTAATGCTGTCAATCGGTCCTGTGACATTGTGTTCCTAAGGAAAGTTTTTATTCTTTTTAAAGTTGAGAAACAGCATTCTGCTTCAGCGGTAGACATTGGCATAGTTAACAGTACTCGGAGGAGTTTGACATATACGCTGAATGTAATACATAAATTGTTTTCCTTATTGAAGTCCATCAAGCACAAAACGTCGGACATTCCACGAAATTCCTCTCGACTGTAAATTAGTCAGTTCTCTACGAATTTTTGTTCCAATGATAAAACGATAGAACCTTATTGTTTCTCTAAGGGAATCCTCTGGAAATGTCTTAGAAATTTTCTTGATGAAACAAAGTTGAGGCTACCAGATGCCCCGTGAAGCTAAATCTGTCCTTTGCTTCTCTAAGAATGTCACATACTTCAAATGCTTCTCTTCTTTTCACATCATGATCTGCTATTATTCTCCTCTTAATTGCAGTTTCTTCGTGTTCCTCGATATCCACGCTATTTCTTACCTTTTGCACTTCCCTTTTAAATGCGTTTAGCTGGGCGATGGCAAACGTTGCATTGCAGTCACGTTTCTGCAGCTGATTGTACAAAATGTCCACATGTGGCATGATCTTGTAGAAGAAAGACAGCCAGAATACAAAATTATAATCTTTCCAAGTGGCCATAAACCCAGAAGCCTGAACAAGTGTGGCGTTGTTGTTTAACAGAGCTCTCTTCTGAATAACCTCCATGCATTTAGGCCCAAATGACCTTGTCGACGGGCCCTAAAACACTACACACTCACTCACTCCATGCATTTAATTAATTTCTCCCTGTGTTCGAAAAGTAGAGCACACAGAAGCTAAGCCTGAAGGTCACGCTATAGCCGTTGCTAAGGGTAGGAGGAGCTAGGTTTATAAACATCCATTTAAGCAATGTATAAGAAGCCCCTGCCATCTCTTCACCTTCCCGCAACCCCCTCAGAGAGCCTATATTTGGGCGAAATCTTAGGTTAACTCTTCACTGCAAACCTGCGGCTCCTACAGCTAATCACTATTTATTTCGACTTCTGCGGTCATGGGCAGCTACAGACGATAAGCGTAATTGAAACATGTTTGTATATAAAACAGTGCAAACAAGTACAGCTTTAATGTGCAAAATGCACCTGTTGTATATTCAGAATCAGTGGGTGTAGCGCAAACCTGCAACCTTATGGAGGAACCGCCCCTGTTCTCAAGATAACAATAATGCTTATTTTCAACTAATGTTTTATAAAATTAATGCGACGAAACTGCTATAAAGAGTTTTCTGCTTGGTCTGCGCAAGTTTCGTTATTGTAATCAGGATAAGGCTTTCAGGATAATTTCCTTGTGCATTGGAATGCATTCCAAGTTACATTTTCATGTGTTATACAGTCTTCTTCCTCGTTCTCGCTTTCAACTTGGCTGCACCTTTCAACAGCGCAAATGGAGTTCACAGCTCAGCCGCCATCGAATTCTGTGCGTGCTTTAGTGACCGTTATGTTTTTTTTTTTTTTTTTTTTTTTTTTTTTTTTTTTTTGTAATTTACGTCCTCCAACGTTAAGTCGTATCGGACGATGAATGGAATGGGTAAAATGATGCTCAATTGAGTCCGGGGTCCACGGAGCTTAGAGCTACCCGACATTCGTCTATCAGGATAAGGGAAAACCCCGGAAAATCTTATCCAGATAACACCCTGACCGAGTTTCGAACTCGGGACCTCTTGAATGTGAGGCAGACGCGCTACCATCTATGCTACCGAGGCTTGCTATGTTCTGTTACATGCAGTGGCGAGGCGTGACTTTCAAAGCGAGGGAACCTCAAAATAATAATTTTCATTATAGTAAGACAGAATAATAACAAAAATCTAAAGCTATTCTTCAGTACTCTTTCTATTGTACAGCCAGACGAAGGGCCTTCTTGCATCGCAAGACTGATCACACAACAGGAGACATATGCCTGCTTTCCCTCTCCACTCAGATGTTGCAATGTTGCCTACAGCTCGCCCACATCGCGTGAACTGTTAGACTAAAATGGTGAAACTATGCAATTCCACGCTTTTGCTAATAGCTTAAAACTTCACAAGAATCTCCTATTTGTCGTCATTAAATACCAATTTACATAAAATACTATTGGTAATATTATTGAAATATACTTACAGTTGTATTTAAAAGCACTACTTAAACACAAATTAAACTTATTTGCACGATGCAGACTTCACGTAACAAAATCTGTCAGTACTTTGTAACTATCGAAGAGTAGCGATTGCTTCCGGAAACCTACGAAGCATGGTATTGCAGGTTACGAGGGCGTAAATGCACGTACGAAGGTGTGTGAGTGCGAGGGTTGCGTAGTTTTGGAAATCTGGTTTGCAGAAATTTAGAACAACTTTTGCTACAGTAAAAAGACGTGAAATTGACAATCAGCTGTCTTCAAGGCTGACTCGGTGTTTTGCTGCACGAAAACAAGCGAGTGAAGTCACTGAGGTACACTTCAATCGTCGACTGTCACAATAACCGACAAACAACTGCCGCTCTAACACCCTGCGGGATATTTATATCCACTAGCCATTGTTTCTAGAATGACGCAGACTTCCGAGAAATTTCTCGGCAACAGCAATGGACCGAACGCTCTGGAGCCTCTCTCTCTCTACTGCCCACGCGCCGGTTAGGGATTGCGGCAGCAGCACAATGCCATACGGTGACAATATTGAATGAGCTCGCGGAACCGGTCACTTGAATCTAGGCAGCTGCCAAACAGTCCGCTGACCGCGAATAAATTTTGAAAATGTATCCAGAGCAAATAAAATATTGTTTGGCATGAATTTTCTTGTTTTTTCTTCTGAAATTCTAGAGGAAGCGGCACTTCCACCGCTTCATTGCACACTTCGCCACTGGTTACACATTGAATGCTTACCTTAGCGTAAACTTGGAAGTATTAATTTTTGTCGTGATTATCTGAAACGGTTTCAGTCTCGCAATCATTCGAAAATAAAGACTAGATTCTTTTCTCATTCCTCTAGGTAGATTTGCTTTCAGGTTCCCTATCTAATTATGCTTACTTAATAAATGTATAGCTTACGTGAAGTCGGTCCAGAGCCACTCGTAATACCACTCCAGATACATAGCAGCAAATCCAGCGTCTGCCTGTCCAGTCAGGACAGCTCCAACAATCCCATTTCCAGTGCCGTTTTCAAAAATGGCACCCCAAAAATTATATGGGTCATAGATAACCTCCATTGTGCCGTTGAATTTGTTGACCAGCTCTCTGAAAATGAGAAACTCTATCCCATCGTATATCGGGGGGTCATTATAGTGATACATGATGACAAAAGGGTCGTATGGAATGGCGATAGCTATCAGAGGTTTTCCTTGTAAGTCGAGTATCTTATCAGGATAAAGGTTTGCACAGAGAGCAAAGAATCCTTCTGATCTGAATTGCATCCAGATGTCTAGGAATACTTCCTCTGAAGGGTTAAGACCAGTGAAACTTTGGGTCACGATCTCTATGGCTAAGACCATGTTGTTGGTGTAATGTTGTTCGAGAAGTTTTGGATGTGAAAGATGCACAACCTGTCTATTTTTCTTCTCTTTGAAGCTCAAAGAGAGATTTTTAATGAATTTTCTTCCTTTCTGTAATGCAGCCTCTGTTCTGTCAAATTCTTGATCTTGGAGCTGTAGACTTGTATCAGCACAGTACAACTTTCTAAGACTAAGTGCTTCCTCAAGAGACACTGGTAAAGAAATGCTTGTATGTATTTTCGCTATCAGTATATTAGGCATGAGATCCAACTCTTTAAGACTCAAGACTTCTTCTGCGAACTTATCCATGTCTTTTGTTTTCATACTTGGAAGAAACACGTAGCTTCTTGGAATCCTCTGCACAGTCCTCGCTACAGTTCTTGAGAAACTGTACACAATAGCACTTGGGTTCGGAATCTGGACGATGTACCCCATACAACGTGCATCTAAAGTTTTTTCCAAAAGACAGTCAAACGCTTGTGCACCTTCTCCAAGAGTTCGAGTGTCCGTAGTGTTGTTGTCCTCGATATACAGAGCATCTTTTGATTTATCTCCAACAATGATGCGCATTACAGAAGGTTTGTCGATTTGCACATCACTCAAGGGTTCTAACTTTTGTGATATAAACACGATACAAGGATATTCTTTGAAGTAAGTTTGTGCTATTTTTTGTATCATTCTATGGATAGCCAAATCCAATACCTCTTCAGTGTGCACGGTATTTGCAAGAAAACCAGCTAATAACACAGTGAGTATATTGACCAGCGACATGCTCTGTTTAGCACACAATAAGATGACAAGTTCTGGACGAATGGTGACATATTATTCCTTTAACAGAGTTTACTTACCAGCAGCATTTAATACCAGTTTAATAATGAACTACAAGGGCCATGTTTTCTACTGTTTGATTACTTAGGTGGAAGTTTGGAAACCATTAATAAGAAACAAGTGAAGTCATTATCTTGCACTGAAAGACGAACTTTCCTACATTCTTTTACCAAAACTTTGTGTTGCATGCCAGGCGACATTCAATAATAAATGATGATGCTACATACTTATAGGATATCGGTGTCTGCAGTTGTATTATGTAATATCGACTCTTACGTGATTGATATGAGATATTATAAGAATATATGTTTTCTTTTTGATGTCTTGAAATAAAACAAAAGCTTTTATATCACTTTGCAAAGGAAACAAATATTTGGGGATCCCTAGCTCCGGTAAACTGTGGGTATTAATATTTAACAATAATGAGGGAAGGACGCAAACAAACCCTTACTGAACGTTTTTACCTGGTTAAATGTTAGGACGAAATGAAAAAATATATTTCACTATGAGAGATGTGAGTTATCTCAGCACTTCATAGTTACAATACTGCAGTGGCGGATCGTGCGGAAAAATAACAGCGTGCTGCGGGAAAAAGTCCATGCAACTCACCTAGTTTCGAAAAATGAAGTCCATGCGCCATGCTATAAACAGAATTTCTAGTTCCTTTCGCTTTTTGCTCAATTTTTAAATCGGGTATTGATTGCCCTAACATTTTCATACTAAACCTTTCTTCTCATTATTTGTCGATTAAAGTTTTCGTAATATTAAATTACTCATGCACTGAATAAAGCGAATTTATAACACGTTTCACACTCACACACAAAATAAAGAAAGTGATATAGCCACTAAATAACGTTACACAAAGGAAATACTTGGATACAATGCGAGCATGTGAACCACATTCATTTGTTATGAGGGGTTCTCGTTATGGTCGCGGGAATGGAGTATCGTGCCAACATGATAGCTGCATCACAAACAATCTGCCCTCCGATTTTATAACCATTACGTATTGGATCTGTTTACGTAAGAATAATGGAATTAGTTTCTAGAACTAAAATATAAATCAATAATCGATTGTTAAATGATTTTCAATGCATATTCAAGTTCTACAGCTGTAACTATGAGTGTTGGTGGCCTTGCTTCACCGTGTAGCGAATGATCATCGCGCAACACCCAGCTGCAGCACGCATTTGTGCGAAAATCTAGGGAACTTAGGACATCAGGGAGGCAAGAGCGGAAGGTTGTACGCATGCGCAATAACTGATTACCGAACTTGCGCTCGCCTCGGTAGCGTAGATGGTAACGTGCCTGCCTCACGTTCAAGAGGTCCCGAGTTCGAATCTCGGTTAGGGTGAGTTACCTGTATAACGTTTTTCCGGGGGGGTTCCCTTATCCTGATAGACGAATGTCGGGTAACTCTAAGCTCTATGAACCCCGGACTCATTTGAGCATCATTTCACCCATTTCATTCATCGTCCGATATGACTTAACGTTGGAGGACGTAAATTACAACAACAACTGAGCTTGCTGGCTCTCAGCACGTTGAACTCAAGGATGCGTACTATTAATTACGCAGGTGTTTTCTATGCATTAAGAGTTCATTATTGGTCGTACTCGATTTCCTATAATTATAATAATGTATTGTTACTTACATGGTCTTTTAAAATTTCTACAATGTGATTTATAAAACAGAAAAGAGCGTGCTGCAGCACTGCACCACGTAAGGACGAGCCGCCCCTGCAGTGGCCCGCCTCGGTAGCGTGGTGGTAGAGTGTCTGCCTCACGTCCAAGAGGTCCCGAGTTCGAATCTTGGTCAGGATGAGTTACCTGGATAAGGTTTTTTCCGGGGTTTTCCCTTATCCTGAAAGATGAATGTCGGGTAACTCTAAGCTCTATGGACCCTGGGATCATTTGAGCATCATTTCACCCATTCCATTCATCAACCGCTATGACGACGTAAAATTGGAGGACGTAAAATTAAAAAAAAAGACGCCCTTGCAGTATTATCACTTGTAAAAGACCAAGGAAAAAAATGCTGTTGAAAATATTGAATCAAAATCTGCTGTGTGACATAGAAGAACACTTTACCTGTCCCCTAACTAATTGTAAGAGAAGTAAGGAGTAAGTGGCGTTGAGGAAACTCACACAACTGTCCATATCATTTACTATGCAGTAGAATTGTTTATAAAAGGTGAACTATTGATGCATCAATTGTTTATCTATTATATGCACTTGACGTGCTTCCTTTTGAATCTTACAATCTGTATGGGGCTAGGAGAAAGCATTTCATACCCCTTTGGTCCATTTTAAAAGCTGGTTTAAAACCTTTTGTATATAAGTAATCACGTTTTTACTAAAATATCTCAAATTAAGCAATTTCAACTTGGTTAAAAACACAACTGTCACACATTGTCATGAAATGATGCAGAAAAAACTTAAAGGACGCTCTACTCGTATAGATTCCGAATAACAGTTCAGTCCAGATTAGCTTAATATTTTAAAAACACCCAATCTACAAATATAGGTTATTTAACATTCATTTTATAGTTCAATTAGTTCTGCGTTTTATTAGTAAGTTTTTTTTTAAAAATAAATGTATTTAATGTCGCCTAACAACAATGGTCTTATAGCGACAACTGTAAGATGGTAAAACAAATTTTGTGTACAGTTGGTCAGTACAATTAACATTTTAGGAACGGTACAGTATAAACTATACATTCGCCCGCCTCGGTAGCGTGAATGGTAGCATGTCTGCCTCACGTTCAAGAGGTCCCGAGTTCGAATCTTGGTCAGGGTGAGTTACCTGGATAAGGTTTTGCCCGGGATTTTCCCTTATCCTGATAGACGAATGTCGGGTAACTCTAAGCTCTATGGACCCTGGGCTCATTTGAGCATCAATTCACCCATTCCATTCAACGTCCGATATGACTTAACGTTGGAGGACGTAAATTACAAAAAAAAAAAAAAAAAAAAAAAGATTAAAATAGAGCTGAAGAATCGATTTTTCACAGCACTATGTTCATACTTGTTACGTATTACTTATTAATTATAGTTATTCTCACTTCACAGAATACACCGAAATCAGGTAACACTGAATAGATTTTCATATTGAAGAAGTTAATTTACAGTCTTTTTTTTTTTTTTTTTGTTATTTACGTCCTCCAACATTAAGTCATATCAGACGATGAATGGAATGTGTGAAATGATGCTCATATGAGCCCAGGGTCCATGCAGCTTAGAGCTACCTGACATTCGTCTCTTAGGATAAGGGAAAACTCCGGAAAAACCTTATCCAGGTAACTCACCCTGACCGAGATTCGAACTCGGGACCTCTTGAACGTGAGGCAGCTAAGCTACCATCTACGCCACCAAGGCGGGCTAATTTATAGTCTTGTAGAAATAAATACGGTTATTGTTGACTCTTCGGTTCATCAGAGCCACAGACGAAACGGCCTGAGCCATCACGCTCGGTTAATGTGTGTGGGCGGGGGGAGAAATAAAAAAAAAGACAAAAAAATATTGCATGATTGCAACTCAAACATGATACCGCTGTCATCTTCAGTATGGTTTAAAATTATCTGAAGTTAGAAATCGGAATGGCGATTTGAAATTTGTATGCTTGTATAAAATAGAAAAGTGGATTTCACGAAAAACTAAAGCTAATAATGAAATATATGTAATAAATAATTATTATTATGAGCGATGCGTCAGACCAATCACATCAGTCATAGAGTCGCCACTGAAAATATGCAACAAGCTTAGTTTCTCAAATGTCTCTCTCGATTAACATCACGTATAAGCGTCTTTAAGAATAGTTTGTACGAATGTCGTGTGAGTGTACACACACACACACACACACACACACACACACACACACACACACACACACACACACACACACACACACACACACACACACACACACACACACACACACACACACACACACACACACACACACACACACACACACACACACACACACACAGGTTTCGGGTTGAACGGGTAGCAAACAATTTTATTCAAATAAGACTTTCATCTTTTCCTTTAACCAATATATCATACAACCCGCCCGCCTCGGTAGCGTGGTGGTAGCAGCGTGTCTGCCTCACGTTCCGAGTTCGAATCTAGGCTCATTTGAATATTATTTCACGCATTTCATTCATCGTCCGACATGACTTAACGTAGGGCGTAAATTAAAAAAATCCCAAAATAAGAACGTTTATGTGGCCGCATGTATTCTCTCGCTGGTCCCGGGCCGTGAAAGTCAAAATCAGAGTAGACCAGAGAAAAACCCCCAAAACACATGGGTCAGGTAGGTCGGCCACGGGAATCGAACCCGGGCCACAGCCAACCCGCTCGGTATACTTCTCCTTACTCACAGCACCTAATCCGATCTTCCTCCCAAGTGTTGTGTTTATAAATAATGCTGAGTTGATATTTATAACTACGTTTTCAAACTTAACTGGCTGCTTGACTTCATGAAGCATGAGACAATGAATGGAGTGATATTTGACATTGATTGTTCTGCGCATGCAGTAGACGGCTAGCCTCCTGATCTGCTAAGTAGCCTCGTCCATTGAATCCCACTCGGCGCCAAAAGCTTTCCCTTCTGACCACGCCTCCTCATTATAACGGTTTTCCACCCTTAAACATATGTGTGGTCCTTAATACGTTCACCAAGTTAGAGCGCTGTTGCAATATTTTTCTTGTGTCCTCAGAAATTATCTTAGACCGTGCAAACGTGCTTCCTATGTGAGTTAATTGAGCTTATATTTATAGAAGTTACATAGGGTTTTACTTAGTGTTGTTTTATAAATTTATTAGTGTTTAATAGTTATTGGCGTTTAGCACTTGCGTAATTTAATTAAGATGTGGAGACTGTGGGTATCGAACCTAGCATGGATATGCTAACATGGATTTCCATTCATACTTGTAATATATACCTAACAGTATTTCTAACCTTTCTCGAGTTCTAAAGCGTTTATGACATATTTAATTATTATGCAGAATGTACGTGATTATTTATTTAAATTGTGTTTAGCAGAAGACCTCCCCTCCCCCCGCCAAAAAAATACACTGCTTAACTTTATTCAAACTTGTAAAATTAGCAGACATCCTTGTAAACAGCTTCGAAAATTTGAAAAGAGTAATAGAGTTTCCTTACTAGTTTTTCCTTAATTCCTTGGTTCGTTTTTGTTTTTGTTTTGTTTGCTTGTTTTACTTTTGAAGTATTTATTGCTTTGTTAAATCAACAGAAATTCACCACCTGTAGCTGCCATAGAATAAAGGAAAATGTTTTAGGATAAATCGGCTCACGATGGCAATAAACAAAGCTCTAACGTGTAATCTTTGCTTATAAATTAATATTAACTAACAGAATATCCAAAGTGCTTCTTTAATTCGCAAGTAAATATCCCTCGCAAATTCATGCACACTGATGCAATTTAACCCTTTTAAAATTGTAATGATGTTTTACTAAACTTTCCTTAGATATTATGCTAATAATACGCATTTAGTTGTTGTAAAAAAAGTCTGTTTAGTTAACGCGTGTGCACGTCGACCTCTCGTTCAAGAGGTCCCGAGTTCGAATCTCGGTCAGGGTGAGTTACCTTGATAAGGTTTTTTGCGGGGTTTTCCCTTATCCTGTAAGACGAATGTCGGGTAACCCTAAGCTCCATGGACCCCGGCCTCATTTGAGCATAATTTCATCCATTCCATTCATCGTCCGATATGACTTAACGTTGGAGGACGTAAATTACAAAAAAAAAAAAAAAAAAAAAAAAAAAAAAAAAAAAAAAAAAAAAAAAAAGCACGTCGGCCTCTGCGTTTGACGAACCCTTATAATCGTTTTACAAGACAGACCCTCCTTCTCGCAGTCCTTTCTGAAAGGTTGCCACCTTTCTCGATACGTCATGGGTATCGTACGAGGTTTCGTCTAAATAAATTATCTTATGTCCATTACTGCGAAACTTCCTTAATTTTGACAAATTATATATCGCCAAGCTACAATTCTACTGGATTCTATAATAACTCTTAACTTATTCAAAGTGCGGTATTCGAAACCCAGCTCCTTAAGAGACCACGCAAAGTGCAGTGCCCATAAGGAAAAGCACAAATTTCTTGCAAATGTGCAACCAATTCGTCTAAGGCGGGCGCTCTCCATTTTGCATAGAATCTATAGATTTCTCGACGAATTAAATCGCATGTGAAATTATCTACTTTAGAGAAACGTTTCCTTTTGTTTTCACACGTGATCGGCGTCTTTGGTATTCCTTTCGTCACAATATTTGTTACTGTATTTCTGTGAATACCCAGAATTTATCATCAGGTTCATTGCACGACCCCTTACCAAGATTATTTGCCAGCACATATTTATAAGTGCTCAAAACAAGCGCTTGAATTTGCTTAGAAAGAGTTTCCGTTATAACTTTTTTTTAAAGGCTTTTCCAGTAATATAACTGGGCCCAGTTATTCACACTTTTGTCTTCACTTTGATTATTTTCACTTGACTAAAAGTTTTCTACTACTTCATTTGCATTTACCACTGCATTTCCCTCCCGCGGTCTCCCCATTGTGACACATAACGAATTTCTGCACGTAATGAAACAGATCAACAGGAAGTTGGAACTTTGGCAACTGAGACCCCACGTGGAGTAAACATGCGACTGTCACTTCGAGAAAGTCAGGGTTGCTATTGGTCCTCAACGACAGTGTTCCATTTCTGAAGTGTGGAGATAGATTTATGACGGTCGTTAGTGGGCAGGAGGGTAGTTTCCTTTAAGCGGCAGCTGCACTCGCGTTCACTAGACAGACTCTACGTAATATAAGTACTAATACCATAACAGCATAGGTAGTATATCTCTTCTCAGTTATGTTATAAAGAGTTGTAACATTATGTATTATGATAGGAAACATTAATCATTTAAAATTTATTTGAAAAGATCAATGACGATTTCTTACAGTGAATTCTGCTTTATTTATTTATATTTTGCCTCTAAACGTTATTTTAAACAACGGCAACCCTGGGTATTCTCAGCTGTAAACACGTGCCTAACATTCTTCACCTCTGACCCCGGTTGGTGTTTCCTAAGATGTTTATGACATTGTGGTTAGGGGGAAGAACAGTTTTTCCCTACAAAGAGAGCCGGTTGGGGATGGTTTAAGCGCGGCCACGATAACTCATGTCGCTACTTATCCATCACAATCGCAATGAACAAACATTCAACGCTTTGCAAAAGTGAAACATACTTTCTGTTCCATCTATATGGAAATGTTAAGAAAAAAGAAGAAAAAGAACACTGCTGGGTCACAAGGAACATATTGGTTTAAGAAAACCATTTTTAATATTATTTTTGGGTAAGCTGCGACATCATCGACAACATTTTTTTTATAAAACATTCCATATATTTACTTTGTTTACCGCGCACATAGGAAGAAAAAATTAAGAATTCTACCCAAAATTCGAGCTAAAAATGAAAAGCAGTTTAATAACGGTTTTTTTTATTTAAGTTCAGCATCGTCCAAGAATGCAACACATATTTTCAATTAATTCTCCTTTCATTCCAGATATTTTATTTAACACATTTTTCAATTTTTTTAAATCAAAAATGGCTCTAAAGATTTTGATCAAAATAAATACTTATACAGTTGCAAAATTACACCGACAAATTTGGGAGCTGATAGACAACTATTGATCTGTGCTCCAAGCGAGGCATTCCCGGGAGGAAGGCTGAGGCGGGTGGGAGACAGGGCGGCCATGACAGTACAAAAGGCACGGACCCTACACTTTAACAGTTGGAAACTGCGGCAGGACACCGTAACCGGCAGCTCACCCGACTGCGGTCCAGACCCGGCTCGGAGACGTCCTACCGGAGAACTGTTTACCATCCCGCCATGCAGCGCCGAGATTCCCGCCGACACTTCTACCCTGAAACAGACCACCAGATGAGATCTGATGTGAAATGATAATCTACATGAAATGGAGAGACAAGAAATTTTGGGGATGTAACTAACCCACCCAGCATTCGCCTGGCGACCCGGTGAAACCAGAAAAAAACCCATGGGTCAGGTACGTCGGTCATGGGAATCGACCGCGAAGCTCCCGAATGCGGGCCACAGCCGAAACCATTACGCTCGGTTTCTTCAAGGTTACATTTTACTCTTGTTTTTAATAAAACTTAAAAACTATTGTCTTCGACCGCATTGTTGCGAGGAAGTGCGTCCGAGGTGCACAAAGAGGCAGTGCAACGCGGAGATAAAGAGCTTGCCGAAACAAATAAATATAGCGCGGAGATAAAGAGCTTGCCGAAACAGATGAAGATAGCACGAAGATAAAAGGCTTGCCGAAACAGATAAAGATAGCGCGCAGATAAAAGGCTTGCTGAAACAGATAAAGATAGCGCGGAGATAAACGGCTTGCCGAAACAGATGAAGATAGCACGAAGATAAAAGGCTTGCCGAAACAGATAAAGATAGCGCCGAGATAAAAGGCTTGCTGAAACAGATAAAGATAGCGCGGAGATAAACGGCTTGCTGAAACAGATAAAGATAGCGCGGAGATAAAAGCTTGCTGAAACAGATAAAGATAGCGCCGAGATAAAAGGCTTGCTGAAACAGATGAAGATAGCACGAAGATAAAAGGCTTGCCGAAAGAGATAAAGATAGCACGAAGATAAAAGGTTTGCCGAAACAGATAAAGATAGCGCGGAGATAAAAGCTTGCTGAAACAGATAAAGATAGCGCCGAGATAAAAGGCTTGCTGAAACAGATGAAGATAGCACGAAGATAAAAGGCTTGCCGAAACAGATAAAGATAGCGCGGAGATAAAAGGTTTGCCGAAACAGATAAAGATAGCGCAGAGATAAAGAGCTTGCCGAAACAGATGAAGCTAGCACGAAGATAAAAGGCTTGCCGAAACAGATAAAGATAGCGCGGAGATAAAAGGCTTGCTGAAACAGATAAAGATAGCGCCGAGATAAAAGGCTTGCTGAAACAGATGAAGATAGCACGAAGATAAAAGGCTTGCCGAAAGAGATAAAGATAGCACGAAGATAAAAGGTTTGCCGAAACAGATAAAGATAGCGCGGAGATAAAAGCTTGCTGAAACAGATAAAGATAGCGCCGAGATAAAAGGCTTGCTGAAACAGATGAAGATAGCACGAAGATAAAAGGCTTGCCGAAACAGATAAAGATAGCGCGGAGATAAAAGGTTTGCCGAAACAGATAAAGATAGCGCAGAGATAAAGAGCTTGCCGAAACAGATGAAGCTAGCACGAAGATAAAAGGCTTGCCGAAACAGATAAAGATAGCGCGGAGATAAAAGGCTTGCTGAAACAGATAAAGATAGCGCGGAGATAAACGGCTTGCTGAAACAGATAAAGATAGCGCGGAGATAAACGGCTTGCGAAACAGATGAAGATAGCACGAAGATAAAAGGCTTGCCGAAACAGATAAAGATAGCGCGGAGATAAAAGGCTTGCTGAAACAGATAAAGATAGCGCGGAGATAAACGGTTTGCCGAAACAGATAAAGATAGCGCAGAGATAAAGAGCTTGCCGAAACAGATGAAGCTAGCACGAAGATAAAAGGCTTGCCGAAACAGATAAAGATAGCGCGGAGATAAAAGGCTTGCTGAAACAGATAAAGATAGCGCGGAGATAAACGGCTTGCTGAAACAGATAAAGATAGCGCGGAGATAAACGGCTTGCGAAACAGATGAAGATAGCACGAAGATAAAAGGCTTGCCGAAACAGATAAAGATAGCGCGGAGATAAAAGGCTTGCTGAAACAGATAAAGATAGCGCGGAGATAAACGGTTTGCCGAAACAGATGAAGATAGCACGAAGATAAAAGGCTTGCCGAAAGAGATAAAGATAGCACGAAGATAAAAGGCTTGCCGAAACAGATAAAGATAGCGCGGAGATAAAAGGCTTTCTGAAACAGATGAAGATAGCACGAAGATAAACGGCTTGCCGAAACAGATGAAGATAGCACGAAGATAAAAGGCTTGCCGAAACAGATGAAGATAGCACGAAGATAAAAGGCTTGCTGAAACAGATAAAGCTAGCGCGGAGATAAAGAGCTTGCCGAAACAGATAAAGTTAGCGCGAAGATAAAGAGCTTGCCGAAACAGATAAAGTTAGCGCGGAGATAAAGAGCTTGCCGAAACAGATGAAGATAGCGCGAAGGTGAAAGGCTTGCCGAAACAGATAAAGTTAGTGCGGAGATAAAGAGCTTGCCGAAACAGATAAAGTTAGCGCGGAGATAAAGAGCTTGCCGAAACAGATGAAGCTAGCACGAAGATAAAAGGCTTGCCGAAACAGATAAATATAGCGCGGAGATAAAAGGCTTGCTGAAACAGATAAAGATAGCGCGGAGATAAACGGCTGTCCGAAACAGATGAAGATAGCACGAAGATAAAAAACTTGCCGAAACAGATAAAGATAGCGTGGAGATAAAAGGCTTGCTGAAACAGATAAAGATAGCGCGGAGATAAACGGCTTGCGAAACAGATGAAGATAGCACGAAGATAAAAGGCTTGCCGAAACAGATAAAGATAGCGCGGAGACAAAAGGCTTGCTGAAACAGATAAAGATAGCGCGGAGATAAACGGTTTGCCGAAACAGATGAAGATAGCACGAAGATAAAAGGCTTGCCGAAAGAGATAAAGATAGCACGAAGATAAAAGGCTTGCCGAAACAGATAAATATAGCGCGGAGATAAAAGGCTTTCTGAAACAGATGAAGATAGCACGAAGATAAACGGCTTGCCGAAACAGATGAAGATAGCACGAAGATAAAAGGCTTGCCGAAACAGATGAAGATAGCACGAAGATAAAAGGCTTGCTGAAACAGATAAAGCTAGCGCGGAGATAAAGAGCTTGCCGAAACAGATAAAGTTAGCGCGAAGATAAAGAGCTTGCCGAAACAGATAAAGTTAGCGCGGAGATAAAGAGCTTGCCGAAACAAATGAAGATAGCGCGAAGGTGAAAGGCTTGCCGAAACAGATAAAGTTAGCGCGGAGATAAAGAGCTTGCCGAAACAGATAAAGTTAGCGCGAAGATAAAGAGCTTGCCGAAACAGATAAAGTTAGCGCGGAGATAAAGAGCTTGCCGAAACAGATAAAGTTAGCGCGGAGATAAAGAGCTTGCCGAAACAGATGAAGATAGCGCGAAGGTGAAAGGCTTGCCGAAACAGATAAAGTAGAGGTATATAAAAGATATTGCGACACGCCAGTAGGGAGAGACGTAATCGGAACTGCGTGTGCCTAATGCTGTGCTTTGAAAGTGAACTCTTTTGTTTGTGGACGGCGACCTTGGAAGATTGTATTTGTGTATGTTAGGTAATTCTCCTACTGTAAGGGTTAACCAAAGTGTGTTTCTACGGAAATAAAGAACATTTTGTATTTCTGCAACTTGAACTGTTAATTCTACGAAACCACAAAGTTACACTATCTTCAAAATTTAGTCCCCTTGGAGAAATTAATATTACTTAAATGCACTGATTCATCTTAAAAATGTATATTATTGCTGTCAATTCTCGCATGCATTTTCTGAACAAAAGTACGGACCGAAAATATTAGCAAAGAGTTAAAAGGTAGATATCAGAAAATTAAGTGAACCATCAAGTGAATATTTTACGTCAAACAAAAACCGAGTGCCAATACATACAATTATACTTTTTGTTCCATGTATACCCCGCCTCTAGCTGCGTAGGCCATATCGGCGTCGGGCGCTAATGACCTCCGCTTTTGTGCGTCCTTAGACCCTAATACTGCTGCTACTGCTACTGCTACTGCTACTGCTACTACTACTACTACTACTACTACTACTACTACTACTACTACTACTACTACTACTACTACTACTACTACTACTACTACTACTACTACTACTACTCATATCGGCAGCCGCCTATTGGCGATGCCGTGAACTCGTGGATGATGGGTTGCTTTTACTTTGATTATAATCATTAGATTACTCACTCTCATTCATACTTCCAGACTTTGAGGAAGATGGGGAATTATGTTTGCTGGAGAAAAATTCCCACCCGCAGCCGGGAATCGAACCCGGGATCCCTCGTACAGCATATACGTATTCTACCGACTGAGCATATACTACTATTGTTGACTTCATTTTTGAGAACTGTGAACGTGTCTTTTTTTTTTAAGCTTGCAGTGAAATGAATTCATATTTGTGGATTCTATGCAATGCTATTTTTCTAAGTTGTACGCCACGAGCCGCTCCTGTAATGTTTAGAGTAAGAAGGAAATCAATAGTCAGTGAAAGGAAGATTAATAGAAGGGTTACTGTCAGGGCAGTAAGTCGAAACTGGTGAAAGACCTGGCACAACCAACGCTAGATAACAAATTATCACGTCCAGAGCCACGAAAGCTATTATTATGAATAAGTCATTAAGTATATTAATGAGTAGACCAAGCAGCATGGCTCAGGCGTTAGCACGTGGGAGTTCGCGGATTTGACGCCCCACCGATGCAGGAAGGAATAATTACATCCCCCAAATTCTTGTCTCTTCATAACACCTCTGTTCTCATTTAATTTTCCCCTTTCATCCTGGTTGGCTGTTTGAGGTTTACGAATGAATGAGTGAGTGAGTGAGCGAATGAGTGAATGAATGGATGAATAAATGAATGGATGGATGGATGAATGGATGAATGAATGGTGGCTGAATGGATGAATGGATGGATGAATGAATGAATGAATGAACAGCATCTATACATGTTTGCACTCGTCTCACCATATTCTCTGAAGTTTTACGGAGAGTATCCTTACCAATGTTACTTATTTCGGTTCGAATGGATTCGTTGAGAACATCAATTGTCCGCGGTCTATTCTTGTACACTATTTTTTAGATATCCCCACAAGAAAAAAATTCGCTAAAGTTAGGTCAGGGGTTCTGGGGGGCCACAGACCTTTTGAGATTATTCAATTACCAAAGAAACTGGTTACAAGTTCCGTGGCGTCATTAGATGTATGGCACGTTGCTCCATCTTGCTGGAAATAACCTTCTCTCAATTCGATATCATCCAGCTGCTCCACAAATGTCTTGAAGATACCCATATAAACTTCAGTGTCTACAGTCGTATCATGTATAGATGCTGGTGGAGGACACTTCCAACATTTTCTCTGAGATGTAAATAGTGTAATGTAGTCTCCCACTTGTGTATTATATTCTCCCAAAGTTGTACATGTGTCCTATTATTGGTTCAAAGGTTATGGTCTGTCAAATTGGTTCATGTTTATTTGGATCGCACTGTAGTTACAAATCTATTGTGTAATATTGCCACTTCTTAGACCTTATCATATTAATTCTATAGTAATGTGAATTTAAATACCCGCCTCAGTAGCGTAGATGGTAGCGTGTCTGTCTCACGTTCAAGAGGTCCCGAGTTCGAATCTCGGTCAGGGTGAGCTACCTGGATAAGGTTTTCCGGGGGTTTCCCTTGTCTTGAAGGCGAATGTCAGGTAACTCTAAGCTCTATGGAACCTGGGCTCATTTGAGCATCATTTCACACATTCCATTCATCGTCTGATATGACAACCTTGGAGGACATAAATTACACACACACACACACACACACACACACACACACACACACACACACACAAACACACACACACAGCCATTCCATTCGGCGACATAACTTAACGTTGGAGGACGTAAATTAAAAACAAATGTGAATTTAAATATAATAACAACTCTTCGGTGGCTGGTGCCGCAGCTCAGTAGGCAGAGTACACGCCTGCCGTGCTAGGGGTCCCGGGTTCGATTCCCGGCTGTGGGGGTGGGGCTTTTTCTCCGACCAAGATAATTCCTCATCTTCCCCAGAGACTGGAAGTATGAATGAGAGTGTGGATGTGTGCTTGATTAAAATGATTAATGATTAAAACCAACGAATACAAGTTAACACCTTCGATATGTTCAAAAGAACAACGGTCGCCGATATGACCTTTGCAGTTAAAGGCGGGGTATAAATGAAATAAAAAGGTACTGTTTGGTGTAAACAAAAGGAGTATCAGTTTAGATGGTTAACATGCGAATGAGAGAAAAAACAATTAATTGTTTAATTAAGGTAATTAAGATCACTTTGTAAACTGACTTAAAATCTCTGATTTCATTCGTGTGATACATATCACACATTAAATGAAAAAATAACATTAAAATAAAGGTTAATCTCCGTACTCAAGTTAACTGGAAAAATCCTACTTCTGTCCAGTTTCACTTGTCATCTTTAAATTTTTACTACCACTTATGAAACAGCTGTAGTTTACACAGACGTAACTAAACAGTACATGAGAAGGGGAATACTAAGATCTCAATTAAGAGGACAAGTTTAAAACTATCTATTTCTAATGAGATAATGAAATATTCCAGAGGTAAGGAGGGGTTTGCGTGTTGAACTAGAGCAGCCCTGTCCAGCGTGGCGCCCGCGGGCGCCCTTCTTGAGCCAATTTTTATTCTGAGAATTTCTAATTTAAATTATAATTCAGTACAAAATTACTATTACTCGACAGAGCGTTGAGGCGTAAGTCGAATTGACCTTCAGGTGACAAGCGCTGTGATCGTCTCTTAACGAGTCTTACCTAGTCGATTAGAAGACTGAAATATTAGTTGGTTACGAAACACAAATAGAGCGATTATCGTGTATGTGCGAATTTCCGTCGATACGGTTTCTCGCTTTGACATGTAGTACACTGGACTCACCGTGTATGTGCGATAAGCTGAGGTAAACATCTCTGTGTTGCGAATTTTTGTCGATACACTTTCTCGCTTTGCCATGTAGTACACTGGACTCACCGTGTATGTGCGATAAGCTGAGGTAAACATCTCTGTGTTGCGAATTTTTGTCGATACGCTTTCTCGCTTTGCCATGTAGTACACTGGACTCACCGTGTATGTGCGATAGGCTGAGGTAAACATCTCTGTGTTGCGAATTTTTGTCGATACACTTTCTCGCTTTGCCATGTAGTACACTGGACTCGCCGTGTATGTGCGATAAGCTGAGGTAAACATCTCTGTGTTGCGAATTTTTGTCGATACACTTTCTCGCTTTGCCATGTAGTACACTGGACTCACCGTGTATGTGCGATAAGCTGAGGTAAACATCTCTGTGTTGCGAATTTTTGTCGATACGCTTTCTCGCTTTGCCATGTAGTACACTGGACTCACCGTGTATGTGCGATAAGCCGAGGTAAACATCTCTGTGTTGCGAATTTTTGTCGATACACTTTCTCGCTTTGCCATGTAGTACACTGGACTCACCTTGTATGTGCGATAAGCTGAGGTAAACTTCTCTGTGTTGCAAATTTTTGTCGATACGCTTTCTAGCTTTGCCATGTAGTACACTGGACTCACCGTGTATGTGCGATAAGCTGAGGTAAACCTCTCTGTGTTGTGAATTTTTGTCGATACGCTTTCTCGCTTTGTCATGTAGTACACTGGACTCACCGTGTATGTGCGATAAGCTGAGGTAAACATCTCTGTGTTGCGAATTTTTGTCGATACGCTTTCTCGCTTTGCCATGTAGTACACTGGACTCACCGTGTATGTGCGATAGGCTGAGGTAAACATCTCTGTGTTGCGAATTTTTGTCGATACACTTTCTCGCTTTGCCATGTAGTACACTGGACTCGCCGTGTATGTGCGATAAGCTGAGGTAAACATCTCTGTGTTGCGAATTTTTGTCGATACACTTTCTCGCTTTGCCATGTAGTACACTGGACTCACCGTGTATGTGCGATAAGCTGAGGTAAACATCTCTGTGTTGCGAATTTTTGTCGATACGCTTTCTCGCTTTGCCATGTAGTACACTGGACTCACCGTGTATGTGCGATAAGCCGAGGTAAACATCTCTGTGTTGCGAATTTTTGTCGATACACTTTCTCGCTTTGCCATGTAGTACACTGGACTCACCTTGTATGTGCGATAAGCTGAGGTAAACTTCTCTGTGTTGCAAATTTTTGTCGATACGCTTTCTAGCTTTGCCATGTAGTACACTGGACTCACCGTGTATGTGCGATAAGCTGAGGTAAACCTCTCTGTGTTGTGAATTTTTGTCGATACGCTTTCTCGCTTTAGCATGTAGTACACTGGACTCACATTTTATGTGCGATACGCTGAGGTAAACATCTCTGTGTTGTGAATTTTTGTCGATACGCTTTCTCGTTTTGCCATGTAGTACACTGGACACACCGTGTATGTGCCATAAGCTGAGGTAAACATCTCTGTGTTGTGAATTTTTGTCGATACGCTTTCTCGCTTTGCCATAGAGTACACTGGACTCACCGTGTATGTGCGATAAGCTGAGGTAAACATCTCTGTGTTGTGAATTTTTGTCGATACGTCTTCTCGCTTTGCCATGTAGTACACTGGACTCACAGTGTATGTGTGATAAGCTAAGGTAAACATCTCTGTGTTGCGAATTTTTGTCGATACGTTTTCTCGCTTTGTCATGTAGTACACTGGACTCACTGTGTATGTGCGATAAGCTGAGGTAAACATCTCTGTGTTGCGAATTTTTGTCGATACGCTTTCTCGCTTTGTCATGTAGTACACATGACTCACCTTGTATGTGCGATAAGCTGAGGTAAACATCTCTGTGTTGCGAATTTTTGTCGATACGCTTTCTCGCTTTGTCATGTAGTACACTGGACTCACCTTGTATGTGCGATAAGCTGAGGTAAACATCTCTGTGTTGCGAATTTTTGTCGATACACTTTCTCGCTTTGCCATGTAGTACACTGGACTCACCTTGTATGTGCGATAAGCTGAAGTAAACATCTCTGTGTTGTGAATTTTGTCGATATGCTTTCTCGCTTTGCCATGTAGTACACTGGACTCGCCGTGTATGTGCCATAAGCTGAGGTAAACATCTCTGTATTGCGAATTTTTGTCGATACACTTTCTCGCTTTGCCATGTAGTACACTGGACTCACCTTGTATGTGCGATAAGCTGAAGTAAACATCTCTGTGTTGTGAATTTTGTCGATATGCTTTCTCGCTTTGCCATGTAGTACACTGGACTCGCCGTGTATGTGCCATAAGCTGAGGTAAACATCTCTGTGTTGTGAATTTTTGTCAATATGCTTTCTCGCTTTGCCATGTAGTACACTGGAGTCGCCGTGTATGTGCCATAAGCTGAGGTAAACATCTCTGTGTTGCGAATTTTTGTCGATACACTTTCTCGCTTTGCCATGTAGTACACTGGACTCACATTGTATGTGCGATAAGCTGAGGTAAATATCTCAGTGTTGCGAATTTTTGTCGATACACTTTCCCGCTTTGCCATGTAGTACACTGGACTCGCCGTGTATGTGCGATAAGCTGAGGTAAACATCTCTGTGTTGCGAATTTTTGTCGATACACTTTCTCGCTTTGCCATGTAGTACACTGGACTCGCCGTGTATGTGCGATAAGCTGAGGTAAACATCTCTGTGTTTTGGGAATTTTTGTCGATACACTTTCTCGCTTTGCCATGTAGTACACTGGACTCGCCGTGTATGTGCGATAAGCTGAGGTAAACATCTCTGTGTTGCGAATTTTTGTCGATACACTTTCTCGCTTTGCCATGTAGTACACTGGACTCGCCGCGTATGTGCGATAAGCTGAGGTAAACATCTCTGTGTCGTGAATTTTTGTCGATATGCTTTCTCGCTTTGCCATATAGTACACTGGACTCACCGTGTATGTGCGATAAGCTGTTGTAAACATCTCTGTGTTGTGAATTTTTGTAGATATGCTTTCTCGCTTTGCCATGTAGTACACTGGACTCGCCGTGTATGTGCCATAAGCTGAGGTAAACATCTCTGTGTTGTAAATTTTTGTCGATACGCTTTCTCGCTTTGCCATGTAGTACACTGAACTCGCCGTGTATGTGCGATAAGCTGAGGTAAATCTCTGTGTTGTGAATTTTTGTCGATATGCTTTCTCGCTTGGCCATGTAGTACACTGGACTCGCCGTGTATGTCCGATAAGCTGAGGTAAACATCTCTGTGTTGTGAATTTTTGTCGATAAACTTTCTCGCTTTGCCATGTAGTACACTGGACTCGCCGTGTATGTGCGATAAGCTGAGGTAAACATCTCTGTGTTGTGAATTTTTGTCGATATGCTTTCTCGCTTTGCCATGTAGTACAATGGACTCACCGTGTATGTGCCATAAGCTGAGGTAAACATCTCTGTGTTTTGGGAATTTTTGTCGATACGCTTTCTCGCTTTGCCATGTAGTACACTGAACTCACCGTGTATGTGCGATAAGCTGAGGTAAACATCTCTGTGTTTTGGGAATTTTTGTCGATATGCTTTCTCGCTTTGCCATATAGTACACTGGACTCGCCGTGTATGTGCCATAAGCTGAGGTAAACATCTCTGTGCTGTGAATTTTTGTCGATATGCCTTCTCGCTTTGCCATGTAGTACACTGAACTCGCCATGTATGTGCGATAAGCTGAGGTAAACATCTCTGTGTTGTGAATTTTTGTCGATATGCTTTCTCGCTTTGCCATATAGTACACTGGACTCGCCGTGTATGTGCCATAAGCTGAGGTAAACATCTCTGTGTTGTGAATTGTTGTCGATATGCTTTCTCGCTTTGCCATGTAGTACACTGTACTCACCGTGTATGTGCCATAAGCTGAGGTAAACATCTCTGTGTTATGAATTTTTGTCGATATGCTTTCTCGCTTTGCAATGTAGTACACTGAACTCACCGTGTATGTGCGATAAGCTGAGGTAAACATCTCTGTGTTGTGAATTTTTGTCGATACGCTTTCTCGCTTTGCCATATAGTATACTGGACTCGCCGTGTATGTGCGATGAGCTGAGGTAAACATCTCTGTGTTGTTAATTTTTGTCGATACGCTTTCTCGCTTTGCCATGTAGTACACTGGACTCACCTTGTATGTGCGATAAGCTGAAGTAAACATCTCTGTGTTGTGAATTTTGTCGATATGCTTTCTCGCTTTGCCATGTAGTACACTGGACTCGCCGTGTATGTGCCATAAGCTGAGGTAAACATCTCTGTGTTGTGAATTTTTGTCAATATGCTTTCTCGCTTTGCCATGTAGTACACTGGAGTCGCCGTGTATGTGCCATAAGCTGAGGTAAACATCTCTGTGTTGCGAATTTTTGTCGATACACTTTCTCGCTTTGCCATGTAGTACACTGGACTCACATTGTATGTGCGATAAGCTGAGGTAAATATCTCAGTGTTGCGAATTTTTGTCGATACACTTTCCCGCTTTGCCATGTAGTACACTGGACTCGCCGTGTATGTGCGATAAGCTGAGGTAAACATCTCTGTGTTGCGAATTTTTGTCGATACACTTTCTCGCTTTGCCATGTAGTACACTGGACTCGCCGTGTATGTGCGATAAGCTGAGGTAAACATCTCTGTGTTTTGGGAATTTTTGTCGATACACTTTCTCGCTTTGCCATGTAGTACACTGGACTCGCCGTGTATGTGCGATAAGCTGAGGTAAACATCTCTGTGTTGCGAATTTTTGTCGATACACTTTCTCGCTTTGCCATGTAGTACACTGGACTCGCCGCGTATGTGCGATAAGCTGAGGTAAACATCTCTGTGTCGTGAATTTTTGTCGATATGCTTTCTCGCTTTGCCATATAGTACACTGGACTCACCGTGTATGTGCGATAAGCTGTTGTAAACATCTCTGTGTTGTGAATTTTTGTAGATATGCTTTCTCGCTTTGCCATGTAGTACACTGGACTCGCCGTGTATGTGCCATAAGCTGAGGTAAACATCTCTGTGTTGTAAATTTTTGTCGATACGCTTTCTCGCTTTGCCATGTAGTACACTGAACTCGCCGTGTATGTGCGATAAGCTGAGGTAAATCTCTGTGTTGTGAATTTTTGTCGATATGCTTTCTCGCTTGGCCATGTAGTACACTGGACTCGCCGTGTATGTCCGATAAGCTGAGGTAAACATCTCTGTGTTGTGAATTTTTGTCGATAAACTTTCTCGCTTTGCCATGTAGTACACTGGACTCGCCGTGTATGTGCGATAAGCTGAGGTAAACATCTCTGTGTTGTGAATTTTTGTCGATATGCTTTCTCGCTTTGCCATGTAGTACAATGGACTCACCGTGTATGTGCCATAAGCTGAGGTAAACATCTCTGTGTTTTGGGAATTTTTGTCGATACGCTTTCTCGCTTTGCCATGTAGTACACTGAACTCACCGTGTATGTGCGATAAGCTGAGGTAAACATCTCTGTGTTTTGGGAATTTTTGTCGATATGCTTTCTCGCTTTGCCATATAGTACACTGGACTCGCCGTGTATGTGCCATAAGCTGAGGTAAACATCTCTGTGCTGTGAATTTTTGTCGATATGCTTTCTCGCTTTGCCATGTAGTACACTGAACTCGCCATGTATGTGCGATAAGCTGAGGTAAACATCTCTGTGTTGTGAATTTTTGTCGATATGCTTTCTCGCTTTGCCATATTGTACACTGGACTCGCCGTGTATGTGCCATAAGCTGAGGTAAACATCTCTGTGTTGTGAATTGTAGTCGATATGCTTTCTCGCTTTGCCATGTAGTACACTGTACTCACCGTGTATGTGCCATAAGCTGAGGTAAACATCTCTGTGTTATGAATTTTTGTCGATATGCTTTCTCGCTTTGCAATGTAGTACACTGAACTCACCGTGTATGTGCGATAAGCTGAGGTAAACATCTCTGTGTTGTGAATTTTTGTCGATCCGCTTTCTCGCTTTGCCATATAGTATACTGGACTCGCCGTGTATGTGCGATGAGCTGAGGTAAACATCTCTGTGTTGTTAATTTTTGTCGATACGCTTTCTCGCTTTGCCATGTAGTACACTGGACTCACCTTGTATGTGCGATAAGCTGAGGTAAACATCTCTGCGTTGCGAATTTTTGTCGATACGCTTTCTCGCTTTGCCATGTAGTACACTGGACTCACCTTGTATGTGCGATAAGCTGACGTGAATATCTCTGTGTTGTGAATTTTTGTCGATACGCTTTCTCGCTTTGCCATATTGTACACTGGACTCACCTTGTATGTGCGATAAGCTGAGGTAAACATCTCTGCGTTGCGAATTTTTGTCGATACGCTTTCTCGCTTTGCCATGTAGTACACTGGACTCACCTTGTATGTGCGATAAGCTGACGTGAATATCTCTGTGTTGTGAATTTTTGTCGATACGTCTTCTCGCTTTGCCATGTAGTACACTGGACTCACAGTGTATGTGTGATAAGCTAAGGTAAACATCTCTGTGTTGCGAATTTTTGTCGATACGCTTTCTCGCTTTGTCATGTAGTACACTGGACTCACTGTGTATGTGCGATAAGCTGAGGTAAACATCTCTGTGTTGCGAATTTTTGTCGATACGCTTTCTCGCTTTGTCATGTAGTACACATGACTCACCTTGTATGTGCGATAAGCTGAGGTAAACATCTCTGTGTTGCGAATTTTTGTCGATACGCTTTCTCGCTTTGTCATGTTGTACACTGGACTCACCTTGTATGTGCGATAAGCTGAGGTAAACATCTCTGTGTTGCGAATTTTTGTCGATACACTTTCTCGCTTTGCCATGTAGTACACTGGACTCACCTTGTATGTGCGATAAGCTGAAGTAAACATCTCTGTGTTGTGAATTTTGTCGATATGCTTTCTCGCTTTGCCATGTAGTACACTGGACTCGCCGTGTATGTGCCATAAGCTGAGGTAAACATCTCTGTATTGCGAATTTTTGTCGATACACTTTCTCGCTTTGCCATGTAGTACACTGGACTCACCTTGTATGTGCGATAAGCTGAAGTAAACATCTCTGTGTTGTGAATTTTGTCGATATGCTTTCTCGCTTTGCCATGTAGTACACTGGACTCGCCGTGTATGTGCCATAAGCTGAGGTAAACATCTCTGTGTTGTGAATTTTTGTCAATATGCTTTCTCGCTTTGCCATGTAGTACACTGGAGTCGCCGTGTATGTGCCATAAGCTGAGGTAAACATCTCTGTGTTGCGAATTTTTGTCGATACACTTTCTCGCTTTGCCATGTAGTACACTGGACTCACATTGTATGTGCGATAAGCTGAGGTAAATATCTCAGTGTTGCGAATTTTTGTCGATACACTTTCCCGCTTTGCCATGTAGTACACTGGACTCGCCGTGTATGTGCGATAAGCTGAGGTAAACATCTCTGTGTTGCGAATTTTTGTCGATACACTTTCTCGCTTTGCCATGTAGTACACTGGACTCGCCGTGTATGTGCGATAAGCTGAGGTAAACATCTCTATGTTTTGGGAATTTTTGTCGATACACTTTCTCGCTTTGCCATGTAGTACACTGGACTCGCCGTGTATGTGCGATAAGCTGAGGTAAACATCTCTGTGTTGCGAATTTTTGTCGATACACTTTCTCGCTTTGCCATGTAGTACACTGGACTCGCCGCGTATGTGCGATAAGCTGAGGTAAACATCTCTGTGTCGTGAATTTTTGTCGATATGCTTTCTCGCTTTGCCATATAGTACACTGGACTCACCGTGTATGTGCGATAAGCTGTTGTAAACATCTCTGTGTTGTGAATTATTGTAGATATGCTTTCTCGCTTTGCCATGTAGTACACTGGACTCGCCGTGTATGTGCCATAAGCTGAGGTAAACATCTCTGTGTTGTAAATTTTTGTCGATACGCTTTCTCGCTTTGCCATGTAGTACACTGAACTCGCCGTGTATGTGCGATAAGCTGAGGTAAATCTCTGTGTTGTGAATTTTTGTCGATATGCTTTCTCGCTTTGCCATGTAGTACACTGGACTCGCCGTGTATGTGCGATAAGCTGAGGTAAACATCTCTGTGTTGTGAATTTTTGTCGATATGCTTTCTCGCTTTGCCATGTAGTACAATGGACTCACCGTGTATGTGCCATAAGCTGAGGTAAACATCTCTGTGTTGTGAATTTTTGTCGATACGCTTTCTCGCTTTGCCATGTAGTACACTGAACTCACCGTGTATGTGCGATAAGCTGAGGTAAACATCTCTGTGTTTTGGGAATTTTTGTCGATATGCTTTCTCGCTTTGCCATATAGTACACTGGACTCGCCGTGTATGTGCCATAAGCTGAGGTAAACATCTCTGTGTTGTGAATTTTTGTCGATATGCTTTCTCGCTTTGCCATGTAGTACACTGAACTCGCCATGTATGTGCGATAAGCTGACGTAAACATCTCTGTGTTGTGAATTTTTGTCGATATGCTTTCTCGCTTTGCCATATAGTACACTGGACTCGCCGTGTATGTGCCATAAGCTGAGGTAAACATCTCTGTGTTGTGGATTGTTGTCGATATGCTTTCTCGCTTTGCCATGTAGTACACTGTACTCACCGTGTATGTGCCATAAGCTGAGGTAAACATCTCTGTGTTATGAATTTTTGTCGATATGCTTTCTCGCTTTGCAATGTAGTACACTGAACTCACCGTGTATGTGCGATAAGCTGAGGTAAACATCTCTGTGTTGTGAATTTTTGCCGATATGCTTTCTCGCTTTGCCATATTGTACACTGGACTCGCCGTGTATGTGCCATAAGCTGAGGTAAACATCTCTGTGTTGTGAATTTTTGTCGATACGCTTTCTCGCTTTGCCATATAGTATACTGGACTCGCCGTGTATGTGCGATGAGCTGAGGTAAACATCTCTGTGTTGTTAATTTTTGTCGATACGCTTTCTCGCTTTGCCATGTAGTACACTGGACTCACCTTGTATGTGCGATAAGCTGACGTGGATATCTCTGTGTTGTGAATTTTTGTCGATACGCTTTCTCGCTTTGCCATATTGTACACTGGACTCACCTTGTATGTGCGATAAGCTGAGGTAAACATCTCTGTGTTTTGGGAATTTTTGTCGATACGCTTTCTCGCTTTGCCATGTAGTACACTGGACTCACCTTGTATGTGCGATAAGCTGACGTGAATATCTCTGTGTTGTGAATTTTTGTCGATACGCTTTCTCGCTTTGCCATGTAGTACACTGGACTCACCGTGTATGTGTGATAAGCTGAGGTAAACATCTCTGTGTTGTGAATTTTTGTCGATATGCTTTCTCGCTTTGCCATGTAGTACACTGGACTCACCGTGTATGTGCGATAAGCTGTTGTAAACATCTCTGTGTTGTGAATTTTTGTCGATATGCTTTCTCGCTTTGCCATATAGTACACTGGACTCGCCGTGTATGTGCCATAAGCTGAGGTAAACATCTCTGTGTTGTGAATTTTTCTCGATATGCTTTCTCGCTTTGCCATGTAGTACAATGGACTCACCGTGTATGTGCCATAAGCTGAGGTAAACATCTCTGTGTTTTGGGAATTTTTGTCGATACGCTTTCTCGCTTTGCCATGTAGTACACTGAACTCACCGTGTATGTGCGATAAGCTGAGGTAAACATCTCTGTGTTTTGGGAATTTTTGTCGATATGCTTTCTCGCTTTGCCATATAGTACACTGGACTCGCCGTGTATGTGCCATAAGCTGAGGTAAACATCTCTGTGCTGTGAATTTTTGTCGATATGCCTTCTCGCTTTGCCATGTAGTACACTGAACTCGCCATGTATGTGCGATAAGCTGAGGTAAACATCTCTGTGTTGTGAATTTTTGTCGATATGCTTTCTCGCTTTGCCATATAGTACACTGGACTCGCCGTGTATGTGCCATAAGCTGAGGTAAACATCTCTGTGTTGTGAATTGTTGTCGATATGCTTTCTCGCTTTGCCATGTAGTACACTGTACTCACCGTGTATGTGCCATAAGCTGAGGTAAACATCTCTGTGTTATGAATTTTTGTCGATATGCTTTCTCGCTTTGCAATGTAGTACACTGAACTCACCGTGTATGTGCGATAAGCTGAGGTAAACATCTCTGTGTTGTGAATTTTTGTCGATACGCTTTCTCGCTTTGCCATATAGTATACTGGACTCGCCGTGTATGTGCGATGAGCTGAGGTAAACATCTCTGTGTTGTTAATTTTTGTCGATACGCTTTCTCGCTTTGCCATGTAGTACACTGGACTCACCTTGTATGTGCGATAAGCTGAAGTAAACATCTCTGTGTTGTGAATTTTGTCGATATGCTTTCTCGCTTTGCCATGTAGTACACTGGACTCGCCGTGTATGTGCCATAAGCTGAGGTAAACATCTCTGTGTTGTGAATTTTTGTCAATATGCTTTCTCGCTTTGCCATGTAGTACACTGGAGTCGCCGTGTATGTGCCATAAGCTGAGGTAAACATCTCTGTGTTGCGAATTTTTGTCGATACACTTTCTCGCTTTGCCATGTAGTACACTGGACTCACATTGTATGTGCGATAAGCTGACGTGAATATCTCTGTGTTGTGAATTTTTGTCGATACGCTTTCTCGCTTTGCCATGTAGTACACTGGACTCACCGTGTATGTGTGATAAGCTGAGGTAAACATCTCTGTGTTGTGAATTTTTGTCGATATGCTTTCTCGCTTTGCCATGTAGTACACTGGACTCACCGTGTATGTGCGATAAGCTGTTGTAAACATCTCTGTGTTGTGAATTGTTGTCGATATGCTTTCTCGCTTTGCCATATAGTACACTGGACTCGCCGTGTATGTGCCATAAGCTGAGGTAAACATCTCTGTGTTGTGAATTTTTCTCGATATGCTTTCTCGCTTTGCCATGTAGTACAATGGACTCACCGTGTATGTGCCATAAGCTGAGGTAAACATCTCTGTGTTTTGGGAATTTTTGTCGATACGCTTTCTCGCTTTGCCATGTAGTACACTGAACTCACCGTGTATGTGCGATAAGCTGAGGTAAACATCTCTGTGTTTTGGGAATTTTTGTCGATATGCTTTCTCGCTTTGCCATATAGTACACTGGACTCGCCGTGTATGTGCCATAAGCTGAGGTAAACATCTCTGTGCTGTGAATTTTTGTCGATATGCCTTCTCGCTTTGCCATGTAGTACACTGAACTCGCCATGTATGTGCGATAAGCTGAGGTAAACATCTCTGTGTTGTGAATTTTTGTCGATATGCTTTCTCGCTTTGCCATATAGTACACTGGACTCGCCGTGTATGTGCCATAAGCTGAGGTAAACATCTCTGTGTTGTGAATTGTTGTCGATATGCTTTCTCGCTTTGCCATGTAGTACACTGTACTCACCGTGTATGTGCCATAAGCTGAGGTAAACATCTCTGTGTTATGAATTTTTGTCGATATGCTTTCTCGCTTTGCAATGTAGTACACTGAACTCACCGTGTATGTGCGATAAGCTGAGGTAAACATCTCTGTGTTGTGAATTTTTGTCGATACGCTTTCTCGCTTTGCCATATAGTATACTGGACTCGCCGTGTATGTGCGATGAGCTGAGGTAAACATCTCTGTGTTGTTAATTTTTGTCGATACGCTTTCTCGCTTTGCCATGTAGTACACTGGACTCACCTTGTATGTGCGATAAGCTGAAGTAAACATCTCTGTGTTGTGAATTTTGTCGATATGCTTTCTCGCTTTGCCATGTAGTACACTGGACTCGCCGTGTATGTGCCATAAGCTGAGGTAAACATCTCTGTGTTGTGAATTTTTGTCAATATGCTTTCTCGCTTTGCCATGTAGTACACTGGAGTCGCCGTGTATGTGCCATAAGCTGAGGTAAACATCTCTGTGTTGCGAATTTTTGTCGATACACTTTCTCGCTTTGCCATGTAGTACACTGGACTCACATTGTATGTGCGATAAGCTGAGGTAAATATCTCAGTGTTGCGAATTTTTGTCGATACACTTTCCCGCTTTGCCATGTAGTACACTGGACTCGCCGTGTATGTGCGATAAGCTGAGGTAAACATCTCTGTGTTGCGAATTTTTGTCGATACACTTTCTCGCTTTGCCATGTAGTACACTGGACTCGCCGTGTATGTGCGATAAGCTGAGGTAAACATCTCTGTGTTTTGGGAATTTTTGTCGATACACTTTCTCGCTTTGCCATGTAGTACACTGGACTCGCCGTGTATGTGCGATAAGCTGAGGTAAACATCTCTGTGTTGCGAATTTTTGTCGATACACTTTCTCGCTTTGCCATGTAGTACACTGGACTCGCCGCGTATGTGCGATAAGCTGAGGTAAACATCTCTGTGTCGTGAATTTTTGTCGATATGCTTTCTCGCTTTGCCATATAGTACACTGGACTCACCGTGTATGTGCGATAAGCTGTTGTAAACATCTCTGTGTTGTGAATTTTTGTAGATATGCTTTCTCGCTTTGCCATGTAGTACACTGGACTCGCCGTGTATGTGCCATAAGCTGAGGTAAACATCTCTGTGTTGTAAATTTTTGTCGATACGCTTTCTCGCTTTGCCATGTAGTACACTGAACTCGCCGTGTATGTGCGATAAGCTGAGGTAAATCTCTGTGTTGTGAATTTTTGTCGATATGCTTTCTCGCTTGGCCATGTAGTACACTGGACTCGCCGTGTATGTCCGATAAGCTGAGGTAAACATCTCTGTGTTGTGAATTTTTGTCGATAAACTTTCTCGCTTTGCCATGTAGTACACTGGACTCGCCGTGTATGTGCGATAAGCTGAGGTAAACATCTCTGTGTTGTGAATTTTTGTCGATATGCTTTCTCGCTTTGCCATGTAGTACAATGGACTCACCGTGTATGTGCCATAAGCTGAGGTAAACATCTCTGTGTTTTGGGAATTTTTGTCGATACGCTTTCTCGCTTTGCCATGTAGTACACTGAACTCACCGTGTATGTGCGATAAGCTGAGGTAAACATCTCTGTGTTTTGGGAATTTTTGTCGATATGCTTTCTCGCTTTGCCATATAGTACACTGGACTCGCCGTGTATGTGCCATAAGCTGAGGTAAACATCTCTGTGCTGTGAATTTTTGTCGATATGCTTTCTCGCTTTGCCATGTAGTACACTGAACTCGCCATGTATGTGCGATAAGCTGAGGTAAACATCTCTGTGTTGTGAATTTTTGTCGATATGCTTTCTCGCTTTGCCATATTGTACACTGGACTCGCCGTGTATGTGCCATAAGCTGAGGTAAACATCTCTGTGTTGTGAATTGTTGTCGATATGCTTTCTCGCTTTGCCATGTAGTACACTGTACTCACCGTGTATGTGCCATAAGCTGAGGTAAACATCTCTGTGTTATGAATTTTTGTCGATATGCTTTCTCGCTTTGCAATGTAGTACACTGAACTCACCGTGTATGTGCGATAAGCTGAGGTAAACATCTCTGTGTTGTGAATTTTTGTCGATCCGCTTTCTCGCTTTGCCATATAGTATACTGGACTCGCCGTGTATGTGCGATGAGCTGAGGTAAACATCTCTGTGTTGTTAATTTTTGTCGATACGCTTTCTCGCTTTGCCATGTAGTACACTGGACTCACCTTGTATGTGCGATAAGCTGAGGTAAACATCTCTGCGTTGCGAATTTTTGTCGATACGCTTTCTCGCTTTGCCATGTAGTACACTGGACTCACCTTGTATGTGCGATAAGCTGACGTGAATATCTCTGTGTTGTGAATTTTTGTCGATACGCTTTCTCGCTTTGCCATATTGTACACTGGACTCACCTTGTATGTGCGATAAGCTGAGGTAAACATCTCTGCGTTGCGAATTTTTGTCGATACGCTTTCTCGCTTTGCCATGTAGTACACTGGACTCACCTTGTATGTGCGATAAGCTGACGTGAATATCTCTGTGTTGTGAATTTTTGTCGATACGTCTTCTCGCTTTGCCATGTAGTACACTGGACTCACAGTGTATGTGTGATAAGCTAAGGTAAACATCTCTGTGTTGCGAATTTTTGTCGATACGCTTTCTCGCTTTGTCATGTAGTACACTGGACTCACTGTGTATGTGCGATAAGCTGAGGTAAACATCTCTGTGTTGCGAATTTTTGTCGATACGCTTTCTCGCTTTGTCATGTAGTACACATGACTCACCTTGTATGTGCGATAAGCTGAGGTAAACATCTCTGTGTTGCGAATTTTTGTCGATACGCTTTCTCGCTTTGTCATGTTGTACACTGGACTCACCTTGTATGTGCGATAAGCTGAGGTAAACATCTCTGTGTTGCGAATTTTTGTCGATACACTTTCTCGCTTTGCCATGTAGTACACTGGACTCACCTTGTATGTGCGATAAGCTGAAGTAAACATCTCTGTGTTGTGAATTTTGTCGATATGCTTTCTCGCTTTGCCATGTAGTACACTGGACTCGCCGTGTATGTGCCATAAGCTGAGGTAAACATCTCTGTATTGCGAATTTTTGTCGATACACTTTCTCGCTTTGCCATGTAGTACACTGGACTCACCTTGTATGTGCGATAAGCTGAAGTAAACATCTCTGTGTTGTGAATTTTGTCGATATGCTTTCTCGCTTTGCCATGTAGTACACTGGACTCGCCGTGTATGTGCCATAAGCTGAGGTAAACATCTCTGTGTTGTGAATTTTTGTCAATATGCTTTCTCGCTTTGCCATGTAGTACACTGGAGTCGCCGTGTATGTGCCATAAGCTGAGGTAAACATCTCTGTGCTGCGAATTTTTGTCGATACACTTTCTCGCTTTGCCATGTAGTACACTGGACTCACATTGTATGTGCGATAAGCTGAGGTAAATATCTCAGTGTTGCGAATTTTTCTCGATACACTTTCCCGCTTTGCCATGTAGTACACTGGACTCGCCGTGTATGTGCGATAAGCTGAGGTAAACATCTCTGTGTTGCGAATTTTTGTCGATACACTTTCTCGCTTTGCCATGTAGTACACTGGACTCGCCGTGTATGTGCGATAAGCTGAGGTAAACATCTCTATGTTTTGGGAATTTTTGTCGATACACTTTCTCGCTTTGCCATGTAGTACACTGGACTCGCCGTGTATGTGCGATAAGCTGAGGTAAACATCTCTGTGTTGCGAATTTTTGTCGATACACTTTCTCGCTTTGCCATGTAGTACACTGGACTCGCCGCGTATGTGCGATAAGCTGAGGTAAACATCTCTGTGTCGTGAATTTTTGTCGATATGCTTTCTCGCTTTGCCATATAGTACACTGGACTCACCGTGTATGTGCGATAAGCTGTTGTAAACATCTCTGTGTTGTGAATTATTGTAGATATGCTTTCTCGCTTTGCCATGTAGTACACTGGACTCGCCGTGTATGTGCCATAAGCTGAGGTAAACATCTCTGTGTTGTAAATTTTTGTCGATACGCTTTCTCGCTTTGCCATGTAGTACACTGAACTCGCCGTGTATGTGCGATAAGCTGAGGTAAATCTCTGTGTTGTGAATTTTTGTCGATATGCTTTCTCGCTTTGCCATGTAGTACACTGGACTCGCCGTGTATGTGCGATAAGCTGAGGTAAACATCTCTGTGTTGTGAATTTTTGTCGATATGCTTTCTCGCTTTGCCATGTAGTACAATGGACTCACCGTGTATGTGCCATAAGCTGAGGTAAACATCTCTGTGTTGTGAATTTTTGTCGATACGCTTTCTCGCTTTGCCATGTAGTACACTGAACTCACCGTGTATGTGCGATAAGCTGAGGTAAACATCTCTGTGTTTTGGGAATTTTTGTCGATATGCTTTCTCGCTTTGCCATATAGTACACTGGACTCGCCGTGTATGTGCCATAAGCTGAGGTAAACATCTCTGTGTTGTGAATTTTTGTCGATATGCTTTCTCGCTTTGCCATGTAGTACACTGAACTCGCCATGTATGTGCGATAAGCTGACGTAAACATCTCTGTGTTGTGAATTTTTGTCGATATGCTTTCTCGCTTTGCCATATAGTACACTGGACTCGCCGTGTATGTGCCATAAGCTGAGGTAAACATCTCTGTGTTGTGGATTGTTGTCGATATGCTTTCTCGCTTTGCCATGTAGTACACTGTACTCACCGTGTATGTGCCATAAGCTGAGGTAAACATCTCTGTGTTATGAATTTTTGTCGATATGCTTTCTCGCTTTGCAATGTAGTACACTGAACTCACCGTGTATGTGCGATAAGCTGAGGTAAACATCTCTGTGTTGTGAATTTTTGCCGATATGCTTTCTCGCTTTGCCATATTGTACACTGGACTCGCCGTGTATGTGCCATAAGCTGAGGTAAACATCTCTGTGTTGTGAATTTTTGTCGATACGCTTTCTCGCTTTGCCATATAGTATACTGGACTCGCCGTGTATGTGCGATGAGCTGAGGTAAACATCTCTGTGTTGTTAATTTTTGTCGATACGCTTTCTCGCTTTGCCATGTAGTACACTGGACTCACCTTGTATGTGCGATAAGCTGACGTGGATATCTCTGTGTTGTGAATTTTTGTCGATACGCTTTCTCGCTTTGCCATATTGTACACTGGACTCACCTTGTATGTGCGATAAGCTGAGGTAAACATCTCTGCGTTGCGAATTTTTGTCGATACGCTTTCTCGCTTTGCCATGTAGTACACTGGACTCACCTTGTATGTGCGATAAGCTGACGTGAATATCTCTGTGTTGTGAATTTTTGTCGATACGCTTTCTCGCTTTGCCATGTAGTACACTGGACTCACCGTGTATGTGTGATAAGCTGAGGTAAACATCTCTGTGTTGTGAATTTTTGTCGATATGCTTTCTCGCTTTGCCATGTAGTACACTGGACTCACCGTGTATGTGCGATAAGCTGTTGTAAACATCTCTGTGTTGTGAATTTTTGTCGATATGCTTTCTCGCTTTGCCATATAGTACACTGGACTCGCCGTGTATGTGCCATAAGCTGAGGTAAACATCTCTGTGTTGTGAATTTTTCTCGATATGCTTTCTCGCTTTGCCATGTAGTACAATGGACTCACCGTGTATGTGCCATAAGCTGAGGTAAACATCTCTGTGTTTTGGGAATTTTTGTCGATACGCTTTCTCGCTTTGCCATGTAGTACACTGAACTCACCGTGTATGTTTGATAAGCTGAGGTAAACATCTCTGTGTTGTGAATTTTTGTCGATATGCTTTCTCGCTTTGCCATATAGTACACTGGACTCGCCGTGTGTGTGCCATAAGCTGAGGTAAACATCTCTGTGTTGTGAATTTTTGTCGATATGCTTTCTCGCTTTGCCATTTAGTACACTGGACTCGCTGTGTATGTGCCATAAGCTGAGGTAAACATCTCTGTGTTGTGAATTTTTGTCGATATGCTTTCTCGCTTCGCCATGTAATACACTGAACTCGCCGTGTATGTGCGATAAGCTGAGGTAAACATCTCTGTGTTGTGAATTTTTGTCGATATGCTTTCTCGCTTTGCCATATAGTACACTGGACTCACCGTGTATGTGCGATAAGCTGAGGTAAACATCGCTGTGTTGTGAATTTTTGTCGATACGCTTTCTCGCTTTGCCATATAGTACACTGGACTCGTCGTGTATGTGCCATAAGCTGAGGTAAACATCCCTGTGTTGTGAATTTTTGTCGATCTGCTTTCTCGCTTTGCCATGTAGTACACTGGACTCACCGTGTATGTGCCATAAGCTGTGGTAAACATCTCTGTGTTGTGAATTTTTGTCGATACGCTTTCTCGCTTTGCCATAGTGTACACTGGACTCGCCGTGTATGTGCGATAAGCTGAGGTAAACATCTCTGTGTTGTGAATTTTTGTCGATACGCTTTCTCGCTTTGCCATGTAGTACACTGGACTCACCTTGTATGTGCGATAAGCTGAGGTAAACATCTCTGTGTTGCGAATTTTTGTGGATACGTTTTCTCGCTTTGCCATAGAGTACACTGGACTCACCGTGTATGTGCGATAAGCTGAGGTAAACATCTCTGTGTTGCGAATTTTTGTCGATACGCTTTCTCGCTTTGCCATAGAGTACAATGGACTCGCCGTGAATGTGCGATAAGCTGAGGTAAACTTCGCTGTGTTGTGAATTTTTGTCGATACGCTTTCTGGCTTTGCCGTATAGTACACTGGACTCGCCGTGTATGTGCCATAAGCTGAGGTAAACATCCCTGTGTTGTGAATTTTTGTCTATCTGCTTTCTCGCTTTGCCGTGTAGTGCACTGGACTCACCGTGTATGTGCCATAAGCTGAGGTAAACAGCTCTGTGTTGTGAATTTTTGTCGATACGCTTTCTCGCTTTGCCATATAGTACACTGGACTCGCCGTGTATGTGCGATAAGCTGAGGTAAACATCTCTGTGTTGTGAATTTTTGTGGATACGCTTTCTCGCTTTGCCATGTAGTACACTGGACTCACCTTGTATGTGCGGTAAGCTGAGGTAAACATCTCTGTGTTGTGAATTTTTGTCGATACGCTTTCTCGCTTTGCCATGTAGTACACTGGACTGACTTTTTATGTGCGATAAGCTGAGCTAAACATCTCTGTGTTGCGAATTTTTGTCGATACGCTTTCTCGCTTTGCCATGTAGTACACTGGACTCACCGTGTATGTGCCATAAGCTGAGGTAAATATCTCTGTGTTGTGAATTTTTGTCGATACGCTTTCTCGCTTTGCCATGTAGTACAGTGGACTCACTGTGTATGTGCGATAAGCTGAGGTAAACATCTCTGTGTTGTGAATTTTTGTCGATACGATTTCTCGCTTTGCCATGTAGTACACTGGACTCACCTTGTATGTGCGATAAGCTGAGGTAAACATCTCTGTGTTGCGAATTTTTGTCGATACGCTTTCGCGCTTTGCCATATAATACACTGGACTCGCCGTGTATGTGCGATAAGCTGAGGTAAACATCTCTGTGTTGCGAATTTTTGTTTATACGCTTTCTCGCTTTGCCATGTAGTACACTGAACTCACCGTGTATGTGCGATAAGAGTAGTAAAGTGTTGGATCATACCATTTGACCTTGAAGTTCATGCAATTTGACCTTGAATGACCTTTGAGGTCATGCAATTTGACCTTGAAAATTTTGACCTTGAAGGTTATGCAATTTGACATTGAAGGTCATGCAATTTGACCTTGAAGGTCATGGTACACCCTCTGGACTGGGACGAACCCCCGAAGCACTCCCGCGCACCCTCTTGAATTCCTGCATCCCCCAGGCGCAACCTGGAGCTTCTGCATCCTTCGACGCACTCCCTCTTGACTCTCTACATTTGCCACGCACCCCCGGGGCACCCCGGTGCACCCTCTTGAATTTCTGCATCCCCCAGGCACTTTTGCGCACCACCTCGCGCATTCTTTGACGTACTCCCGCGCACGCTCTGCATGTGCCACCCACCCCAGGCGCAACCCCGCGTACCCCCTTGACGCATTCCTCAAAGCACCCTCTTGACCGCCAGCATTCCCCGACGCACTCCCCTTCCCCGAGCACCCTCCGGACCCTCCGTTGACGAACTGATCTACGCGTGCGTGCACGCGTTCGCGTACATGGCGCGGCGCCCCGGGAGATTGACCTTGGGGCTGCACGCCATTTGACATTGAAGGTTATGGTGATCTTTTTTATTTTTATTAAGAATACATTGGAATAAAGGTCACGTGACTTTAGGAGAGGGAATGGAGACTGACAAGTGTCTAGTTGGGCGGCCAAGGATCAAAAGGAAGAAATTCAGGTGAGTTTATTGTTGAAACGGAGGCAGGAAGTGACGTGAAAGGTTTTGATTGGTTAAAATAAGAATGTTTTTGATTGGCCCATGCAGAGCCGGATTTCGACCAATGGGGAAAAGGGGTTATCTCTTTCTATTTTTTAAGAGTACATTAGAATAAATGTCACGTGACTTTAGGAGAGGGAATGGAGACTGACAAGTGTTTAGTTGGACGGCCAAGGATTAAAAGGAAGAAATTCAGGTGAGTTTATTATTGAAACGGAGGCAGGAAGTGACGTGTAAGGTTTTGATTAGTTAAAATAAGAATGTTTTTGATTGGCCCATGCAGAGCCGGAGTTCGACCAATGGGCAAAAAGGGGTTATCTTTTTTTATTTTTATTAAGAACTGGAACGTCCGGTATTGTAGAAGAAAGCAAATTGCTTGTGTGTGCATTCTATTCTTTTAAAAAAGAGTCAGACTTCCGGGTTACAGAAAAAATGCAACATTGCAGAAATGTCCTGCTGCAGGTACGTGGATATCTGAGCGTGCAGTATACTGTTTTCGCACTTTGTTCTGTTTGAACGGCTATAGCCCGACTTTTGTATTCATTTTCCCTTTAAGAGAACTATTGGAAGCACGCGTGCAAGAAACAGCTGATTAAAAATAGAACTTCATCAGAATGAACAGTTTTGAAAACAATATGTGTTGCGCTCCTTTAATGCGCGCTGACTTCCTCCCCACCTCTTTTTATACCGGAAGTTACGCAACCAAAACACCCACGTCTTTTTTCCTGTTACCGTGAGAACTGCTTTTTAGGCAGTTTTTTCAGTAATTTCTGAGAAAACACGATGCTTCGCATTTCACTGCCGGAAGTGACGTGTAAGGTTTCGATTGATTAAAATAAGAACGTCTTTGATTGGTCGAGAGGGGTAAAGGCAGAGTTGTGAGAAAACAAATTGCTTGTGTGTGCATTACATTCTTTTAAAAAGAGCATACAGCGGAAATATATAATAATATTTAACTGCATTAACATGAATTAGACCAATAATAAGTTTAAAGTACGTGGTGCGTAAGTGATGAGAGTGCGAAAAGTAGACATTTCCCTATATCGCATTTGAATACATTCCAGCAATGTTTGTTGTCTTGGCTTTTACCTTGCACGTCCGCTGCTCTAGAGAAAACTAAACTGCTTGTGTGTGTGTGCCATTTAAAGGAGTAACACTTACGGGATACAGAAAAAAAATGCAAGCCTGCAAAAGTGTGTCCTGCAGCAGGAGAGTGGATATCTGAGCGTGCAGTTGTACTTTTGGTCTGTTTTGAACGGCTATAGCCGAATTCATTTTGGCTTTAAGAGAACGATTGGAAATTTCAGACAAATAACAAGGAATATCTCGGAAGGGTTAACTGGAGGGAAAAGTTATATAAATTACTGTCACATGAATTTCTCAACTCAGTGTTCTAATGAACTAATTGACATTAATTTCGCAATTCTAAATACTTCACAAAGTTCTAAAATTTCGAAATACTTTTGAGCATTCCAAAATTTCCTAAAATGTCTTAAACCCTCTAAAAAAGTGCCTAATTTTTGCAAAAATGCCTAAACTTTTAAAAACTGCCTAAAATTTCATAAAATCCCAAAAAAATTAAAAAATCTATAGTTTGAAAAGTTTCTAATATTTCAAAAAATAAAAAAAATTGTGAACTTTCAAAAAATTTTTTAATCTTTCAAAAAATCAGACAAAATGCGCCGCGCGCGCACGCGTGCAAGAAACAGCTGATTAACTATAGGACTTCAACAGAATGATCATTTTGAAACAATAATTTCGCCGAAACAACCAGCTTGTCCTTTGAAATGATTTTCCCTTTAAGAGAAGTTTTGGAAAATTGAGGTAAATAACAAGGAGTATCTCGGAAGGGTTAACTGGAGGGAAAAGCTATATAAATTACTCTCACATGAATTTCTCAGCTTAACGTTCTAATGCAAAAATTTACATGAATTTATCACGACCTTAAGTCGTTCTAATTTACCCTAACATGAACATCTAATTTACGGGTTCTAAGTTAAACTTTCACATGAATACCTCTTCTTGAGATTCTAATTTTACACTTACAAGCAAAATGGAAGGAGTTCTGCATAGGTAAACTGAATAAATGAAATACAGAAAAAGCATTTTTGTTTAAATATATATTACAACTATTAGGCAATATGAACATAACAAAAAACAATAAAATTACAAGGAAAAAATTACATGTCTTATATGCACAAAGAAGAAAATTTTAAAAGAGCCTTCATGATGGACACTAAAGAAAAAATTCACCGTTACATTTCACTGTGTATAACTTGAGTTATATTGCAAAACAGCCACATGAAATTACACAAACTAAAAAGTGTTATTTACATGAATGACGCTCCGTGCTGTCCTAATTAGCACTCTTACAGGTGGTATTGGGGCTTATTTAGAGGATTTTGGTATGTCGGGTTACTATAATCTCCAAGGATCCTGGACTCATTTGAGCATCATTTCACCCAATTAATTCACCGTATTAAGCATGTAGTCACTGCGCTTTAAAAAGAGAAGATGCACAAAGATAAAACTTTAAAAGAGCCTTCATGATGGACACTAAAGAAAAAATACACCGTTACATTTTACTGTGTATAACTTGAGTTATATTGCAAAACAGCCACATGAAATGACACAAACTAAAAAGTGTTATTTACACGAATGACGCTCCTTGCTGTCCTAATATTGGGGGCTTATTTAGAGGATTTTGGTATGTCGGGTAACTATAAGATGCAAGGACCTGGGACTCATTTGAGCATCATTTGACCCTATTTATTTACCGTATTAAGCATGTAGTCACTGCGCTTTAAAAAGAGAAGATGCACAAAGAAGAACATTTTAATTTTGCCGAAACAACCAACGCGTGCGGTAAGCAACACATGACAAGACGGCGCCTAAAGAACCAAGGTTTGAGGAGCACCACACATATTGTTTCAAAATGATCATTCTGTTGAAGTTTTATTGTTAATCGGCTGTTTCTAGCACGCGTGCTTCCGCGCGCGCGCGGCGCGTCGTATCGGGAAATTTAGCTTGGGTACACCCCGAGTAGTGCCTAATTGCATTCCAAAAAGCCAGCAAATACGCCACAAAAAGGTCTCTAAGTACACAAAAACAACCCTCTAAATACCCCAAAAAAGCATAAATGCACTCCCTCAAGCTATTAAGTTTAAAAAAAACAGTAAACACGATCCAAATGCCCCTAAATACACTAAAACTATCCCAAATACACTCCAAGAAGCCTCCAAATACAGCAAAAAGGGCAGTTGTGGAAATCCAAATGCTTTTTATTTCCGTAGAAACACACTTTGGTCAACCCTTACAGTAGCATAATTGCGTAACATGCACAAATACAATCTTCCAATTTCGTTGGCCACAAAAAGACTTCGCTTTCAAAACACAGTTGCAGGTACACGAATTCAAATTACGGCGCTCTCATGACTGTCCGATAAACTAGCCACGGCTTCCATTATATACGACCATTCATGTTTCTGGAATGAACAAGAAGGCACCAGAATCTTCTAGTTGTCTAAATTTATCTGCCTTGGCAAGCTCTTTTATTTCCGCGCTATAATTATCTGCCACGGCAATCTCTTAATCTCCGCGTGGCACTATCTGCTTGTGTGCGTTCGTCGCCAGTCGTGACACTACGATTATCTCAAATGGGAAGTCAGAATTTAAAAGTCCATATATATGTGGTTCAGCTCTTAAAAGATTTGACTACCAGTTGAAGCCTACTATCGTCCCACATACCTGTTACAACCTGTTGGAAAATTAACAATATGTTACACTTTTTACACGATTATTTGGATTAATATAAAGAGAACAGATAATTTACCATTTATAAGAATAGTTTCTATTGGAGTACACAAAGTCGTGTCAGTGTAATGTATCATATTTTCCAATTTTTCCTTAAATTTTATTTCATTTCCTTTCGCCTATTTATCTTAATTTACACAATCAACTAAGCGTAACTAGCTGCACTACTCAAATGTTCTGTTTTGCTATCTTAGTTTATTAAACGAATACGTTTGCTAAATAAAGTGTATATATTTGTTTTAACAACAATTTAAGATTTATATGGATTTACACAGTTTTCTGTCATATATTATTGTACAGTATTTTAGATCTCAGTAAACAATTCCTTTCCTGGAGGTTATATCAAACGCCTCTCACCAGAACATATGTAAACAAAAAATGTTCATAAATATTACATATTTGTGATGATAGGTGCTAATATAACATATACATAACATATTACAGTTTAAATAAAACACAGTGAAATATGTATACAAATATACATCTATAAATTAGATTTTAATATTCCGTTATGTTTGCAGTGTCATTTCTATGCGTGTTTGTGTTTTCTTTTATGTCTCCTTTAACTTTAATACCATAAGATTACACATTGCTGCTTCTTCCAGGTCGGAACAGCGCGGTAATTCCATTTATGCGTTGGTTACACTGTAATCTATAAACATTCAGCTGTAAGTCTTGCTTCACAGGGATCTTCACCTTCATTCTGCACCCCGCGGTACCTCGTCCCACGATTGATTCTGTCACAGTTTGTGTGTGGAATCGTTTCCTGATTCTCGTATAGCGAAATCTGTTTCTTCCAAATTGTATGTAATGCATTGCTGATACACCTTTTGGTTCTTTATGGCCTTACCGATGCTTTCCAAACTCCATGTAACTCTAAATTTTATAAAACGTTACAGTGTCAACCATGAACCCTGGTATTTCCTTGGGTTAAGGGTTTTTGTAAGTTTCTTAAATGTTCAAATTCACATGATGTTTCTTGTCTGCTCACATTTATGTTTGGTTATATTTAAGTTCTTCTACCCATATTCGTTCACTTTCTGTGTTCCGGAAATTTCTCCATATTTTATATTACCAATACTTCTATGATGTCTGCCGCCTCTGTGTTGCCGTGTACTTGTCTGTAAGTCCGTTTGCATAAAGTCTAATAAGTAGGTGAAGTATGATGGCATATTTTGTGTGCGAGCCTGACGATTTACATTAGTAAGTCTGCATTATTGCTTCCTGGATGGAAATTTGTCAGGTTTTACATTTAGTTACATGTTTGTTATCATTCACTTTACCTCTTGCAATGCAATTACTTCTTGGGTCATTTTACATTTGCTTTTTTTGCATTGTTTAACTTGAGTACCTAACTCACCATTGAATTTGGTACGCCCGTCAAGCTGTGATTTCATTTCAGTATCCATAACCTTAACCATATTATTCATATTAATTTCCTCTGTGGGTAATGTTTATTTACATCATTTATTTATGCTTCTCGCTTTTTCTGAATTGCTCAGTGATATAACAAACTGCGCTATTTGAAATTTTAATTCCCCCCTCATTCTATCTAGTAGGTTTTATACAGTTACTTTCTGTATTTCTGACTTATATCTCATAAATTTATTTAAGTCCTTAGCTAGTTCTGTAGTCGTTTCGTTTATTACAGCTTAGTGATGTAATTTGGATTTCATATTGCAAACTCTACAGGTTCTGCTTTCCACAATTCGTTATATCAGCTGACATATTTATCTATGTTCTGTCTCAATTAAGTTGCTTATTAAGTTATGTCACTATCTAAATATTCCAATAATTTTGCTTTTCTATATTTTTGTGCAAAATTCCCTGATTATATCTGTTTATTTACTCTGCAATCTTAAATACAAAAATCTCCTGCATACAGCCATAACCTAACTTTTATTGAGTCATTTCTTTACTATTTTCTGTTGCCTAAGCCTGATGCCATGATTTCTCTTCCTTTATCCTCTCAATTCTATCAGTTATTTCCTTATTCGTTTCACTGTTTCCTCTTTAACAATGTACATTTATTTTTATGAAAATTAATTCATTTATTATTATTATTATTATTATTATTATTATTATTATTATTATTATTATTATTATTATTATTATTATTATTATTATTATTATTATTATTATTATTATTATTATTATTATTATTATTATTATTATTATTATTATTATTATTATTATTATTATTATTATTATTATTATTATTATTATTATTATTATTATTATTATTATTATTATTATTATTATTATTATTATTATTATTATTATTATTATTATTATTATTATTATTATTATTATTATTATTATTATTATTATTATTATTATTATTATTATTATTATTATTATTATTATTATTATTATTATTATTATTATTATTATTATTATTATTATTATTATTATTATTATTATTATTATTATTATTATTATTATTATTATTATTATTATTATTATTATTATTATTATTATTATTATTATTATTATTATTATTATTATTATTATTATTATTATTATTATTATTATTATTATTATTATTATTATTATTATTATTATTATTATTATTATTATTATTATTACTATTATTATTATTACTATTATTATTATTACTATTATTATTATTACTATTATTACTATTATTATTATTACTATTATTATTATTATTACTATTACTATTATTACTATTATTATTATTACTATTATTATTATTATTATTATTATTATTATTATTATTATTATTATTATTATTATTATTATTATTATTATTATTATTATTATTATTAATATTATTATTATTATTATTATTATTATTATTATTATTATTATTATTATTATTATTATTATTATTATTATTATTATTATTATTATTATTATTATTATTATTATTATTATTATTATTATTATTATTATTATTATTATTATTATTATTATTATTATTATTATTATTATTATTATTATTATTATTATTATTATTATTATTATTATTATTATTATTATTATTATTATTATTATTATTATTATCATTATTATCATTATCATCATCATCATCATCATCATCATCATCATCATCATCATCATCATCATCATCATCATCATCATCATCATTATTATTATTATTATTATTATTATTATTATTATTATTATTATTATTATTATTATTATTCCAGTTTTTAAGCAAAGCTTCTTACTTGTGAAGTGAACTACTCTTTTTTCCTTCCTCCTCCTCTTGCATCGCTGGTTATCCTTTGTTGTACCTATTCTGGCGCTTCCCTTCTTCTCGGAAATAATCTTCTTTCCGATTTATTACTTTTCAGTCAATCATACTAACAGTGCGTTGACTCCATTTTGTCGCTTTACTTTAACGCAGTAAGTGTGCATTTTATAATATGCTCTCTAGCTCTTGCCTGATGCTTAAGCATAATTAGAGTTGATGAGCGGTAGATTACTATTCCAAGTCAAAGCCTCTTACTGCAGGATGACATTCTTTATTTTAATAAAATTTCTAAAAATCGAGAACTGATAATGCAGTTTATACTAGAAAACGTGGTGCAAAGGCAAACAGGACAACCAGAGTAATTACTCCACAGAAAGGTTTCTCACCATCTCGAAAATTACTTGTATAAAAACCTTATTTCTCTCACTTCAGCATTTATTGGTCTACATTTAAAGCGTCCATTACAAAATCAGGTCTCCTAGTTGTCACCTTGTACCAGTTACAGGTTCTTGGTTTGGTCTTGATGAGATAGAATGTTTCCAGTTTTCTCATCGTAACTTGAGAATATTCTTTGTCTGATCCTATCTGTTGTTACTTTAATATCTCGTACAAATTTTCTGCTTAGATGAGAGAAGTATACAGCTGGAAAATTTTGTACATTCATTTATAAAATTTCGAGTTAATTTTATATACATAAGTAACTGATACTTTCAAATTACAAATAGAACAGTAATTTTAAGAAATACCTGCTTTAGATGATTACTTCGCCAAGAAGTATCGGAAGAAAAGAAAAGGAAAAGACAGTTTCTACTGCAGGTGAACCAGCAAAGGAATTAGGAAGAACAGGTAATACGATTGAAAAGAGCAGGGAACAAAAACCAGCACCGACACAAAAACAATAAATTCAGGAAAACTGTATCTAGAATATGAGTGGCAGGCATACGTAGAAGGAAAAAAGATTATGCTGCTCTGAGAGCAGGAGATCTTTCGATAAATGAAGGGGAGGTGGACATAGGAGAGAGGAGGAGAATGGCGATGGAACCAAGAAGAATGAAGTTGGTAAATTTTATCAAAGCATAAAGTGCGGTCTGAACCATGGAAAAGGGTAAATCAACCGCCTCGTTCAAAATCATCAGAACCAACCGTTGCACAAAAGCTACCAACGTCACGAGATGTTGGATCAAAGGGTCATATCTACGTTGGCAATACAAGCAACGAGCTGGTCTTCGGTCCAGTGATATAGCAGCATCCAATATAACTTACGAAGAATGTTCTCAACGTTTCTCTGCAGCAAAGCCAGCAGAACCAAGCGATGCATGGAGAAGGAGAAGCAGAGACGAAGAAGTAGTTCAAGCTGCTCGTAACACCATGTACCATTTCAGTAGATCCTCTGTCTTAGTCCTCTGGTGCAGGTACAGATCCAAAAATAAACAAGACGTTTCACGTCAGCGTCAGAACTGAACATATCTGTGGAACAATAAATTTATCATTGAGATTCGGAGCCGAGAATGGCAGAACAGTCAAAAAATGTTTTTCTAGTCATTACTCCGGAACTGCAAGAAGACTTACCTTAAATATTGATTCCTCATTTTGATCTCGAGTCAACGTGTCACGAAACACCAGAAATTTCTCTACAGAAATTTGTTCAGTGTGTACTTACATATCAAATGTAGAAGATCCTAAATATTTTGTGTAAACTATCATAGTCCAATTTAAACGATAAAATTTGTAATACAGAGACAACTATTTAATAAAACTACGAGGCATTTGTTGCAATCAACAAATTAAAAATTGACTATCGCCTAAGCCTACGATATTTTCTTAATTATATTTAAATTACAAGGACATGCATAATAACCGTATTTACTAATGTTTGTCTCGATTGATATGAATTAGTAGAAGAATGTGAATTTATAAAAAAATCTTTGTAGTAGTGATGTGACACAAATTAATTTTTTTTAGTTTTAATGAAACAGTCATAGATTTGAAGGAGTTAAGATAACCTCAATGAACTTCTAGCATTATGATGGCTACGAGTTTTTTCACAGCTTTGCAGTAGAGAGAAATGCTTCATATGTTACTGTGCTAAACGATAAGCCACATTTATTTTGAGACGACCAGTGATTTATGAATTACTCTTTGACTAGTGTTGTTTGTTTCTTATTTTCTCCGGGGTTTTATATTCTGTAATGATTCTGCGTTTGTTACCTAGCCAACATCTTTGTGGTATTGATATTTGTATTATGTAGTTTATGAAAAAATAGTGTATATATAATAACCATAAACTACAAGCTTTTACTTAGAGCTGTAAAAATCAGATATGGAAAACCAAAACCCTCTGTAATATCATGTGGATTTTAATATAGATTGCTTTGTTAATAATGAACGTATAATTTATCGGTGTATTTGGAGAAGTACCTTTTGCAGATCTAATGCTTAATTTTGGTCAACTGTCATTATTAATCCTCTCCCATCTTAAATGAAGGAAACTCCGTAACTGTTTAATACGAGGGCTATCCAGAAAGTAGATTACGTTTTGGAATAAAAAGTAAACAAAGTATAGGAAACAAATTTTATTATATACAGATGAAAGCCACACTCAAATACTACTTTTCGACATAGTCACCATTCAAATTAAGGCATTTATCGTAGCGATGTACGAGCTTGGAAATTCCTTCGTCGAAAAATTCGGCCGCCTGCGCCTTCAACCACTTCGTTACCTCTTCTTGCAGCTGTGCGTCGTCATCAAAACGCTGCATAGCCAGCCACTTCTTCATTGCTGGGAATAGGTGGAAGTCGCTCGGTGCCAGGTCGGGACTGTACGGCGGATGAGGAAACAACTCCCACTTAAAAGATTCAAGAACTTCACGAGTGACATTTGCCGTGTGGGGCCGGGCGTTGTCGTGAATCAACAAGATCTTAGAGCTCAACATTCCTCTGCGCTTGTTTTGAATGGCTCTTCTGAGTTTTTGGAGAGTTTGGCAATACCTTTGAGAGTTTACTGTAGTGCCTCTTTCCAGGAAGTCCACCAAAATCACACCTTTTCTGTCCCAAAAAACAGTCGCCATCATCTTCCTTGCCGACATTGTTTGCATGCATTTCTTGGGTTTTTGGGGAGAACTTGTGTGCCCCCACTGCATTGATTGCAATTTCGTTTCACAGTTCACGTGTTTCACCCATGTTTCGTCACCAGTAAGAATGCGATCGAGTAAAGAGTCACCATCCTTATGGTAAACGTCCAAAAAGTTCAACGCTGCAGCCATTCGCTGATTTTTGTGGTCCTCTGTCAAGATTTTTGGAATCCATCTTGCACAAAACTTGTGGTAACCAAGCTTTTCGCTGATGATTTCGTGCAACAAACTTCGCGAAATTTGTGGAAAACTCAAAGAAAGTTCCGTTATTGTGAACCTTCGATTTTCACGGACTTTAGCATCGACTTTTTCGACAAGTTCGGCAGTCACTATGCTGGGTCTCCCACTTCCATCTTCGTCGTGAACATTGGTTCGGCCATTTTTAAATCTGATGACCCACAGACGCACTCCACCTTCAGTGATAATGTTGTCCCCATACAGTTCACAAAGCTGCCGATAGATTTCTATCGGTTTACAGTTTTTTGCAGTCAGAAACCTTATTACTGCACGCACCTCGCAGCTCGCGGGATTTTCAATTAACGCAGACATTTCAAACCGTCACAGTATCTGAACGGAGCACAGCACGAACCTCTCACTAGCACGGCTAGATGGCGACTGAGCTGTGCAACGCTCTGACCCCAAGATGGCCGCGCTAGCCCCGCCCCTAGCGGAAACAGACGAAAACGTAATCTACTTTCTGGATAGCCCTCGTACATACATTACTGTACAAGCAATAGCTCTGATCTGTCAGATATGAATAGTGATTCCTACTTTTTGTAACTTAAAGTCCTCCAAAATTAGCTCATGTCAGATGATGAATAAAATGAATTTAATGATGCTCAATGAGCTCAGCGTACTTAAAGTTTAGAGGTCCAAGACATTGGTCTTTCAGGAGAAGAGAAAACACCGTTTAAATTCTTGTGGATATAAATCCTGACCGGGATTCGAACTCGGGACTTGTTGAATGTGGGGAAAACGTGCTGCCTCTTACGCTGCAACGGCGGGCAGTGGTGCGTGCCTTGTATTTATGTTCAACAAAGTTCTGGACTCTCATATTCTCTAGTCATGGAACATATAATTTTGGCGATATAATAAGACAATATTCTCAGTTAAACAGAAGAATGCTGTGACGAAGAACACACTTCAAGTTGACTCGGGTATCTTTAAATACTAGAGTAGCGAAATTAGAGTACACTTTCTCAGTTTTTTAAGTTGTGCTTAAAGCTCATTCATATTTTATACGGCACCACAGGAGGACAATGATGGTATATGATAATAAACAACTGGAGAATCAACCTTAGTTCAAAGATTTGGTAACGGGAGATGTGCAGCCCCGGAAACAGTAAGGTAATCGCGGGTTCTGTGCTTGCCAACCGCGTTCTCCGATTTGGGTTCTTCACCGTTTATGAATTTCAATCTGTGCATAGAGAATGGCGAAGCCGCTCAGATGACACGGACGCATGCACTTCGGAGTGATGCACGCGTTTTGTGGTCTCTGTCCTCTCATGGGTGGACGATTCAGAACACCGCACCATTCAGGACACGTTGGAACACGTAAATATATAAATGAATAGATATAAAAATAAATATAAATATAAATAAATAAGTAAACAAGTAAGTAATTAAATACTAAATAAATAATTGGATGATTAAGTAAATGAATAAGTGAATAAATAGATAAACAAACAAATAAATAAGTACATAACTAAATACAGCACCAATGAATAATTGAGTAAACAAGTAAATAAATAAGTAAATAAGTAGATCATAGAGTTCGTTATGCTTCACTATGTTCATCTCTGTAAACCAAATTTTGTTTTCATTGCCAGATTTGAGCTATCTATTCAAGAGGCCTTTCATCGGGAGGAGAACAGCCTGTGCACTAATAACGCAAACAGTGTCGACAACTCAGCATTTCTACAGGACCAGGATGTCCTAGGTGATCAAATAACAGACCTTGCCATTCCTCATCTGGTGCCCGTTTCTCAAAGCGCCAAAAGGCGTATTGTTCGCCAGCAAAGAGCCCGACACATGGCTCCGTACCAGCCGTTATCACCGGAGTGGCGAGTAAGAAAATTCAAGTGACGTTTTTTTTGGGCTCTACAGTGTTCACTCTATAATAACAGTGTTCTTTTGCATAAATTTTTGTTGCATTTTGTTTTTGCAGTGTTCCTAGAACTGTTCAACAGCTGTTTTATAAGAGCGATTTTAAATATTTTCTATAGAGCAGAATGTCGTATTCATTATATAGTAGCGGTATTTATTTTTTCCTAAATATATAAATATTAAACTTAACTTTGCAATTCTTAAGGGAATGTTTCGCATGCGTGTTTTAGTATTTCTAGAACTGCTCAACAGCCGTGTTGGCATTCTTCTCTTTTAAAAGCGCAGTGACTACATGCCTAATACGGTGAATAAATTGAGTGAAATGATGCTCAAATGAGTCCAGGGTACTTGGAGCTTATAGTTACCCGACATACCAAAATCCTCTAAATAAGCCCCCAATACCACTTTTAAGAGTGCTAATTAGGACAGCAAGGAGCCTCATTCATGTAAATAACACTTTTTAGTTTTTGTCATTTCATGTGGTTGTTTTGCAATATAACTCAAGCTATACACAGTAAAATGTAACGGTGAATTTTTTCTTTAGTGTCCACCATGAAGGCTCTTTTAAAATGTTCTTCTTTGTGCATCTCCTCTTTTTAAAGCGCAGTGACTACATGCTTAATACGGTAAATAAATAGGGTCAAATGATGCTCAAATGAGTCCCAGGTCCTTGCATCTTATAGTTACCCGACATACCAAAATCCTCTAAATAAGCCCCCAATATTAGGACAGCAAGGAGCGTCATTCGTGTAAATAACACTTTTTAGTTTGTGTCATTTCATGTGGCTGTTTTGCAATATAACTCAAGTTATACACAGTTAAATGTAACGGTGTATTTTTTCTTTAGTGTCCATCATGAAGGCTCTTTTAAAGTTTTATCTTTGTGCATCTTCTCTTTTTAAAGCGCAGTGACTACATGCTTAATACGGTGAATAAATTGGGTGAAATGATGCTCAAATGAGTCCAGGATCCTTGGAGATTATAGTTACCCGACATACCAAAATCCTCTAAATAAGCCCCAATACCACCTGTAAGAGTGCTAATTAGGACAGCACGGAGCGTCATTCATGTAAATAACACTTTTTAGTTTGTGTAATTTCATGTGGCTGTTTTGCAATATAACTCAAGTTATACACAGTGAAATGTAACGGTGAATTTTTTCTTTAGTGTCCATCATGAAGGCTCTTTTAAAATTTTCTTCTTTGTGCATATAAGACATGTATTTTTTTCCTTGTAATTTTATTGTTTTTTGTTATGTTCATATTGCCTAATAGTTGTAATATATATTTAAACAAAAATGCTTTTTCTGTATTTCATTTATTCAGTTTACCTATGCAGAACTCCTTCCATTTTGCTTGTAAGTGTAAAATTAGAATCTCAAGAAGAGGTATTCATGTGAAAGTTTAACTTAGAACCCGTAAATTAGATGTTCATGTTAGGGTAAATTAGAACGACTTAAGGTCGTGATAAATTCATGTAAATTTTTGCATTAGAACGTTAAGCTGAGAAATTCATGTGAGAGTAATTTATATAGCTTTTCCCTCCAGTTAACCCTTCCGAGATACTCCTTGTTATTTACCTCAATTTTCCAAAACTTCTCTTAAAGGGAAAATCATTTCAAAGGACAAGCTGGTTGTTTCGGCGAAATTATTGTTTCAAAATGATCATTCTGTTGAAGTCCTATGGTTAATCAGCTGTTTCTTGCACGCGTGCGCGCGCGGCGCATTTTGTCTGATTTTTTTGAAAGATTAAAATTTTTTTTGAAAGTTCACAATTTTTTTATTTTTTGAAATATTAGCAACTTTTCAAACTATAAATTTTTTAATTTTTTTGGGATTTTATGAAATTTTAGGCAGTTTTTAAAAGTTTAGGCATTTTTGCAAAAATTAGGCACTTTTTTAGAGGGTTTAAGACATTTTAGGAAATTTTGGAATGCTCAAAAGTATTTCGAAATTTTAGAACTTTGTGAAGTATTTAGAATTGCGAAATTAATGTCAGTTAGTTCATTAGAACACTGAGTTGAGAAATTCATGTGACAGTAATTTATATAACTTTTCCCTCCAGTTAACCCTTCCGAGATATTCCGTGTTATTTGTCTGAAATTTCCAATCGTTCTCTTAAAGGCAAAATGAATTCGGCTATAGCCGTTCAAAACAGACCAAAGTACAACTGCACGCTCAGATATCCACTCTCCTGCTGCAGGACACACTTTTGCAGGCTTGCATTTTTTTTCTGTAACCCGTAAGTGTTACTCCTTTAAATGGCACACACACACACACACACACACAAGCAGTTTAGTTTTCTCTAGAGCAGCGGACGTGCAAGGTAAAAGCCAAGACAACAAACATTGCTGGAATGTATTCAAATGCGATATAGGGAAATGTCTACTTTTCGCACTCTCATCACTTACGCACCACGTACTTTAAACTTATTATTGGTCTAATTCATGTTAATGCAGCTAAATATTATTATATATTTCCGCTGTATGCTCTTTTTAAAAGAATGTAATGCACACACAAGCAATTTGTTTTCTCACAACTCTGCCTTTACCCCTCTCGACCAATCAAAGACGTTCTTATTTTAATCAATCGAAACCTTACACGTCACTTCCGGCAGTGAAATGCGAAGCATCGTGTTTTCTCAGAAATTACTGAAAAAACTGCCTAAAAAGCAGTTCTCACGGTAACAGGAAAAAAGACGTGGGTGTTTTGGTTGCATAACTTGCGGTATAAAAAGAGGTGGGGAGGAAGTCAGCGCGCATTAAAGGAGCGCAACACATATTGTTTTCAAAACTGTTCATTCTGATGAAGTTCTATTTTTAATCAGCTGTTTCTTGCACGCGTGCTTCCAATAGTTCTCTTAAAGGGAAAATGAATACAAAAGTCGGGCTATAGCCGTTCAAACAGAACAAAGTGCGAAAACAGTATACTGCACGCTCAGATATCCACGTACCTGCAGCAGGACATTTGTGCAATGTTGCATTTTTTCTGTAACCCGGAAGTCTGACTCTTTTTTAAAAGAATAGAATGCACTCACAAGCAATTTGCTTTCTTCTACAATACCGGACGTTCCAGTTCTTAATAAAAATAAAAAAAGATAACCCCTTTTTGCCCATTGGTCGAACTCCGGCTCTGCATGGGCCAATCAAAAACATTCTTATTTTAACTAATCAAAACCTTACACGTCACTTCCTGCCTCCGTTTCAATAATAAACTCACGTGAATTTCTTCCTTTTAATCCTTAGCCGTCCAACTAAACACTTGTCAGTCTCCATTCCCTCTCCTAAAGTCACGTGACCTTTATTCTAATGTATTCTTAAAAAAATACAAAAAGATAACCCCTTTTCCCCATTGGTCGAAATCCGGCTCTGCATGGGCCAATCAAAAACATTCTTATTTTAACCAATCAAAACCTTACACGTCACTTCCTGCCTCCGTTTCAACAATAAACTCACCTGAATTTCTTCCTTTTGATCCTTGGCCGCCCAACTAGACACTGGTCAGTCTCCATTCCCTCTCCTAAAGTCACGTGACCTTTATTCCAATGTATTCTTAATAAAAATAAAAAAGATCACCATAACCTTCAATGTCAAATGGCGTGCAGACCCAAGGTCAATCTCCCGGGGCGCCGCGCCATGTACGCGAACGCGTGCACGCACGCGTAGATCAGTTCGTCAACGGAGGGTCCGGAGGGTGCTCGGGGAAGGGGAGTGCGTCGGGGAATGCTGGTGGTCAAGAGGGTGCGTCGAGGAATGCGTCAAGAGGGTACGCGGGGTTGCGCCTGGGGTGGGTGGCACATGCAAAGAGTCAAGAACGTGCATCGGGTGCGCGGAAGTACGTCAAAGAATGCGCGGGGGGTGGTGCGCAAAAATGCCTGGGGGATGCAGAAATTCAAGAGGGTGCACCGCGGGGCGCTGGGGTGCCCCGGGGGTTGGTGGTAGATGTAGACAGTCAAGAGGGTGCGCGGTAGTGCGTCGAAGGATGCAGAAGTTCCAGGTTGCGCGTGGTGCCTGGGGGATGCAGAAATTCAAAAGGGTGCACGGGGGTACCTGAGAGTGCGTCGGGTTGCGCAGGGGTGCGTCCCTGTCCAGAGGGTGCACGGGAAATGCAGAAATTCAAGAGGGTGCGTCGAGGAATGCAGAGAGTCAAGAGGTTCAGCGGGAGTGCGTCAAGGGATGCATAAAGTCAAGAGGGTGCATAGGGGGTAAGTGGCAGATGCAGCGGGTCAAGTGCGCGAGGTGGTTAGGGGCTGCAAGGGGATGCGTCGGGGGATGCAACCAGTCCATAGGGTGCACCATAACCTTCAAGGCCATGGCCTGTAGATCCAAGGTCAATCTCCCGGGCCGCCGCGCCATGTACGCGAACGCGTGCACGCACGCGTAGATCAGTTCGTCAACGGAGGGTCCGGAGGGTGCTCGGGGAAGGGAAGTGCGTCGAGGGTGCGTCGGAAAATGCTGGTGGTCAAGAAGGTGCGCGGAGTTGCACCTGGGGTGGGTGGCACGTGCAGAGAGTCAAGTTAGTCGAGTTGCGCGGGGTAGTTAGGGGTTTCTCAGGGGATACAGGAAGTCCAGGTTGCGGGTGGGGGATGCAGAAATTCAAGAGGGTGCACGGGGGTACCTGGGAGTGCGTCGGGGGTGCGTCCCAGTCCAGAGGGTGTACCATGACCTTCAAGGTCAAATTGCATGACCTTCAAAGTCAAACTTTATGACCTTCAAGGTCAAATTGCATGACCTTCAAGGTCAAATTGCATGACCTTAAAGGTCATTCAAGGTCAAATTGCATGAACTTCAAGGTCAAATTGCATGATCCAACACTTTACCGGAAGTCTGACTCTTTTTTTAAAAGAATAGAATGCACACACAAGCAATTTGCTTTCTTCTCCAATACCGGACGTTCCAGTTCTTAATAAAAATAAAAAAAGATAACCCCTTTTTGCCCATTGGTCGAAATCCGGCTCTGCATGGGCCAATCAAAAACATTCTTATTTTAACCAATCAAAGCCTTACACGTCACTTCCTGCCTCCGTTTCAATAATAAGCTCACCTGAATTTCTTCCTTTTGATCCTTGGCCGCCCAACTAGACACTTGTCAGTCTCCATTCCCTCTCCTAAAGTCACGTAACCTTTATTCCAATGTATTCTTAATAAAAATAAAAAAGAAAACACCTTTTCCCCCATTGCCTACCAAGGGGTGCGCCGGGTGGCAAATGCAGAGGGTCAAGTGTGTCGGGGTGGTTAGGGGCATGCAAGGGGGTGCGTCCAGCGATGCTTGTCAGTCTCCATTCCCTCTCCTAAAGTCACGTGACCTTTATTCCAATGTAGTCTTAATAAAAATAAAAAAAGATCACCACAGACCCAAGGTCAATCTCCCGGGGCGCCGCGCCATGTACGCGAACGCGAACGCGCACGCGTAGATCAGTTCGTCAACGGAGGGTCCGGAGGGTGCTCGGGAAAGAGAAGTGCGGTGCGTCGGGGAATGCTGGTGGTCAAGGGGGTGCGTCCAGGAATGCGTCAAGGGGGTACGCGGGGTTGCGCCTGGGGTGGGTGGCACATGCAGAGCGTGCGCGGGAGTACGTCAAAGAATGCGCGAGGTGGTGCGCAAAAGTGCCTGGGGGTTGCAGAAATTCAAGAGGGTGCACCGGGGTGCCCCGGGGGTGCGTGGCAAATGTAGAGAGTCAAGAGGGAGTGCGTCGAAGGATGCAGAAGGTCCAGGTTGCGCCTGGGGGATGCAGAAATTCAAGAGAGTGCGCGGGAGTGCGTCGGGGGTGCGTCCCAGTCCAGAGGGTATACCATAACCTTCAAGGTCAAATTGCATGACCTTCAAGGTCAAAATTTTCAAGGTCAAATTGCATGATCTCAAAGGTCATTCAAGGTCAAATTGCATGAACTTCAAGGTCAAATGGTATGATCCAACACTTTACTACTGATAAGCTGAGGTAAACATCTCTGTGTTGCGAATTTTTGTCGATACGCTTTCTCGCTTAGCCATGTAGTACACTGGACTCACCTTGTATGTTTGATAAGCTGAGGTAAACATCTCTGTGTTGCGAATTTTTGTCGATACGTTTTCTCGCTTTGCCATAGAGTACACTGGACTCACCGTGTATGTGCGATAAGCTGAGGTAAACATCTCTGTGTTGCGAATTTTTGTCGATACGCTTTCTCGCTTTGCCATAGAGTACACTGGACTCGCCGTGTATGTGCGATAAGCTGAGGTAAACATCTCTGTGTTGCGAATTTTTGTCCATACGCTTTCTCGCTTTGCCATGTAGTACACTGGACTCACCGTGTATGTGCGATAAGCTGAGGTAAACATCTGTGTTTTGGGAATTTTTGTCGATACGTCTTCTCGCTTTGCCATGTAGTACACCGGACTCACCGTGTATGTGCGATAAGCTGAGGTAAACATCTCTGTGTTGCGAGTTTTTTCCGATACGCTTTCTCGCTTTGCCATGTAGTAGGTTCACTGTTGTGTCTTGTGTTAGTGGTATGTTCTTAATATAGTATGACTAAGAGACGAAGAACTTGCAGTTTTAATAGTGATTGAGAGGAGCAGTATTGTTTTGTGAAATTCAGAGGAAAACTCGTGTGTTTATTATGTAAGAAGTATGTCTGTTCCCAAGAAAAGTAATGCAGAACGTCATTTTTCGACAAATCACACAAACTTTGTTAGTCATTTTTCGACAAATCACACAAACTTTGTTAGTGAATTACCGGTTAATTCAGAACTACAAAAACACAATATTAGGGACTTAAAATGTAAATTAATATTACAGCAAAGTATATTTACAAAACCAGTTCAGCAAAACAGTAATGTGACAGTGGCTTTTTACAAAGTCTGTTATGTGTTAGCGAAAAGAAAAGAAAAAAAACATTTCATTTAATGGGAAATAGAGAAGCAATGCTCAGTGGTGCTCACTCTCTGTTCGATTGTCTCAAAGATAAATCTGCACTTACGTCTTTTATAAGAGGGCTTCAATTCTCTCACCAAACTATTGGTAGACGTGTTGAACAGATTTCTAAAATTTTAGAATCTCAGTTGTATCAGGACCTGCAATCATGTGAATAGTTTTCGTTTCGGTTTGATGAAAGCACTGATATTTTGGATACTGGACAGTTGTGTTTATTTATTAGAATGGTCTTTCCTGATTTTACAGTTAAAGAGGAATTTATTTAAGTGCTGCCACTTCATGAGCGTACAAGGAGAGAAGACATATTTAATGCATTCCAGAAATTTGCCCAAAGTAGTAGTATTCCATTTTATAAACTTGTTGCTATGACAACAGACTTCAATGACTGGAAATAATAATGGGTTTCTTGCCCTTTGTGCTAAAGATGATTCATTTCCGAAATTTATTTCTTATCACTGTATTATCGACCAGGAAGCTTTATGCGGAAGGGTTTTGAAGTTCCAGCATGTCATGAAAATTGTAACTCTGTAGTAAATCACATCAGGTCATCTTCTATATGTCACCGATTATTCAGAAATCTTTTGAATATAACAGATTCTGAGCATGGTACGTAATTCTTCATACAGACGTAAGGTGGCTTAGTAGGGGTGAAACTCTGGAACGATTCTGCAGTCTTCTGAATGAAATAAAAATTTTCTGAAACCAGCTCCCGGGCTATATGGTCAAGAACTTGATGAGATACCATGGTTCCTAGACTTGGGTATCTTGGCAGATATCATAAATATCAAAATATCAAAATTAAATTAACAAAACCTCAAATTGCAAGGCACAAATAGCAAAATTTCATCCATGATCTGTACTGTAAATGCCTTTCTGAGGAAACTAAACTTACGAATTACACATTTAAAATGAAATTCCCTATCACATTTTCCCCACTTTGAAATCAGTTATGGAAACTGTAAATATCGGCGAATGTGATGTATCATTTGGCCAGCATCTCGAAATTTTAGTCACAGAATTTAGTAACAGGTTTAGTCAGTGTTCAACACTTGAGCCAATGACCATGTTTATTAGTGACCCATTCGCTTCAGTTGACGTTACTGAACTTGGAGGTAGGATATGTGAAATCTATGAAAATTGCAATCTTGAAAAATTAGAAATAGAAATTTTAAATCTTCAGGAAGATATATCTTTGAAATCTGTTAATCAAGTTCAAGCAATTTCTGGACTCTGATGGACAGGAATAGATAAGATATTCCATCATTGGTAGTGTTGCTTTAAAAAAACTTATTCCCTTTTTGGCTGGACATATCTTTGCGAGATCTCATTTTAGTCTATGAGCATCATCAAAAATAAATAAAGATTCAGTATAACAGACTCACATTTAGATGACGCATTAAAAACAGCTTCTTCCAGCTTCACGCCGAATATTTCTGCGCTTAGGGAGAAGGGGGTGGTGGTGGTGGTGGATGTGGTGGCTGTTGTGGTGGCGGTGGAGGTGGTGGGGGCGGTGGTGGTGGTGGATGTGGTGGTGGTGGTGGATGTGGTGGCTGTTGTGGTGGCGGTGGAGGTGGTGGGGGCGGTGGTGGTAGTAGGGGCGGAGGAGGTGGCCGTGGTGGTGATGGTGGTGGTGGGGGTGGCGGTGGTGGGACGGTGGTGGAGGCGGGGGCGATTATGGTGGTGGTGGTGGCGGTGTTGGTGGCGGTGGTAGGGGTGGTGGTGGCGGTGGTGGGGTGGTGGTGGGGGCGTTGGTGGTGGTGGTGGTCCTGGTGGCGGTGGTGGTTGTGGTGGTGGGGGTGGCGGTGGTGTTGGTGGCGGCGGTTGTGTTGGTGGCGGTAGTGGCGGTGGTGGTGGTGGTGCTGGTGGCGGTGGTGGTTGTGGTGGTGGGGGTGGCGGTGGTGTTGGTGGCGGTGGTGGTTGTGGTGGTGGGGGTGGCGGTGGTGTTGGTGGCGGCGGTTGTGTTGGTGGCGGTAGTGGCGATGGTGGTGGTACTGGTGGCGGTGGTGGTTGTGGTGGTGGGGGTGAAGGTGGCGTTGGTGGCGGCGGTGGTGCTGGTGGCGGTGCTGGTTGTGGTGGTGGGGGTGGCGGTGGTGTTGATGGCGGCGGTTGTGTTGGTGGCGGTAGTGGCGTTGGTGGTGGTGGTGCTGGTGGCGGTGGTGGTTGTGGTGGTGGGGGTGGCGGTGGTGTTGGTGGCGGCGGTTGTGTTGGTGGCGGTAGTGGCGGTGGTGGTGGTATTGTTGGCCGTGTTGTGAGTGGTGGCGGTGGTGATCTTGATGGCCGTGGTGGGGGTGGTGGTGGCGGTGGTGTTGGTGGTGGCGGCGGAGGTGTCGGGGGCGGTGGGTGTGGCGGTGGGGATGGCGACGGTGGTTGTGGCAGCGGTAGTGGCGGCGGTGGTGTTGGTGGCGGTGGTGGCGGTGGTGATGTTGGTGGCGGGGGCGGTGGTGGTGGCGATGGTGGCGGGGGCGGTGGTGGTGGCGGTGGTGGCGGGGGCGGTGGTGGTGGTCGCGGCGGTAGTAGTGGTGGAGGCGGTGTTGTTGGGGCGGCGGTGGTTGTGGCGGCGGTGATGGCGTGGGCGGTGGAGGTGGGGTTGGTGGCGTCGGTGGTGGAGGTGAGGGCGGTGGAGGCGGGGGCGGTGGCGGTGGTGGTGGGGTTGGTGGGGGTGGGGTCGGTGGTGGTGGCGGCGGCGGCGGTGGTGTTGGTGTTGGGCGTGGTGGTGGCGGTGGTGGCCGGGGCGGTGGCGGGGGCGGTGGTGGTGGCGGTGGCGGTGGTGGTGTTGGCCGTGGTAGTAGTGGTGGAGGCGGTGTTGTTGGGGTGGCGGTGGTTTTGGCGGCGGTGATGGCGTGGGCGGTGGAGGTGGGGTTGGTGGCGTCGGTGGTGGAGGTGAGGGCGGTGGAGGCGGGGGTGGTGGCGGTGGTGGTGGGGTTGGTGGGGGTGGGGTCGAGGTGGTGGCGGCGGCGGCGTTGGTGGTGGTATTGGGCGTGGTGGTGGCGGTGGTGGCCGGGGCGGTGGTGTTGGCGGGGGCGGTGTTGGCGGTGGTTGTGGAAGTGATGGCGGGGTGGTGGTTTCGGGGGCGGTTGTAGCGGTTGTGGTGTTGGTGGTGGCAGTGGCGGTGGTGGTGGAGGTGGCGGCGGTGGTGGTGTGTTGGGGGAGGTGGTGTTGGGGGCGGTGGTGGTGGTGTGTGTGGTGGCGGTGGCGTTGATGGCGGTGGTGGTGGTGGCGTTTGCGGTGGTGGCGGGGGTGGTGGTGGCGGTCGTCGGGGCGATGGTGGCGGGGGCGGTTTAGGCGGTGGTGGTGTTAGCCGTGGTGGTGGCGGGACGTTGGTGGTGGCAGGGGCGGTGGTAGTGGTGGAGGGGGCGGTGGTGGTGGGGGCGGTGGTATCGGTGGTGGTGTTGGCCGTGATGGTGGCGGGACGGTGGTGGCAGCGGTGGCGGCGGGGGCAGTGGTGGCGCGTGTAGTGTTGGTGGCGGTGGTGGTAGTGGGGGCGGTGGTGGCGGTGGTGGTAGTGCTGGCGGTGGTGGCGGTGATGGCAGCGGTGGTGGTTGTGGGGGCGGTGGTTGTGGTAGTGTTGGCGTTGGTTGTGGTGGTGGTGGTGGCGGTGGTGGTGTTGGCCGTGGTGGTGGTGGCGGGACGGTGGTGGTGTCGGCGGTGGTGGCGGGGTCGGTGGTGGTGGCGGCGGTGGTTGTGGGGGTGGTGGCGGTGGTGGTGGTTGAGGGGGCGTTTTGGTGGCGGTGGTTGCGGTGGTGGCCTTGTGCGGCCGTGGTGGCGGTGGTGGTGGCGGCGGTGGTGTTGGTGGCGCTGGCGGTGGTGGTGGCGGTGGCGGCGGTGGTGGCGGTGGCGGCGGTGGTGTTGGTGGCGGTGGTGGCTGTGGTGGCGGTGGTGGTGTTGGCGGCTGTAGTGCGGGTGGTGGCGATGGTGGTTGTGGTGGCGGTGGTGGTGGCGGTGGTGTTGGTGGCGCTGGCGGTGGTGGTGGCGATGGTGTTGGTGGCGGTGGTGGCTGTGGTGGCGGTGGTGTTGGTGGCGGTGGTGGTGTTGGCGGCTGTAGTGCGGGTGGTGGCGATGGTGGTTGTGGTGGTGGTGGCGGCGGTGGTGTTGGTGGCGCTGGCGGTGGTGGTGGCGGTGGCGGCGGTGGTGTTGGTGGCGGTGGTGTTGGTGGCGGTGGTGGCTGTGGTGGCGGTGGTGGTGGTGGCGGTGGTGGTGTTGGCGGCCGTAGTGCGGGTGGTGGTGGCGGTGGTTGCGGTGGTGGGCTTGTGCGGCCGTGGTGGCGGTGGTGGTGGCGGCGGTGGTGTTGGTGGCGCTGGCGGTGGTGGTGGCGGTGGCGGCGGTGGTGTTGGTGGCGGTGGTGTTGGTGGCGGTGGTGGCTGTGGTGGCGGTGGTGGTGGTGGCGGTGGTGGTGTTGGCGGCCGTAGTGCGGGTGGTGGCGATGGTGGTTGCGCTGGTGGTGTTGGCGGTCTTGGCGGCCGTGGTGTGGGTGGTGGCGATGGTGGTGGTGGTGGTGGTGGTGGCGGTGGTGGTGGTGTTGGTGGCGGTGGTGGTGTTGGCGGCTGTAGTGCGGGTGGTGGCGATGGTGGTTGTGGTGGTGGTGGCGGCGGTGGTGTTGGTGGCGCTGGCGGTGGTGGTGGCGGTGGCGGCGGTGGTGTTGGTGGCGGTGGTGTTGGTGGCGGTGGTGGCTGTGGTGGCGGTGGTGGTGGCGGTGGTGGTGTTGGCGGCCGTAGTGCGGGTGGTGGTGGCGGTGGTTGCGGTGGTGGGCTTGTGCGGCCGTGGTGGCGGTGGTGGTGGCGGCGGTGGTGTTGGTGGCGCTGGCGGTGGTGGTGGCGGCGGTGGTGTTGGTGGCGGTGGTGTTGGTGGCGGTGGTGGCTGTGGTGGCGGTGGTGGTGGTGGCGGTGGTGGTGTTGGCGGCCGTAGTGCGGGTGGTGGCGATGGTGGTTGCGCTGGTGGTGTTGGTGGTCTTGGCGGCCGTGGTGTGGGTGGTGGCGATGGTGGTGGTGGTGGTGGTGGCGGTGGTGGTGGCGGCGGTGGTGTTGGCGGTCGTAGTGCGGGTGGTGGCGATGGTGGTGGTGGTGGTGGTGGCGATGGTGGTTGCGCTGGTGGTGTTGGTGGTCTTGGCGGCCGTGGTGTGGGTGGTGGCGGTGGTGGTGGTGGCGATGGTGGTGGCGGTGGCGGCGGTGGTGTTGGTGGCGGTGGTGTTGGTGGCGGTGGTGGCTGTGGTGGCGGTGGTGGTGGTGGCGGTGGTGGTGTTGGCGGCCGTAGTGCGGGTGGTGGCGATGGTGGTTGCGCTGGTGGTGTTGGTGGTCTTGGCGGCCGTGGCGATGGTGGTGGCGATGGCGGTGGTGGTAGTGGTGGCGGTGGTGGTGTTGGTGGCCGTAGTGCGGGTGGTGGCGATGGTGGTTGCGCTGGTGGTGTTGGTGGTCTTGGCGGCCGTGGTGTGGGTGGTGGCGATGGTGGTGGTGGTGGTGGTGGCGGTGTTGGTGTTGGCGGCGGTGGTGGGAGTGGTGGCGATGGTGGTTGCGCTGGTGGCGGTGGTGGTGCTGGTAACTTTACTAGCGTGACCCACAGAAGTGTTACATGTGACATGAAACTGACACTGTTAAGCATCCTCTCATTATTCTAAGTTGGAATGAAAACCTCAATCTTTGACACAGAAAAAAGTGCTCAACCCAAGTATATGAGCCATCCGTTACATTCAGTGATGCAGAGCCACATAATAGTTTTGCAAAGCAGATATAGCCGCACTTATCTAATTACCTTCTTGTTTCATTCCAGTGAACAGATAAGGAATTATGGACTGTCAAAAGAAATAATGTTTAGATGTGTAAGCATTTTAATTAGACCTATTAAATTATTTTATATTAATAACTCAAACAGACAGTTGCAGCACTTTTGTTGCATAATTATGACCACAATCAGCAGTAATAGTTTATTGATTTACCTTTCATTGATTTACTTATGTGACATACATTCAGTCGTATGTCATATTCTGAGAGGTTTACACTATGTAGAGAGGACCAATTGCCATCACAGTCAGATGGTACATAGTTTCTATCTTAAAGTAAGCCACTTACACAAACAATTGCTGTGTACATTAGGCAAATCATACTTCACACTCAGAAAATTACGTGAAATTTTGTCTTGTTGGAAGATACACTGTGCATTAAATTTTATTTTTAAAACTGCATAGTGTCTTTTTTAATCATTTATTACTGTGCTTATATATGTCATTAAAGCATTTCCAAATTCAAGGCTGTAATATTCCTAGTTGTAAAGACAAAGTTAAGCTTAGGACAATTTTAAATGAATTATACTGTTTTTATGTACTTACTATTGTAACTTTGTGGGTTCGTGAAATTAAAAGTCCAATTGCACAAACTCAAAATGTTCCTTATATTTCCACCGAATTACAGTTGGAACACTTGCCGATTAGAAGAATTACGTTGTGCACACAATTGCAATTCGTCAGTTCGTCTGTCACAAGTCCACTCTACACTACAATTACGTACAACTCCTCTGATGCACGTTCACAGTCTTCCGGTCCGTTAACTCACTCGGCGCTCCTCACGCTGCTCGCCAAGAACTCACCTGACTCGCCAACTGCAGCCCCTTTTTATAGGAATATCGCTGTTTCTGGATGTCTCGCGCTTCAATGAATCACCCCGAAGGTTCCAGACGGCAGGAGGAGGGGAAGAGACGACCAGTGATGTTTTTCCAGCTATCCCTTCGTTAGCGCTATAAGACAAATGGGTAGGCGTGACGAATGCCTCCCGGCCCTCACCCAGCCGCCAGTTGGTCGCGCCTTCCGGTAATTGGGTGACAATATCCTTGTTAGATTCATTGAACTGTACTGTAGCGGCAACGGGTATAAAAAGTTTCGGTGCAAATAGATAACAGACCGATAGTGTTTCACGGAGATAAAGAGCTTGCATAAGCAGATAAACCTAGCGCCGGAGATAAAGGTCTGCCGAAACAAACAAACTGAGATAGGTAAATGAAATTTTCTGGTAACATCTTGATCCGGTTTCTTTATTTTTCTGGAACAGTCTGAAATTATCAGATGAGGTATTTAAGGGAGCGACGACTCGGCAAGAGTGCAGTCGCAAACAGATGTAACGAGCGCTGATGTAAACAGGTATAATCAGAACGCTGTTTGTTATTGTCATCGACCTTGGGAGATTGGAATTGTGTACGTAACGTATTTCTGCTGTAATCTGTAAGTGTATTTCTACAGAAATGTATACCGCATTTGTGAATTAAACCAGAATGATTAGAAGTGTATAAAATAATACCTTTTATTAAAGTTGTGTCTTCTATTGCTGACACTGCCTCATGTACTAATTTTTAAGGTTTTACTATGTTATTAATGTCATGAATCAATCACAAATTTCAGGTTTTTCTCTGAATAGTCTTTTGTAAACTTGTGCTGAAAATGATGTATGTACTATAGAGCTTTCCAAATTCTTATTAAATATAAGCATAAACAGATCTTCTTTTTTCTCTTTTTAAAGAGATAGTGCTATGTTTTGTACATAGTTGTTATCTTTATTTATAATTTATATATACATTTGTTTAGTGATTTTTTGACACTTTCCTTCCGTATTGTATACCTAACCTCAATAGTACCTTGAGTATCAACTCTGTCTTTTTGTTGTTGTTGTAATTTACATCCTCCAACGTTAAGTCATATCGGACGATGAATGAATTGGGTGAAATAATGCTCAAATGAGTCAAGGTTCCAAGGAGCTTAGAGTTACGTGACATTCGTCTTGAAGGATAAGGGAAACCCCGGAAAAAACCTTATCCAGGTGACTCACCCTGACCGAGATTCGAACTCGGGACCTCTTGAACGTGAGGCAGACATGCTACCATCTACGCTACCGAGGCGGGCAACTCTGTCATTGTAAACGTTGCAATTTTTAAAAGACACCCTTATTCAATTATAACATGAATATTAAATCTATAATGCTTAGTTTAAACAGAAAAAAGATCAAGTTTAGAAGTGGGTTCGAAAATCTTTTTTTCCGAAATTAATCGGTCAACTTCTTACGAAGTCACATCTCGCACACTGGTGAATAGTTAACGCACATGTACTCAGTGTATTTAACGCGTATTATGCTAATATGCGATAAATTAATTGTGCTGTAGACTATTCACGAGTACGTGAGATTAGGCTTCGAAAGATGTTGAATTATATCAGTCGCTGAACACGGGCAGGGAAGGGTGGGGGGAGGCGGGCGTTCCATAGCTCGGTCGAAATAGAAGCTTGCTGTATTGCAGACGAAATCGTTAGTTCGCTTAGGTCGCACCCAAAAAGATCAGGAAGGGCACCCTGTGCCGCTTAGGCTTCAATCCCCATCACGGAGTTGAGAATCTGGTATTAATCTGTGCATGATACATAACTACTAAAAACCAAAACACACTACCAAGGAACAAAACACACCCCACAAGACAAATGCAACTTAAATTCTCAACATATATACAAACACAAATCAACAACCATCGCTAAGGTCCAAATATTTCTAGGTTCGACTAAAGTTATTGTCGACGTTTCCGTAATGCCGAACAAATGTTGACGATGTCCTCGTCAATACCTTTCGTCTAGTGGGAGAAAGTGCTGGAGCTCTTCACTCTGACGGTGGTGCGACATATCATTTTGCTGTGTCAGTCCTAACTTTTATGGCACTTCATATCTTTTGGAAAATGCAGGAGATGAAGAGGAGCATGCAACAAGCCTTTTTTGATCATCATTCTTCTGTACGCCCAAAGGGAATAGAACGCAGGGCTTTCTCTATCTGCAATTACCATAGGAATTGTTTCATGAAGACTGCAAAACCATAACCCCGACCGCAAATGACGTTCAACATGTCAAGGTATGGTTTTTAAAAGTACAATCATAATTCTTAACTGCTGGAATTAACACAGAAAAAAATATTCCATTATGTTCTCGGTTCATTAGACAGTGAAGTAGCCGATCTTATATCCGAGTTCCTCACAAAACCAATATCTGATATTCCCTACTCAGACCTTAAAAAACGTCTAATCAAAGAATTCGAGGAATCGGAAGAACGAAAGGCAAAGAAACTCCTTACAGAAGTAGAACTAGGTGACAGAAAGCCTTCTGCACTACTACGAGAGTTAATATCTCTCGCCGGAGATAAGCTATCTATAGAATCTTTCCGTATAATTTTCCTTCAGAGATTACCCACGAATGTTAGAGCCATTCTAGCAATGGTAAAGATGAGCTAGATGCTGTAGCAGGTGTGGCTGATAAAATTATAGAAATAAGCAATCCTGACAGTGCAATTCTTTGTCATTCTTCAAGCTCTTCTGAATCTCAGAGCAATGATTCAGGTGACCGGTTTTCTAGGTTAGAAAAGCAGACTGCTGCGCTCACAAATAAAAAAGGTTTGTAAGAATTGTCTGCACAAGAGTAGGGAAGGGCATGTGAATTTTTATGTAATAAAAGCTAAAACCTTATAATTCATTAAATGTGCACTATAATGCTCCTTAAATTAACAGTGAGAAATAGAGATTATTAAATACAAAGAACGGGTTGTTATTTATCACATTTATAAATTGGAAATGTATTACAAATTCTACAAATAATTATGCCCTTCCTTATTTTAATCTATGTCTCTCCTTCATTTATTGGTATTCAGCACTGTTTAAGCAAACAGATTATATCGAAAGAAGAGTAGAAAATAAAAGGATTTATGAACTCAAAGTAATGAAGCTATTTAAAGTGTATCTTAAGGACTGAGGAAGAGGACTGAATAGAAACTTCATATACGCAGCTTGGTCCAACGGACTGGGACAATGCGAAAGGGAGAATTTTGGTTTTGGGACTCGTGTGATTTTTCACAGGAGTAAAAATGGATATTTTACTCGTACTATTTAGCATAGGTACAACTTATCATACAAATGGTTTGTATTTTTAAATTGCAGTGAAATTTGAATGGGGGCAACAGCCCCCGATACATATTCCAGTAAGCTTTTTGTTATAGAACGCGAATAGAGTAATAAACATTTGAATTGTTGTATACAAATGTCTATCTAACTTAATTGTGTTTTTTTTTTCAAAAAATATAAATGGTTTGTATTCTGTAATTACAAAAAGTCCCATACAAGTTGTTAATAATATATTGCGATATTAATGTGGTAAGCCTGGTGGTAAGGACTTTCCTGTGGTAAGGAAAGGCTTGCTTAACTGCTGGAGTAGCGAACGTTGTACGTAGTCTGTCTACTCGCTTTTACTGTTACCTGAACTCTGTAACGTCTAGCACACGCGTACAGATGTAATGTTTTATCTTGACAGGAATCCTGCGCGGTAGGGATGAGTAGCAACTGTGGTGGGGGTAGTGCACCTATCGCCACAATGCGTCACACGCGTAAGATTACGAGAGGGGAGTGTGGTGGACAAGCTGTCAAAAACAAATGTCGCTCTCCAAGCCAGTATTGCAGCTCTTATAAACTAAGTTATAATTCTTACTATGGTAGTAATCTCCACGCTTTTGTTGAATCTTAAATAGTATATAGGCGTTTGTAACAAAACCTTGTTCTCCTCCAGCAGGCATGACAACCAACTGTCGGCCTTTCAACATCACTGCAGAGTCCCTGTAACGAATTTCACTCCAGGCATATGGTCTATTAGTGTGTGCTGAATTGATCATCCATATAAACTATATAAACTTCACTTCTATATCTCCGAATATTTCGTAAATACTTTAGACCTTTTGCCCGTATGGTACGATGCTCGATTAAAATTTGTCTGTCACGCTTAGTGTGCTTTTTTTCTTCATATAAATCGTAGCTTCAAAAGAACTCTTGTTAATTTTCAGACACTGCCTTGGAAGTCAATAGAATTTTGAAGCTTCATAAGCACTTTCTTCAGAGTTGGTGTTTGTTTTCTGTGCTTTAAAAATTATTCATAGTTCACTTAACTACTTCTGAATTAAAACATCCAAATTAGATTTTGTGCATGTTCTTAATCTTTGTTTACCGGGCATAGAGAAGGACGTTGTTGCACTAGCACCAATGGCTTTTTTTCCTTAATAACTTTCCTAAACTGCTTTCAGACAAAACTGTTGCCTCAGAAGCCATTTCCCAGATTTTTTTTAGCAGACCTAGACCATTGTTCCTGTTTTATAAATCTATAGGTATTGGTAATTACTTCTCGTGTTTTTAAATGTAGCACTTTATTTCCTAATGTGCTGCTAGGAGGCGTCATTTCTAAATGCTCTCTTAGCACCAGGAGACACGCACATTTTGAAACAAGCTGTAGTATTACCGAGTAGCTCTGCCCATGTTTAATCGCTCGCAACTGACCTGCCCTCCCCTCCTGTTGCAACCATTCTGAGGTCCACTCGTCCAGATTCCACGGCGCATCGCTCTCCATCTGTCAAGATATAAAAATACATCTTTACGTTGCGCAACGCTGCAATCTGATCATCGACCGCCAGTAGTCATACCTCCACAAAGTGCCTGGCGATAGCGGCGATTGCAGAATACGAGCCGTGCAAATCTGCTGTGTTGTGCATTACAGACAGGTGAAGTACTGTAGGGACCAAGCTCTATGTGGTTGTGGCATGCGGGGAAGTCAGGATTAGGGAGAAAGGGGATAAGCTAGTGACGTGAGGCAATGCTTACATAAACAGAAATGATTACCTGAGATTATTGTTTCTTACACGAGCGAAGAGACGATGATTTGGATGAGCTTCTCCAAGCTCCTTAGAGTAGCAAACCAACGTCACATCCCCTACTTCTAGATCAAGGAAATTATGGTTGGGAGATATTTGAAGGCCGAAAAGGCAATTTATTGCTTACACCTTGAAGTGGAGAAGACATTTTAGATGATTTTCAAGTTCACACACTTAGTTTTTCAGTGAAATGAATCATCACCATGCTAAACAGATTAGATCACTTCGATGAGATCAAGCTGCAAATGAATTGTTAAATGCATCTTACTTAATGAACTATGTTCCATATAAAGGGCTGTCTAAGGAACGGAAGTATCTTGAAATATTTACCTCGAATCTTTCAAAAGTGACTGACCTTTGTATTAAATATGATATTTGTGTTCCTTTTCATCATTTTGTTTTTTTGTAATTTTACGTCACATAAAGTTAAGTCATATCGGACGATGAATGAAATGGATGAAATGATGCTCAAATGTGTCTAGAGTCCATGGAGATTAGAGCTACCCGACATTCGTCTGTAAGGATAAGGGAAAACCCCGGAAAAACCTTATCCAGGTAACTCACCCTAACCGAGATTCGAACTCGGGACCTCTTGAACATGAGGCAGACATGCTACCATATACGCCACTGAGGTGGGCGTTTTCATCTCTGTCTCCCTCCCTTCCACTCTCACACGCTCCCTCTCTCACTCACTCACTGGCTCACTCACTCACATACCTACTACGCCTATTTGTTATGTTTTATCTAATGTTATTTATTAACGAGTACACTGTTCTTGTTTCAGCTGCTTGTGTTTATTCTGGTAGCAGCGCCAATGAGCAGTGTTGCCAAATCAGTAGCATCATCATCATCATCATCATCATCATCATCATCATCATCATGGACACCAACACCATGGTCATTATCATCACTATGGACGCCATGGTTGAAGATATCAAGAAGCTCTTCCAGAATGTTACAGTTTCTTTCAACAGAAGATACCTCAAAATTTAAACTAAAGAACACTTGCATTGTAAGTTAAAGTAAATAGCCGTGAAATACAAAACTGTCAACTCCTTAGCAAAAACATTCATCTCTGTAACAAATAACTGAACAAATAAAGCATTAAATCATATTTTTCAGTTAGAACTTTTAGAACTTGTATCGAACAATTTAGAATATAGGCGCCTACTTGGAACACTTTCCTGGAGGAAACAGGAATGTGCTATAAACTTGGTTATTAATAAAATATTTAGCGTAATCGCTAAAGTTAAAGGAGATTAATAATAGTATGGCACACATGCTTTCAACTGCATGAAAATTAAATAAATATTTCATTAATTTAATATTTGAAGAAAAATATTAGGTACGTTGTTCCCCTACGTTAGGATTAGGGTTCGGTTTAGGAGTACTCCGGGGGGGATTCGCCACTGCGACCAGTCTTGATCTATTGTGCTGCTCCCCAAGTGGGGCATTCCCGGCAGGAAGAATGAGGCGAAAAGAGGCAGGGAGGCTGTCGTAAGGAGTCACGACAATGCAGGGGGCAGGTTCCCTGCATTTTCTTTTTACTTAGATGGAAACCTTTCCCGGTAGGCCAGGACAACGGACATTCTCCCCTACTGTAGTTCGGAAACGGTCCCAGCAGCCTGTTCAGCTATTTTATGTGACAGGTTTACAACATGGATATATGTCTACTATAACAGAAAATCAGATGTTCATTGTGAAATAAGTGTTCATTGACTTATATTTCGTATATTATTCATGGTATACTTTTATGGCTGCATAATTAGCTTTGCAGTACACTGCATTGTAGTATATAGTTTTTAAAAACAGTTGTCGTATCTATGCACCATTTTTTTTTCGAGTGGAGGAAAAATGCTTTTACGCACTAACCCTGTGATTGGAGTGTGGGACTCCACTAGGGAGATCGATCCGCCAGCCCTACCCACTAAAAAAACCTCCACCGGTGAGAAGTAGGGAGTGAATCGTAGCAGTACCGCTATTGCACCTGCGGATTCAAGACAAGGAGATGAGGCCCAGACTAGAGCCTGGGCTAGGCGAGAGGTGGGCGTCAGGACGCAAGTATGACCAGGGCCCTACTTGCCACCTTGGATATTCTGGTGTGGGAATAGGGTAAGGAATTCTTCTTGGTGTGCCTCCGAATGGGGCGACGTCTTAAGTTCTAATTATCTCCTAGTGTGGTCCTGAAACAGAAGGACGTTGTCATGAGTAACTATGTGTTCTAATTATTTGGTCTCAGGATAGAATGTCACTGAGTGGTGTGTCAATATTAGATATACAAGTTTCTCATGTGTCATATGGCTTCCAGAAGGGCCTCGTCATTCATTGGGTTTTTGTTGGAATACTATATTCCGATGTAGAACTATTTCGGCAGAAGCTGCCATGTCAGTATGCTTATGTATATGATTTAATTAGTTATGTACATTTATACACATTTTCGCTGGAACTGTCCTGTATGGAACAGGAACTTTAAGGGCCACTGTCAGTCGAAGTGTATGTGTATTTGTGTTAGCTAAGCCATGGCTGAGTTATATTTAGGTCGGCATTAGATTGTTTAAATATTCGGTTCCCCCAGGCCGAGTCTTCTGTCGAACAATGACAACGGTCGTTTGTGCTTGTCATATTGTGTATTATAGGTTCCTAGATCGCGAACAAGATGGTTCGGATTTTTGGACTTTCTTTCGTACAAATTGTAGCGAAACTAGGCACCTCTGTGTTACTTGGGCAGATCCACCTCTCATATAGTATATTTACCTGCCGGGAGAGGGAGGCCTCAAAGCTGTTGTCAGCACATCAAGTACGATCGCAAGCCGTTAGGGGAGCCACATCGGTAGCGTGTCTGCCTCACGTCCAAGAGGTCTCGAGTTCGAATCTCGGTTAGGCTGAGTTACCTGGATAAAATTTGTTTCCAGGGTTTTCCATTATCCTTCAAGACGAATGTAGGATAACTCTAAGCTCCATGGACCCTGGACTCATTTGAGCACCATTTCACCCAATACATTCACCGTCCGATATGACTTAACGTTGGAGGACGTAAATTACACAAAAAAAAAAACGCTAGGGGAATCGTATATAAACTCGCTCCATCAGCGATGCTATTTATGACGTCAAATTTTGCGCGGTAAAATCACAGATAAAAATGAACACCGTGTAGTACCTACGTAATTTATCAATGACTTGTATAGCAATTCTGCTGATCAGCCAAGTAATAAAGTTAAAAAAGCGTGATTATGTATTTTAATCGAGTTGAATCGCCTAATAAACTTGATGAAAAATTTAATATCCTTTGATAAGTCATAAATAGGTTTTGGAATTTTAGGTCGTTAAAATGTAACTTTAGGTGCCTAAAATAGGTTTTATGATGCAAGAAATGGTCCCTAAAATCAACAAAATAGTCTTTAGAGATAATAGTTTTTAAAACATGTTTTAAATCGAGAATTTGACTTTTAGAATTTAATCATTTAAAACGCTCACTCTCCGATACATCCACTACTACTAGAATTACAAGAAGTACATATATCTAGTTATAGGTAGTCATATACGAATTTAAGCAACGAAATGTGAAAAGAAAGTTCTGAACATAAAAATTAAGTACCAAACAAGTCAAACAAATTAACAAGTTTTGCAAATATTTGTCCATTATTGTCCGTAATTATTAGCCTCACAATAAATTACTAATAATTTTTCTAAATTTTCAAACAACAAGCAATACCGCCTGTCACTCAGCAGTAATTTGTAAGCCGAAAATGAACGCTCCAGTTGCACCAAAGCAACAGGTGCGTATTTCACCTTCGACGCTGGATGGACAGGAATGTTACATTGTACATCCGTGCTTTTTCCTTCTAGGACACGTTAAATTGACAGTCAGCTGTCTTCGAGGCGGACTCAGTGTTTTGCTGCACGAAAACAAATGAAAGAAAGCACTGCGGTACACTTCAATCGTCGACTGTCGCAATAACCAACAAACAACTGCCGCTCCTTACACCTTGCGGAGTATTTATACCTCCCCAGCCATTGTTTCTAGAAAGCCTTTCTCTGTCTTTTTTATTCTGTCATGTGCCCGGCTCCGGGCTGTGGCAGCAGCACAAAAATGCCACAGGATGACAATATCAATGGTTGCTGTACAAAAACGTGCACCTATTACACATAAATTTATTTTTAACAAGATGTACATATTTTATGTAGTGACATACGGTTCATCAGTAATGCAAAGATCACCTAAGTTGAAGAGGATTTATGAAGGTTTTCTCCAGAATATTCAAGATAAACATTTCATTTGTCATGAAAATATTTGAAACATTTGGTATTTTAAATAAAATCGTTTTGCTGTTCACAAGCACACACAAACCTTTTAGTTAAAATTTCTTATTCAGAATCTCAAAACGTGCATTTCCAATGAAATCACGGTATGGAACGTTTGGGTGGAATGTAATACTTCCTCTACCTACTATATGGAGTACAGAAAGTGAAAACAAAATTAACTTAGAGTATGTTAACTGTTTTTTTTTTCATTTAGCTTTTATTTAAAACCTTAATACTGCCTGGGTATTTTATGTGTGGATTCTTGAAGTGCTTAGTGTACATATGTATAAGATGCTTTGGGCGTATTTTGAAAGCGTTTGAGTTAATTATTACAACAAAAAGAAAATAATTTTAAAAATTCGTAATACATAGACGAGTGTTTCTGAAGCGAGGCATCCGAATGTTTATGTACATAAAATCCGGTTTAAATTCAAGAGTAATACGTTGAAAAGTATTTGATAACTAGGAAGCGGATTTATAGGCACTAAAAATGTGTGAAATAGGCAGGCAAAAAGGCACCAAAGTTATGCCTTTGCCAAACTATCCCCTTCAGAATGTATTGTCACGGCGGCAGTGGATACCTACCGTAAAGGGATTAAGTGTAAGTCACTCCATTCCACCACCTTTGATATTTGCCGCCGAGAGGAACAAGTAAAATGTAACTAACAGTCAAGGAAGGACAGCTACAGGCTGACGTCACCGGCCGTAAGTATGTCTCTTTGTTGTATGGCGCTGGGGTTCCAGGCTGCTCCATTTCGGGAAATCTAGAAGAGTCGACTTCTAGGGGTTCCATCAAAACAATTATAGAAATTTTGGTTTCCAGAGTATTTATTCCACGACTCTCTGGATATAAAAATAGGCACAAAAGCCAAGCTTGCAGTTCAGTTCAGTAGTTGTGAGTGAGTTATCAACAGTATCAATTATCTCAGAATGGGCAAGTACTATCAATGTCAATCTTCTAGCAAGGTTTAGTGAGCGTCGAAAAGCTACAAGTAGCGCGAGTTGGTGTATGCAAAAGGGGCATAAGGAACATTAACACTGCCCGCCGCGGTAGCGTAGATGGTAGTGCGTCTGTCTCACGTTTAAGAGGTCCCGAGTTCAAATTTCGTCAGGGTGAGTTACCTAGTTCAGAATTTTCTCTGGGGTTTTGCCTTATCCTTCAAGACGGATGTCAGGTAACTCTAAAATCCATGGACCCTGGGCTCATTTGAGCACCATTTCACCCAATTCATTCACCGTCCGATATGACTTAACGTTGGTGGACGTAAATTGCAAAAAAAAAAAAAAAAAAAAAAAAAAAACATTAACTCTAGCGTAATTGCCCTGGATATTTATAGAAGTGAAAAGTAAGTGGTTTTGTTAACAAATAAAGTGAGATCCGCACAATTTCGTGTTGTAAGTTTGTCATAATATTGATAATGTATCACGTGCGAAGTAATTTAATAATCAGCTTCACGATACATATAACAATGTACAATGAAATTTTGTTCTTTAAGTAATTTTACATTGTATTTTTAGGTAGATAGTCCGTAGAATTAGACTACAATTAAGAAAATAACACGAATAAGTTATCTACGATATATGACCTGCATTAATGTAAGTACATTATAGTATACTTTGGAAATTTTCGTGGCATTTCTTGCCCACGTCTTCTTCATTTGTCATCTCAGTCCACGGAGCTCACAATGTAAGAGTTGTTTTTTGTTGTAATTTTACGTCCTCCAACGTTAAGTCATATCGGATGGTGAATGAAGCGGATGAAATGATGCTCAAATGAGCCCAGGATCCATGGAGCTTAGAGGTACCCGACATTCGTCTTTAAGGGTAAGGGACAGTCCTGTAAAAACCTTATCCAGGTAACTCACCCTTCCCGAGATTCGAACTCGGGACCTCTTGAACGTGAGGTAGACACGCTACCATATATGCCACCGAGGCAGGCGTGTAAGAGTTATGGCCTCGTATATATTTTTATTCACACGTTGATTTTAAACATGTTGCGGACTTCGCAGTGCTGTATTTCATTGTTCAAAACCTTGTGACATTTAGAACATGTGTTTATTTGCTTTCTGTACATTCAAAGGCTTTAGAAGTAATGGAATCATTTTGACAAGAAAGGTGTAAAATTACAACTCTTGGAAAAACTCTGGAGGCATTCAGTTTAAAAAGCTTGGATCGTGAACCTCGTTTACCGAGAATAGCTCAGGTCTGTGACGCGAGTACTGGAGGCCCCAGGGTTAAATCCCGTTGGTTGACCAATCTGACTGGAATTCTTTTATGGTTACCCTCAGGCACCGAGGTAAATGTAGATTTGCAAATTTAACACATGATTTAAGCTTCACTTTAGGTTTAAAATGATATAAATAGTAACAGCAAATGCTCTACCATCTGTCCACCTTAACACTACCTGCATAGTAATGTAGAAGCAGAGGTGCAGTCGCCTAGCACTAAGGTGTCTGTAGAAACGTAATGAAGTTGCCCTCTGCTCCTCACTTATAGAACCAGATGTATAGCTGCTCAACTCTAAGGTATTTATGGACACATGACAAAGCTGCCGTCGGAAGTTCTTGTACAGAAGCCGGTTTGTAGTTGCCTAGCACTAAGGACTCTGCCATCTGTACGTCACGTATAGAAGCAGATGTGCAGTAGCCCAGAGCTAAGACCTCTCTAGACATGGTACATGGATGAAACCTAGAAGCTTAACTAGCTGTATGCCACATATAGAGTCATCAGATTATTTCCTAACAGAACTGTCGCCATGACACCTCGCTAAAGCGAGGTAAACTAAAGAAAAAACATTAGTAATTTGGATACATTTTTTGTTTACTTTTTCATTCTGAAAATTGTATATTCTTTGATAAATGCACTATAATTTATAATGTTGTAATGTTCACACACAGGTATTATCGTGCTACTCAAAACGTTACCCTGGCTTTACCTGTGCTAAACAGACATCTCAGATAACGCAGTGGATACTCTCGGAAAAGTGAAGGATACTGTTGCTCTTCTCGGACGTGTGCTAAGCACCAATGAACGCAACACTTCAGCCAATGGAATGCGTAGGAATCACAAACGACAGATAGATGTAATGTCCACGTGGAGTAATCAGTGCGTTATCTGAAAGGTTCCTATTAGCGAAGATAAAACCAGGGCAACCTTGTGAGTAGCAGGAAAATAGTACACAGAGATCGCAAGCCTTCAAGCTACATAAAATAACAAAGTTAAAGTGTGTGAGGTATTCCTTATCTCATGTGAACGGCCTTAAATTATTTTCTTTTCGCTTTTGCATTGTCTTATTCAGTTTGTTTTCATTTGATAGTTCGTTTCCGGATTATCCGTTTACCTCCGGGCCCAGGTAACTCTCATGTGCGATCAAGTATTTATGTATTGAACTGCAACTCAGTGCTGAGGGGAGGAATGAGCTGTTTATTTAATGTTACTTGTCAATGGTGGTTAACATATGGGAGGCGAGAAAGAGAGAAACAACAGAACGCTCTGAGGCGACTGATTGGTGGAGGAAAATTCATGATTCCGGCGGGAACCACCGACCAGCAGCCTTAGAACGTTCCGCAAAAGTATCCCTGTTTCCCTCTTTCTCTCCTCCCAAATGTTCACAAAAGGATCGTTTTAGTATTAGACAGATTATATCATGCCCTTTGTGCTGTAATGATTAAAGTAATCGTGTGTTTGAGTGAAGACTTTAGACTACAAATTATAATTACTTTTGACCTTCTGATTACTCCTTAGTGGTTAATTGTATTATCTTTCGTCAACTATTTTGTCTCCTTCTGCGGATTTCCCTCTTCTTTGTAGGACTTATATCCCCCCTTGGGTCCCTAGCCTTTCGAGGGGCAAGTAAACTTTGGGTCATACATAGGATGGGTGATCAGACCAATACTGGGTGAAGAAGAAGAAATGTGATGAAAATTTGGATCAATAAAACCACGATAAAATCTTCAATATTACTAAAAAACGAAACATTGGTCAAATACCAAACACGGTATTTACTTCGCTATCTTCTAAGGATGCGAATCGAAGATATTCAAAATCTTCCCCTTCATGCCCTTTAAATGGAACATTTGTCGGAAACTTTGATTTTCTCATGAGTGTCTCTGACGAGTCATAACAATGGTTTAAAATATCACATATTTAAACTATTTCCATGACAAATGAAATGTATTCTTGAATTTTCTGTGACTTCTTCAGAAGTCCTCTTCTTTATCGATGAATTTTTCTTCAGTAGTAAGACGTAAGAGATAGAAAAAATCTTACTATAAAAATTTACGTTTTACTTAATGCAATTTATGTTATATACTTTCCTTTTTCGTGGAGTGAACCATTTCGGAGACATTCCTTGTTATTTGCTTGAATTTTCTAACACTTAAACTTTTCTCAAATGTGAAGTCCTTTTGTGTATTTTAATCTCTTCTCCATATAGAGAACATGGGATTTCAAAGTCATCACACAGTGACCAGTTCTTAGAAGATATGACTATCACTTAAAGCCTGTTTATATTCCTATGTCCTTTTTTAACGACGCTGTGATTTCCCAAGATCATCAGACCAGCGCCGCCAGTTTACCAGAATGTTCTCCCGCAGGAGGTTTTTGTCATATGCCAATAAATCTACAAAAAATGCGGCTGTCACTTTTAAGTATACTTAAAACCTTTGGCCTGAACCGAATTGAACCAGTGACTTTGGGATCAGAAGCCAGCACCTAACAAGCTGAACAACTTTGACCGACATTTTCGTACTACCCTCGTATTTATTAGTAATATAATACATTTTATCTCGATTAACAAGTAGTAATTAGAGGAGTAAGTGTTTCTACAGGGGTAAAGGTCATATGATTGCAAAGGATCAATCTTTTACCTTATATACCATCTAGAGGAAGTATTGTATTCCATCCAAAACTTTGTCGTCGATATTTCACAGGAAATAATGTGTTTTGTGATCCTCAGGATCAAAGAGAATATATTAGGAAATGCTATTTTTTGGTGTGTAAAGATGTGTAAACATAACTAAAAACCAAATCAGATGTATACAAAAAATTTTCTTTCAAAGATATAACAGGAAGATTTTTGGAAAATGTTATCAATCCAAATTAGCATTTAATTTTGCATTAAGAAAGTCGCTCTCTCTCTCTCTCTCTCTCTCTCTCTCTCTCTCTCTCTCTCTCTCTCTCTCTCTCTCTCTCTCTCTCTCTCTCTCTCTCTCTTTCTCTCTCTCTCTCTCTCTCTCTCTGTCGCCTTTGGCATATATATGAGGTATCTGCATCCTAAAATGCATATTTTGAATTTTTTGTGAATCCCGAAAAGTCTACTTTGCCCTCATTGAATTTTATATAGCTAGGAATTGATACAGAGGAATGTATAACCTTTCAAACTATATAATTTTTCTCAAGTAAATTTTTGTAGAATTATTTGTTCCCAAACAGTTTTCTGGTGTTGATTTGAATTGTTTCAATATTTTAAGCAACACTTTTTTTTTTTTTTTTTTTGTAATTTACGTCCTCCAACGTTAAGTCATATCGGACGATGAATAAACGTGTGAAACGATGCTCAAATAAGCCCAGGGTCCATAGACCTTAGAGTTACCCGACATTCGCCTCTCAGGATAAGGGAAAACTACGGAAAGAAACTTTAGCCAGGTAACCCACCGTGACCGAGATTCGAACTCGGAACCTCTTGACCGTGAGGCAGACACGCTACCATCTACGCTACCGAGGCGACCTAAAACAACTTTGATTTAGTGTGGCCTTCTTTTGTTTTTCGTCGGAAAGTGTTAATATTGTACAATAACATTTCAGACTGTCATTTGGATGAGGCAATAACAACATATTGGAAACTGGTGAATGTTTGTGGTCATTAAATGCGGCTGCATAGCTTTATATCTCATTTATAGAACAGCTATTAAAATAATGAAAAAATGTCGCAAATGAGATTTTTTCACTTAAATGACACGGTCTAATTCGTATTTGGAAACAGTTCTTTGAACCGAGGAAGAAGCAATACAAATCAATTGATGACAGATGACCGCAAATGACCTAAGAGAAATTGGGTTGTCGGAGTCACATATCATTCACAAACAACATGCTTGTGACATTTTAATGTGGCCCTCTAACACGCGCTGATATCCGATGACGTCGGGTTACATTGACGTGTTTTCTGTCACTCTTGATCAAACTTTGATTAGTAAATTAACGAAACATTAGCAGATATACTTCTCATCCGCAGTTCGTTCCATTTAAACTCCTGCTTTAAATAGAGAGAATAAGTTCAGAGGTCACATATAACTGATTAGAATTTATTGATTGCTTAACCTGACGTTGCGCAGGTGGCTTGTAAATCTCGAACTGAGATTAAATTAATTTCTTTTTTCTGCTATTTGCATATGGAGAATCACATTTTGTCGTTTCTAGCAACTAAATACAGTAGGGTCCCCTTAATTGGTGATAATGCCAGGCGGGGGGGAGGGGGGTGAATCTTTTCGGGGTTAGAAATATGTTTGGGTTTAATAAATCTCTGTGGTGCTAGGATAAGCTATTTTATGCTTTTAGACTGTTTGAAAAAGTGCTATACTATATTTTTATTTAAATAATTAAAACTAAAGACACTTACCTCTCTGTATATTTTTCATTCATCTAAGCTATTTTTAAAGTTTCAAGGGGCTACAGAGGCTGCTTTCAGACCATAAAAGATACACATTTCATATATTGTCAAAATATATTTAACATAGAATAGTTTAATCAAAATCGTTACAAAATGAACATTTTGGACATTTTTTCCACTTAAAGATAGTTTGGGGCAGACAGATTTTCCCGAAAGCGAGTTAATATTGCATTATCATCCAGTTCTGAGCTAAGTCTCCACCTCATCGGGATTTTAGTTTTTAATTAAAGTTGAAATTTTTGAAAATGTTTTTACGTAAACAGTAGTTCAAGGCAGAGCATTTTCGTGGAAGTAAGTTAATACTGCGCTGTGATCCAGTTCTGAATTTAGTCTCCTACTCGTTTAGAAATTTATTTAATTAAATTAGAATATTTCGAAAATGTTTGTATGTCAGCATTGTTTGAGGTGGGGGCTTCTCTTGAAAGTGAGTTAATATGACATTATTAATTCAATTATGAGAAGTTTTGTTTGTAAAGGGTTATTTGGAGTGGAGGATTTTGTGTAAAGTGAGTTAATATTGCGTTATTATCCAGTTCTGAGCTACGTTTAAATTTTAAAATCTTAAGCTCATCGAGATTTTTGTTTAATTAACATCGCATTTTCGAAAATGTTTCTATGTAAAGATTAGTTGAGGGTGGTGTATTTTGTGGAAAGTGATTTATTATTGCATTGCATCCAACTGAGCTAATTTTAAAGTTTCAAGTTGCTAGCTCATGAAAAGCTCACTTTAATTAAAATGAAAGTTTTCTAATATTTTTCTAAATAAAATGTTGTGTGAGGTTCTTTTTTAAAAGGTCAGTTAATACTGCATTGTAATCCAGCTCTGAGATATGTTTGAAATTTCGAAGTCTCAGTTCGAAGGAAAGGTTAATTTAAAATCCATTATGAACTTAATATCGAACAGACAGATGGACAAGGAAGTGAGTTAATTAAAACGTTTTAAAATATATAAAACACGTGCAAAAATAAAGAAAAGCTAGTATACTTAGGTACTACCCACTGAGGGACCTATATAGCAGTAAAATTGTCCTGTTTGCTGTTCTTACACTATAGTTCCCCTACAAACAAATCTACCACAAAGGATAGCCGGGTGGATGGGTGCCAGGTTTTCGAAATAAAAACATATGTTTTCACCAGAGCTGTAAGAAAGTATTTACTACATCCTATCTATCTGTTTTACCACTTTAGTACATCACCAAGTAGGACTATTCCCGCCTCGGTAGCGTGGTGCCTCACGTTCAAGAGGTCCCGAGTTCGAATCTCGGTCAGGGTGAGTTACCTGGATAAGGTTTTTCCGGGGTTTTCCCTTGTCCTGAAATGCGAATGTTGGGTTACTCTAAGCTCCATGGACCCTGGGCTTATTTGAGCATCATTTCAGCCATTTCATTCATCGTCTCATATGTTGGAGGACATAATTTTAAAAAAAAAAGTAGAACTATGCCAGAATAAAAACATTCTTCTAGCATTTTACCATGTAACTCCATTTTTTCTTATTGGTACTGCATTGTAAATATTGCAAACAATTGGTATTTAATCTTTTAAAACAGTTATTACAATTTTTTATTAAAGAGTTGAAAAAGGGTCAGAAAAGATTATTAACATTTTAGATTTTATATGATTTTATTTATGTATACGCTCAAAAAAGTAATTAAATTTAAATTGCTGTTATTCTTCAGCAGAATTATTTAGTTATAGTTTGAAAATAGTATTTATAACAAAATGCAGCACAAGGATGCATGTTTCCGACTGAGCAGTAAGGAGAGCTGGCTACTTTAAGGAGTTGTAATGCTGAAAATTAGAACTTATGTTTAATAAGATGAACATGAAGCTATTGTTATGAAAGTTAGTTACACTTATATAATATTTTTATAGTGATCTATAGAGTAATTAATTACATTTTAAGCTTCTAAGGCTATATTTTTGTTTCTAGAAGAGCAAATAAAGCCTGCACTGCCATCTATAGTGACATATTTATTCGAATAGGAAGAGAAACTGACGTCTCTGTCAACGATTCGTAGAGTAATAATAAAGCTAATTGGAATTCACAGAACACTAACCATGTGAACATCTAGCCGATGTAAACCATGTATCTTGTGGGTACAATGAGTGGTATATCAAATATTGCATTATAAACACAATGCTAAATTATGTAGCTATTTTTTTTAATTTGACGTCCTCCAATGTTGTCCTATGGGCCAATGAAAGAAGTGGTGACGATGAAATGATGCTCAAATGAGTCCAGGGTCCATAGAGCTTAGAGTTATCAAGAATTTGTCTTTCAGGATAAGGGAAACCCCTGGAAAAACCCTATCCAGGTAACTCATCTTGACCGAGATTCCAACTCGGGACCTCTTAAACGCGAGACAGTCAAGCTAGCATGCACGCTACCAAGGCGGGTAAGAGTTATTGATTGAATTAACTATAAAGCATTATTTTAATTAGTATTTACATAGTTAGGAGTTGAAGATAATGTGCTGTCAGAGCAAGCAAAACGTTAGAGTATTTTCGAATAGGAAGTTGTACGTTTATATTTCCATGTTTACAAATCACACGAGGTTTTAAGCCTTGTCAACATTCAGTTATTTTTATCCCTCAGGACTTGAGAGATTGATACACTTCCAAAATGGGATACGATTTTCCATCGGGAAAGGAACTTAAGGAAAATGAACCATCTGTTGGCAGAAATAAAAGAGTAAACCATTATCTTCCAATGATTTTATCATTCTATCCCATTTTATAATTGATAAATCAGTAATAGATCAAACTCTACTCAGAAGATGTAAGATCGAGTACAAGTGTTCCTTCCCCATATTAGAAATATCTTTAATGTGGAATGCTCATCGTAGTAGATTGTTATAGTGTATGGACCATAGTTAATGTTTTGCTGTGCAAGCTTTTTTAAGGGAAAACATTGATTACTTACGTTCACATGACTTTCTCTTCTGCTTACAACTGTCACAGCTCCTGATTATATAAAACATATTTCATCCCTATAAGCTTATATTCAAGGCAGTGAGCTGAAAAAAGCGCAGTTTATATATGATGGTACCATACAGAGGGGGGGGGGGGGGGAGAACGCAATCTTAAGTTTTCTGTCAAATGTGCATATCCGCTTATCGCTTGGCAATATCTAAATATAATGCTTATCTGCTTCGTCTTAATTAAGATAAACATTTCCAGAAATTATCTTCTTATATATTTCCTTATAGCTACAATTGGAATAGGGTTGTGCAAATAAGCTTACGTGATAAGAGCTCGTTGATATGTAATGGCTTTAAAGTTCCATTCTATTTGCATGTCCAGAACACACAAATGAATAACGACTTTCCAGTTGAGAAAAGCATATTGGAAAATTCATACTGGTAAAAAGGGATACCTCGAAAATGGTTCGTTCCATAAAAACTGACATATGAGATCTATATTTGCTAAGTAATACGATTTTTTCTGTAACGTAAGGGGAGAAGATACCTTAAAATGGTGAAAATATCTTTTTTTGCTTATTTTCAAAGCTTGAAGTGTGTTTTATATGAATATAAATTTGTTTTGCACCAGAAACTTATTTAAAGGACCTAAACGTGGGTTTAAATCACATGCTGCAGAGTAGGTCACGCCTCTTTTCCACTCTTTGGTTTCTCTTAGAACTTTCTCTTTTTTATGTTTAGGGATATTTTCTTCTGCATTTTATACCTTCAACTATTAAAAAACCTGCTTGTTTTTGCTCTTTCACTTTTGTTTTTGCATTCTATGGTTCTAAACATGTGTTTTGTTATTGAATAAGGAAAATATCTAGATCTTCGGCTAAAGTGTTCAGAAAAAGGTCTGGAGGACCCTGTAGGAAGAAAAGGGCAAATATAAATAATGAAAACTATGAAAATAGCTAAGAACTTGATCAAAGTGTTAGGTTAGGGGATTCAACTCCACATGATTGTGTTGTTCCAAACAAAAATACTTCTAGCTCTAAATTCTTTTAAAGAAGTGGACAAATATCGTGTTACAAAGGCTGACATGGAGGCAGAAGACATCTATAAAAGTGCTAGACAGAAGAGAATGAACAAAAAAAGGAGTAGAGAAGATGATTGCAACACTGAGTATGGGGCAGGAATGTTTTAACAGACTTTGAGTACTGTAAAACTTTAAACTCATTTTCCCGAAACTTTTGTTTTTGTAAGCCTTATGTACCTTTTCTTTGAAACTACTTATCCTAGAGCAATGAAATTTTCACAGACTGTTTCCCTGACACATGTTTATAAAGTGACATTTTTTCAACACTTGGATGTTATTATCAAGGAAACTGATTTTTTTTTCTTTTCAAGTGTACCAAAAAGTATTATTATTAAAAAGTTATTACAGTTACAGTTTTAATGCTATATACTCTCAAAAATGTCGTTTTATTGCCCAATAGTGTAAGTATATGTGATAAAATGTCATTGCTGTATTATTCATAGTTCTTCAGAAAATGTACATTGAGAATGTGAAATTTAACATGGCGGAGATAGAAGGTACCTTCTCCCCTTAATGTTTATCAGAATGTAGAGGGAGCATCTGAGATCATTCCCAAAATATTCCAAGATATACATGTCATTCTTCATGAAAATATCCTAATTGAAATTGTTGGAGCTATTTTTGATAAATTCAAAATGTTTGAAAAATGTTTCATGCAAAGGTATCACAGGCACACTTGACATACACAGTCCTTTATTTAAAAATTCTTGTTTTGGTTTCAGAAGTCTCAACACATGTAGAGTGTAATCTAGATATTGAATTTTTGGGTGAAGTACAATACTTCACTTATGTATTATACCACTAGAGAAAGTAAAATGATATTGTACAAACTGTACATTTTAATTAGCACTACTTTCTTTTCCTGAAATATGGTTTCGCCCAATTCTTAGTATTTCCCTGCTAAATATCATTTTCTAATACTAAGCTTAAGTAAAGATGAGTTCACAGGTTATTGCCAAAAAATGAAATATATACCTACATTTTGTGCTATGTTAATGTTACGGAAACAGTAAACCGAAAATGAGAGTTTTGGATTTTATTTCTTATTTTCATTAATAAAAAATTTCTTAACTTCTTTCTTTATTTAAAAGTGGTACAAGATTTTACTCTGCTATGACATTTTTAATTGCCCCAGCAGCCATCTGATACCGAAATTAAGAATTGCAATGAGTAAAGAATCGTGATGGATTTCAAAGGAGTGTTGTATATTTGTTACGACACGAACAGGTGCAGTTGGCTGAGTTGTGTAACAAGACACGGGAGAAGCAGAATTCTAAGGGATAGCACTTGACTTTGTAAAGGTATTCTTCGGACCCTTAATAGTGGCATGACCGAGACTAATAATCGCAATGGACAAAATAGTTACAAAGGGAATATTTGTGTGAAAAGAGGGCTTCCAAAAGTGAAAGTTACACACCCACGCACAGCTGTGTATAGTGTGAAGAAAGACAGTTCGTGGCTGGCAAGCCATTAAGAAGGTCATCACTTCTGTCTTGGTCGCGGGCATACCAGAAGTGATGAGAGAAGATATTTGTTGGTTCATATGTACGTGAAGAACAAAATAAGTTTTATCGAGTAATAAGCATTCCACCTTCAGTCACTCTAAACAGTGATATTGGTAACCCCTTGGTCGGCAACTTCGAGTTTGATGTTATGATAAAAAGAAGCAGTCATTAAACCAGTCTCAAATGGGCATTCCAGTGTCATTAGAACCATCCTTACTCATACATAGGCATACCCTGAGAGAAACCCCATTGCTCAACCCTGAGCTACCCATACTATTCGATACAAACTGTAGCGTCAACGTGGAACTGTGCGCCATAATATTTGCTGCATCACAACTAAACATGAAGGTGCACTACCCATTAAATGTTATTTTCTTCATTTCTCAAAAATGCAGTTTTCTTCACATAAAAAGTACCTAGTGCTGCAGTTTTGGTCAGCTTGTTATGAAATCTGGAATTTAAGCTCCCTCTTATTTTATAATTTGGTCTGGTTTTTGTTGTATATGTACGTAAGTGTAAGTAAATAATGAAAGCATATAACTCTTTCAGAAATAGTAAACGCAAATGGAAGAATTTTCCTATCCCTTTTGCTTTCAGCAAAATCCGGACCAAACTTCTTTCCATATCTATGAAGAACATGCTATAAAATAATAACTGAAAGATGAAAACTGCAGCTCAGAAAGCATATTGTATCGTACTATAATTTAATTAATTAAAAAAGTAATAAAGTAGAGACTAATTGTACAAGAAGTCTCAAATTCTGCACAGAGACTGCCATTAGTATGAGAAACCAAAACTCAAAATTTGTAAGCCCTATCTATCTTTGAAAATATGGTATTTAGAATATTCACTGTCCTCTTAATGTTACAGACAAATTGCAATTTCAATAAAAATTGTTAGAATCGTTTCTAAAAATTAAAAAGTGACCAAAACTTCTTTAAAAGGGTAGTATGAAATGGGTGGAGGTGTTTGAAACGCTTCGAATCAAATCCTGAAAGCTGCATATAGAGTTTGGTATTCATTAGAATTTTCATTTTCAGAACACACTTGAACGTTTTTCTGAAAATTGCCATTTTATTCAAGGGACATCGAAACACGTATTTCTGGTGAAAATCGGTATCTAATTTTTTGAGTGAAATGCAATACTTTCCCTATTCTAGGTGTAGAGAAAGTAATTAGTTGAGAAACAGCCTTGTTTTGTATTACCTAAAAATATTTCGCATTTTGAGGCACGCTTGCAAGTTTACATTTTTAGCCTTTCTTTAACAGGACAAGGAGAGACGGTATGCTGACTTATCAACAGGTTCGTGTTCAATTCATAATTCTCCTTTAATGGTAATCATTACTTGTACATTTAAACAATAAAACTCACTGTTCAGAACGTGAAGAAACTATTTCTAAAGACAAACCTACATATATCACAACAATAGTTAAAGGCAGCTGTATAAAATAATGTAATACAATAAATGAATATAAGTTGCCTGAAATAACTTGAGTTATTAAACTCTTTATGACAACTGCAACTTTTATAACCAATTTCTCCCTCTTTCTTTTTTCACTTACTTTATGCTCTCTGTTACCTTATATGAGATTATAATATTTCTGCATTTTCGCTGGAGTGATTATAGTACTATTGAAACCTGCACTTTAGTTTCCAGTCACCATTTTATCTTAGCACTGAAAACTGTGAGCCATGTTTCCAATAAATATGACCTAAGATGATAATGAATTCACAATTATTCTTCAAAAACTACAAAAAGCAAACATTAAATTGAGTTCTCTTTAACTTAACATCCCATTAAATATAGCAGGGGCTTTCTATTCCGCAGCCCTTTATGTTCACAAATACTGCTACTAAAGAATTGCTACTTTTACTGAAAATATGGAACTACAAGGGGTGTCGTAAAGTTTTAATTACCGTCCTTTAAAAAGTGTGATAGAGAGTTTGTGTTGATATGTGCTTGTTACTACTTCTCTATGTAGTCATCCAGATGTACACATTTTTCCCAGCGTTTCTTGACCTTCCGAATACCTTCATTGCAGAAGTCTGCAAAATTCCCTCTTCCACTTCATTAATGACGTCATTTGTGTTGTCAAATCGGCGACCACACAACGGATTCTTCATTTTCGGGAACAAGAAAAAGTCACTTGGTGCGAGATCGGTAAGGTCTCAAAGCCACATTCCCTTGTTTGGTCAACTACGACTTGAGATGAATGAGCTAATGCATTGTCAGCCAGAAGACGAACAACTTTGGAAAGCATACCGCGTCGTCTCTTAATCAGAGCTGCTCGTCAACTTGTCCAGAAGATTGCAGTAGTATCTGCCAGTGATGGTTTGACCCTTGGCAAGATAATCTGTAAGGATGACTCCACGACAGTCCCAGAAAACTGAAAGCATGACCTTCCCAGCTGACTTTTGCACCTTTGCCTTTTTAGGAGAGGGGGAATTGGCATGTTTCCATTCCATGTTCATGGTTTTTGTCTCTGGATCATACTGATAGATCATCCATGGTTACCAGACGATCAAAAAATCATCTTCATCCTGTTCCAACAGCGTCAACATCTGTCTTGAAAGGTCACGCCGTGTTTGCTTTTGGAAAGGTGTTAGCAAACGTGGAACCCACCGTGTAGACACCTTAGACATGTGCACTTCGTCATGAATAATTTTACACACATTACCATAACTAAGATATGTCTCATTCATGATCATTTGGATGGTTGCTCGTCTATCTTCCAGTATTAAACACTCCACTTTCTTCACTGTGACAGCATCGTTTGTCATTGACGGTCTACCAGCTCTTGGCTCATCTGTCAGGGACATGTGACCAGTTTGAAAATTCCTTTTCCACCTCACAATAGTATCATACGATGGGTAATCATTTCCATAAACAGTCATCATCTCATGGATTTCCCGGGCAGTTTTGCCCTTCAAAGCAGGAACTTGATCACACTACGAGCCTCAATTTTGTCTATCTTACACCTCAGTCACTTCTGGCGCCCACTGTAAAAACACAAAAGAACTCAAACCACTGAAACTAGCAACATTATGTTCCGAGGGATCAATGACGACACTGAAAAAATTGTATCCAGTATAAAAACTATCTGGTGATAATTAAAACTTTATGACACGCCCTCGTATTATCATTTACTCTATCCATTATTACTACTGTGCCCTAGACAGATTAACAGGTTAAACAGTGAAAGGTTATATATTCCGCTAATTATGACTGGTATTTTGTCTAAATAAAGGTATAAAAACATGTAATTTTAGTGTCACTTCGGCTTTAGCTTAAATAGGTTCAGTGCTTGGTTTGTGATAAGCATGATTTTGTGAACATTTACTACCAGGATTAAAGACAATTATGTTGTCAGTTACCTACAAACCTGAAATAATGAATAAACTAGACTACAAGGACATGTTAGGACATTCCGTCTGCGTCGTAAGTATTATTTAAATATCTCTAATTAAAATGACCGTTTACGTTTTCGAAATTAATATCTTTATTTTCTGAAAATTGTTTCCCATGTTTTGATTGACCAAATGCTTAAAATACCTTCATGTCGAATATTTTCAAAACAGGTCGCTATGTGATAATTTTGAGATTCCTGGTTATTAGTATAACCGCTAGACAAAAAGAAATAGCGACTTGCCACTTGAAAAAACGTAAATATTTAAAAAGTCAATCCAATTACAAAGAGTATCTCATAAATGGGAAACGCCACAAAAATGGTTCATTTGATATAATTATGTGGTGCGTTTTAAAAAGAAACGCATTATCTTTTGCTACAAAAATAAAAATATTTGTAACAGAATCTCCACTTAACTTAAGAAGTTGATGTTATTACTTCCTTCTTTATAAAATCGATTTCAAAAGCATATTGCATTATATTGACTCAAACCAATAATGAGGAATATTTCGGAAAGGGCTTCTCAACACACAAACGTTCAAGTTTAATCTCTTTTTTGCGTAACTCCCCTCTGACAGCGCCACATTCACCCATCACCGACATTTCCGACCAGATTAAAATTAAAATGAAATGTGGGCAAGTGAGGTAAAGTATCTGACCGAAATTGGCGTAGTAAGCAAGGAAAACCGAAAAGAAACCTTGTTGTTAGTTTAGCCTGTGACCGTGCCCCAAACCCGGGACCTCCCGAGCATTACCGACCGAAACACCCTGCTAAATGATGCTGAAATTCAATAAAAAGTTTCACAATTTAACCGAATTTTGAGTTACGATGTTCACACACAATATTCATAGGGCTACAAAACATGTCTTTCTTGTGACATCTTGATCCCGCAACTCTTGGATGGAGTGCAATATTTAACAGACAGAGAAAGCAAAATGCGAACTCTGTTGTGAAAGAATATACCTATCTGCCTACCTCCTACATATGGAGGTAATAATGAATTCCGCGGGTGTACAGAATGATCGCGTACCGAATATTCAATAACTAACCACAAGGTGGAAAAGAGAATACTTGCGTCTGTCTCGTATTGCATCGGAAACTCTTTGGATAAATATAATGACATAATTATGTTATCATGGTACTTAAGCTTTAAGAATAGTTTGTAGAAAGTATTGTATAAAGGTAGGTGGTTAGAGAATGCTATATGTTTTTTTCTAAAGTATCCAAAAGATAGGGGTATCTTTTAAATTTACGTCCGCCCCAACGTTAAGTTATATCGGACAGTGAATGAATTGGTTGAAATGATGCTCAAATGAGTCCAGGGTCCATGGAGCTTAGAGTTACCCGACATTCGTCTTGAAGGATAAGGGAAAACCCCAGAAAAACCGTATATAGATAACTCACCCTGACCGAGATTCGAACTTGGGACCTCTTGAACGTGAGACAGACATGCTACCATCTACGCTACCAAGGCGGGGTAAGATAGGGGCATGTTGCGTCTGTTCTCATTGTGACCCCAAGAAAATCATTAAAACATAATGGGTGATTTATGCGAACCACGTACCCAAATATATAACAAAATGCATCGAGGTTATGCACATTAAATTCTAGCATTCTGATGAAGAGACACCACGTAAAGCTTGTCTCGTATGAAACCTGTATGACACTTCCGATGACAAAGGAATACTGTTGTTTTATAGGGATGAAAATACACGGATCGCAATTCTTTGTATTTAAAACGGTAGTCAAATGTTACCTATTTGAATTATGCAACTGTTCAAAATAAATCTCTTCCACAGAAAACCATAGTAATGAGAACTGCAACAAGAGTGTTAAATCAAGAGAACGGGCTAAGATGGTCACATACCTATGACTTACATCTATCGAATGCTTATTCAAAGTTCAGATGAATTTAATTGGGATTGCTGAATAATTTCCCTTAGTCATCATCTAGATACAGAATTGAGTATGAAAGTTTTCACGTACAATAATATCGATGTATAGTGCACTCACCTGTGCCTTGGATGTTGAAGTTTCTAGTGAAGGAGCTAGGGGCAGTGATGAATTCCATTCAGTCTGTATACGTTACCTGGAGAGATTGGGCTATAATTAATAAGATGATTGTGGGAACTATTATGTTTCAAATGGGAAGGGTTCTGGAGTGCAGTTAACCAGATGCCGTATCACACTCAGCGTTGCCAGCTTGTTACCTCACTCCTTTTATATTTCCCTCTCTCTCGCACACTCATACAACATGCAGATCTGCTTAAAGCAGATTTAAGGATAAGCAAATTATATTTTACAAACCTTTACAATGATGCAGTTGCCAAAATAAAAATTGGAAAATGCATTCTCGCAAATTATGTATATTTTTAAATACTATAATTATAATTTATGAATTACCTGTTTTTCTATTCCAAAGGAACTGCCAGTGGCTCATCCATATCGCTGTCAATGTCACTTCCGTTAAGAGATAATTCGTCATTATCCCTGTCTTCATCGTCTGTCTTGCAAGTTTATGATTATAGGTTCCAAAATCTCGTCACGTGCTCTTTCTTAAAATCGTCTTATTGAGGGCTTTCTGCATGCCTTCCGCAGCTTTCCCAGTTCTGAAGTGTTACTTTGTCAATTTCTTCGTGAACAAGTCGTTCAACGTCCGTCAGTTTAAAAGTATTTTTCTGTTTTCAAACCCCCCCCCCCCCTTTTATTTAAGCCTACACCAACTCAGTTGGATTATATAGGCAGTGGTATCGTGGGAGACGTACTTCCTCGTGTCCCATCTCAATTACAAGTTGGTCCCGCTGATACACTTTTCCCGTGTTCTTAAACGGAATTACTCTTTACAATAACTCATTTTTAGTTTCTGTTTCCGAAAATTCAACCCCGCTCTTTTGTAACCATTCAACAATTTCGTTTTTTTCTGCTAGCCGAATTTTGTATTTTATTTGCAATAACCGAATAATACGATGCGTTTTTAATTATAATAACGCTTCCCTCATCTAAACAATTTAAGAATCTGTTAAGAAACCATTCTTTAAATGTATCAGCTGTCATCTCTTCGTGATAGTCTGAGGTATTTTTTGGAGACAACAAACCATTTTCTCTCTGGCAGGAACCCTGTGTTAGCATATCCAATATGACAAATGATGAGCCGACTGCCTTTTCCAACAGATACCTTTAGGTCACCCTTTTGTGAGGAGTCTTGGCAGATTGACTTTTGATGTGGTTTTTATTTACCCATGTCTCATCTAAGTAAAAATAGGCCTCGCATCACTAGAATATCTAATTGCATGCATTTTGCGTAAGAATTTTCATCTTGCAGTAACAGTGTCACTCCTCTCCATTAAAAATTGACGCCCATCATTTGTCATTCTGTACCTGAACCCTAATCCCCTCAAAATTCTGAAAGTCGATGTTGTTCACCCAGTGTATGAAATTTTGGTTCTAAGAGCGCAAGTTACTTTCTTTATAGTTGGAAATTCACATTGGTCATAAAACTCGAATACAGTTCCACGTACAACGTCCTTGTCAAAGTCACTTAAATCTGTAACCCTCTTCGGAGGACCAACATGTTTCCTGGGCGACACAAACACCTGGGCACCACTGGGATCAGATTTTCTTGCCTCTCCACAAATGCGGGACACACTTGTTTTACCTACACCACACGCTTCAGCAGTAAGCCGTTGATCATTTTTGAAATCCAGCTGAATTCTATATTCCTCATCGCTCAATTTTTTGAAGAGCGTGTACACCTTAAAATAATACCTCGAACCTGACTTAGCAATACCTGCCTATCCACTAAATTCACCGTAAGAAGTCATTGCACTATTTAATTCTTACTCTACTGTTGTGCAAAGAACTGAATGATATTGATCTGAACTCTCCAGAGTAAATAAACGCTTCTTATCCAACATTCATTCATAAACAAAAGCATACAGCTTTCCCCAGGCTAACAGGAAATGAAGTGTTTGCTCTTTCTCGAATTTAACACCTTGACTTATTCACAGTAATTATTTTATCACGTCATGCAGTAGTTTAAATTTCAGTTCTGAGTAATTAAAAGTATATGTACATACATACACACCAACCTCTTTGACCTCTCTAGAGAAAATAGAGATTACGAATCATTCATAAAGAAAGATATCATGTGACCAGACACGTTCTGCCAGGGCAGCAGGAAATTTATTGTTTCCTCTCGCTCGAATTGGCTTATTGAAAGTAATTCTTTTATCACGTCATGTCAAACATTTGCGTTTCAGTTCTGAGTAATTACAAATATACGTACACGCATACGTGCCAACCAGTAATGGTATTCATACAGTGCTTACGTCGCGATTATTGCTATAATACAGGTAATAGTGGTTTATTTATTTGTATTAGAAAAACTATTTGAGCTAAAACTATGAGGTTGTCATAGTTATGTTTGATACATTGCTCTCTACCTTCCACATGGATCAGTTTTGGCAAAATCTGAAATTTTGTCTTAGCGCGAATAGTATTTCATACAGATTGATTAGGCTGGCACTCCTCACACACCACTTAGCGAGAATGCAATATGACAACACAGCAGGACTCCGATTGGTTGTTCACCAAGTAGCGCTCAAGGACAAACACCTTCCCATTTGAAACACATAATAGAATGACTATGCTAATAGAGCTGACAGCAGAAATATAAGTACCTCTTTCATCCCCCAGACATCTTATCTGCAGCCACTGAAATGAACCGGGCCACGTTGGTGAAAGGTGAAAAGGTTAACTATTCCAAGCACATAATACATAAAATGGATGATGTAAGAATATAAGTATACAGCTAACCTTTGCGTGGTACAATACTTAGCTTACAAAATCTTCCTCTGACCACACGAGTTTATATTAAATAAGGGGCACTTGTAAAAAAATCAGTACTAGTACACTTTGAAATTTTATTTATTGCAAATGTATTGAATAAACATGACTGCATAAGAGCTGAATAGAGTTCCTATATTCCTGTATTTTGTATTCATAATAAAGCTATTTTCTTTACAGCGACTTTTCTTTTGGTAAATTGCCAGAAACCTTTATAGCGTTATTTTTATACTATTTGTCTTTTAGTTTCAATTTAAATAGATGACTATCTGCTCGAATTCTCATGTTTTACGTTAACGTAATTTGTAGTGAGTATGTTGGAATACGTTGTTTTGAAAACAACTTTTGTGGGAAACGACAGCTCTCTCCTGAATTTGGTGTTACAGGATCGGATTTAACGCTGATGTGACTTTGTTTTCGTTCCAGTACCTATCTCCTACTGATCTTCTGTATTACTTTTCTTACACTTTGGACACCCAGGCAGGTTGTTATCTGTCAAGGAAGTTGCAGCACGGAGATCGCTGGTAGAAGTGCATACTTCTGCTGATGTCTGAGTACCCACACCGTACATATTTTTGGGATATCCACTAAGGTCGCTAACTGACGTAGAGGTGTCTTTCAGTTCCCTGACATACCTCGGCTCATCAACCTCCATTGGTTCTTCTGGAGCTGTACATATGCATGGAATGCCAAATGAAGCAGGAGAGAACCATGTTACTGGAGAATTGTCATAAAAAGGCCCTGGAATGATCCGGAAGCTGTAGTTAACTGAAGCAGGAGAGAACGATGTTACTGGAGAATTGTCATAAAAAGGCCCTGGAATGATCTGGAAGCTGTAGTTAACTGGCCCATATTGTGGAGAATAAGGAAAATGCGGTAGCGTCTGTATCATCTGCATCACTGCGTCAGGTGTTGGGCTGCTAGTGGCATTACATGGTGATTGGATTATTGTTGTTGTTGTTTCTCTGCCTTCGACAGCAAAATTTGATGCCTGTGCCACGTACCCTGTAGAAGAATTGAAGGAAATTAATTTCAACTATAGTATGTATTTATAATGTAAAGTTTCTCTGGAAACCAGAATAAAATTTTCAGTAACCTACAGTTATTATGACTTATCCTATAACACAACTTGAAAACACTGAACGTCGATAGCGGTGAGGAAACATAAAGATAACGTAAATTATATTAAAAAAATGTGAGCATCATTGACAGTTTTTTTTCTTTGATACGGAGTAAAGTATTAAAATTGTAGTAGAAAGGGAATGAGACTAAAAAGAACAATTGAAGTTAAAATAGTGATTGAAGAGGTGAAAGCAAAGGAAAATAAATATTGTTAATGTGTTAAACGATGATAATATTACCTACGACCAATGTTTATGTCCAAAACAAGTAATTACAACAGTTTAAATTTTAGAAATTTTTTGTTCCAACACAGTTACAGTGATAATAAGGGCCCAGAAGTTTAGTAAAAAAAAAAAAAAAAAAAAACAGAAAAAAAATACAGTAGGTTGGTAGTGACTGGTTTATGTTATTCGAGAGAGCGTTGAGCCTTGACCTTCAGGTGATCATCGTTCTGTGATCGTTTCGTATCAGGTCTAATCTGGTCGATTACTGGAGTGAAATATTAGTAAGTTGATGTACAGTAAGTTACTAAACAAAAATAGAGCGATTGGAAGCTGCGTGTGTCTATATGATATGTTTCCTCGCGCCTGCCGATGTATGACACATTGCTGTCCAGAAGACATGTTTATATCTGAATAGAGTATACATACACTGGACTCGCCGTGTATTTGCGATAAGCTCAGGTGAACGTCTATGTTGCGTTATTTTCCCATACGCTTTCTCGCTTTGCCATGTAGTACGCTACCTGCGTCTCGTAAATATAGGGAGGGGGTTGAGTGTCCTGCAGTCGCGCACGTACTCATACAACCAAGGTCACGGGTAACGGTAGTCTATCAAAGGTAGTCACAGGATGGACACAGTGTCATAGAATATGTTACACAGTTATTCGTAAATTATACAAAACAAAATTTTATTTTCCAAATATGTGATTGTAAATAAAAGAATCATTCGTATTTATAAAGTTCACAGTAAAGGAAAAGCCAATTCGTGATGACGATACTACGTCATGTCTGTGTATGACTAGTTACAGTGAACCACAATATATATTTTGAAGGTTTTTAACGAAAACGATTTTCTGTTCTCCATCAGACATGCTGTATGGAGAAAAGCTTCTCCCTAATCGAATGATGTGACTGGGACCAGTTTAAACCAAAAGAAAGTGGTAATCTTTCCTTTTTGTGCATTATAATTTTCTCTAGAACCTTGTAGTTCATCTCGAATTTTTCACAGAGTGGAATATCCTATATTTTCCTGGAGAATGCATTTTAGATTCTGCGCACCTGTAGAAGTATTCCGTCTGAGCTTGGCGTAGCCAATGCGCGCGATCTTCTACCAACAGCACGAGATGACTAACTCAACTGATGATCTATACCTCGTGCTCAACTAACTTCTCGAATTTCTGGCTAAACTTCTAGACCCTAATGATAATATAACAGTTTATTCTCCTACTACCCCTCCCTCTCCCCCTTCATTCATCGAAGTACTGTAATATGTAGGATTGAACTCTTGCGTAACTCTACTTTAGCATTTGCGGATATTAAAATCTGATATTTTGAATCTAGTATAAAATGTTCATACACAAACAAGTTCATTGTAATTTGGGAAAGTGCCAGGTAAAAGTTCAGATTTCTTATCATTCTTGCATTCTTCCATCGAGGGGCCTAGCAAGAAGCACAGCAGGATTCTGCTAACCTTCAATCGGGTACAACTTAGAAGAGTTTTTGGTCTGTTGACAGGATACAACACCCTAAAGAGGCACCTGCATGTGACGAAGCTTAGTGCAGATTCCACATGCAGGAAGTGTGATGGAGAGGATGAGTCTTCTCTACATATTCTGTTTGAATGTGAAGCACTTGCTGCACTTGCCCTTTATTCTGGGCTCAGACAGACTGACACCAGATGATATAAGGAGTGCTCATCCAAGACTTCTCCTGTCCTGTTTGGAGCCACGGGACTTGAATAAGCACTCCGGTAGGAGGGGCACAATGGGCCCAATATGCGGCCTACGTGCAAGGGACCTGAAGGGCTCAACCCATTTATGTTTATTCATTTATTCATTCTTCAATGAAGTGTGATTTTAAGGATATTTCTTGGCCTAACTAAACAGAATGCATAATTTACTCAACCACTAGATCTATTATGCCTGTGCCCCAAGTGGAGCATACGCAGAAAGGTGAGGCGAGAGGAGACAGAAGGCGGCCGCTAAAATGAGTCACGACAGGGCAGAAGGTGTGGCCCCTACAGTTAACCAGTTGGAAACTCCTCCTGTAGCCCAGTACAACCGGCGTCCCATCTACTGTAGTCCTGATATGGCCCTCTAGGACGTTTAGCCCTAAGGTTCTACTCCCATTAGTCCTGAACCCGTAGGAACTGGACCCGGGCCTCCTTTGACCAGGGAGTATCCGAGATGTCCCAAAGGGTGCTCGGCGTCCTCCGTGGGGCTTTCCATAGGGCAAGACCTATGGTTTGTTCCGCCATGTTTTGTTGAATCTCCTCATTGGACATATCATCCAATGCGCTGGTGTTTACAACACCCCGCGAGGAGTTCAGAGTCCTATGCAATTCAACGCGCACCGGATAGCACGCAGGCATATTTGCTTTCAAGATTTTAGCAGCAGGTGTCGAAGAAACTGCTTCTACCAGGAGTCTTCTAATCCGAGATTTAGTACATGCCTTCACAGAACCACCAATACTATCTAAGCCCTTCTGAATAACGAACGGTTTCATGGTACTAAACTTCCGACCTTTCCCAGTTCTATAAATAACTAAATAGCGAGGACCACTACACTCGGCTATTTCCTTTCCACTTTTGCTTAATAGATGTATTAATATTTTGTTTTACCATAATAAATGTAATAAATTTCATCCCCCAGTACTCTCCACCCACCATGGAGCCCAACAAGGGGTCACCCCACTGGGATGACAGGGCTAGACAGGGGATATAGCGAGCTCGCCGTCCCACTCACCCTGGAGTTCGCTGCAAGATCTAGTCCTGGCCGATTGATTAGGTGTGGGTTAGTCCCTAACCTCACGTTTAGGCGAAGCAGAAAGCAAAGTAGTGTATCGGAAATTCGTACCCTCCTCGAATTCTGCAATTGGTGTCTGTATAAGTGATGCATTGGACTAGAGGAATCAGTTTTTCTTTTTTGGCAGGAAGCTGTAAGAGCGGGGTGCAGTGCTAGCGAACGTGTGTGAGTTATCAGAGGTGCACGAAGCGTATTTCTAGGGGAATAAAGTACGATCTGAATTTCTGCAAGTTGGATTTCTAACCTATTGTAACTATGTGATTTCGTGAAATTAAAAGTCCAATTGCACAGACTCAAAATGTTCTTTATTTCCACCGAATTACAGTTGGAACACCTGCCGATTACACAGAATTACGTTACACACACAATTACAATTCACTAGATCGTCTGTCACAGGCCCTCTGCAGGCTCACAGTTACGTACAACTCTTCCGATGCACGTACACAGTCTTCCGGTCCGTTCACTCACTCGGCGCTCCTCTCGCTCCTCGCCAAGAACTGAACTGACTCGCCAACTACAGGCCCTATATAGGAAGGATCGCCGTTTCTGGAAGTTTCGCGGCGCGCACAATTATCCCGAGGTTTTGAGACGTCTGGTGGGAGGGGAAAGAGACGGCACAGGGCTTGCGCCGCTTTCCTAATCATCCCTTCAGTTAGTGACACGAGACGAATGGGTAGACGTGCTCTCAATGCTTCCCGTCTGGCCCTAATACCGGCCAGTTCTATAGGGAGTTCCGACGTTTGGGTGACACTGCTCCCTCCTCAAAGCTGGCCGTCACGAACAGCATAATCGTAGCGTGCCAGGCGATCCAGGTGTACCACCAACATCTTTCTTCAAGGCACCTTCTGGAAGTAGTAGACCACGTCGTTATTCCTCTTCACCACACGGTACGGTCCTTGCCTTAGCTGCTGAAGCTTCGGGCAGCGTCCCTTGGTCCGGGTAGGACGGTACAACCAGACCAAGTCACCTTCCTGGAACCCTTGACTGTTGGCTTGCCTGTCATATCGGGTCTTCATGCGGTCGCTCGCCTTCTGGATGTTCTTGCGAGCCATATCGTGCATGTCGTGGAGATGGTCCACCAGGTTCTCCACATTTTCAGTCGCTAGCTGTTTCGCTTCCTGAGGGCTTCCAAAAGCCAGGTCACAAGGGAGGCGTAACTCTCGACTGAACATTAAGCTGGCTGGCATCATCCCTGTGGTGTCGTATGTTGACGAGTGGTAGGCCAGCAAGAACAGTGGCACCTTGACGTCCCAGTCTCGCTGATGGCTGGACACGACCTTACTCAAGTGTTCCTCTAAGGTCTTGATGTACATTTCGACCATGCCATCCGACTGGGGATGTAGAAGTGTTGTGCTGGTCTTGTTAACCCCAAGTCCCTCTAGTGCCTCCTTCATCAGATTGGACTCAATTTTGGTGCCTTGGTCACTGTGCAGCACTAACGGTACCCCAAATCGGCAGAACACTTGCTCCACGAGGCAGTCTGTGATTGTCCTTGCGTCTTGGTTCGGGATGGCATTCACCTCCCGTCACTTGGTGAAGTAGTTCACAACCAACAACAGGTACTTGTTGCCTCGGTCGGACATCGGAAATGATCCAGTGATCCGTTCGAATGGCGCTCCATCGTTGTACTGCTGCATGCGACCCCGATTCCTAGTCTGGGGGCCGCGACTCGCCGCGCACACGTGACAGTGACGGCACCATCTATCAGCGTCTGCTCGGAACCTCAGCCAGTAGTAGCGCTGCCGTAGTTTGTCAATTGTTCGGTTCGCTCCCAGGTGTTCTCCTGAAGTACCGGCATGCACTTCCTCCAATGCTTTCGGGACCTTACGCCGGGGAAGTACCAGGTGTTCTCTCTGCGTCTTCCCAGTGGGTGATTCCAATACCCGGAAAAGCACGCCCTCTCTGGTCTTCAACGAGTCCCATTGTGCCCAGTACGACTTGTAGCTAGCGCTCCTCGGTGCGATGTCCTACCAGGTTGATCTTGTCCCTTCCTCCACTTTCCTCAAGAGTGGCCCCAAGTCTGCGTCCGCCAGCTGCTCCCTCCTCAGGCTTGCGCTATCCCAGCCGTCCGCAGGCACTACCGTTACCACTCGGACTGCTGCCTCACGCTCCTTCTCTTTCACTCTTGTGCACTGGCCGCACTCTTCTGGACAGGGTCTTTGGTACATGGCGTCAGCGTTGCCGTGACTCTTCCCTCTTCGATGTTCCGAGGTGAAGTCGTACTCCTGCAGCCTCTGGACCCAACGTGCTGTCTGGCCTTCCAGGTTCCTAAAGCTCAATAGCCAGGTTAGGGGGGAATGGTCACTCTTCAGGTGGAATGGCTGATCGTACAGGTACTTGTGGAAGTGCTCCAAGGTCTTCACTACCACCAGTAACTCTCGTCGGGTGACGCAGTAGTTCTTCTCTGCCTTGGAAAGCGTCTTGCTGTAGTAGGCTATCACCCGCTCATGGCCAACCTGGGTCTGTGATAGGACACCTCCAATGCAGTGGTCGCTGGTGTCGGTGTCCACAATGAAGGCGTCACCCGGTTGTGGGAAACCCAAAATTGGAGTACTGCACAGGGTCTTCTTCAGGTGCTGGAAAGGGTCCTCGGCGTCCTCCGTCCAAACATAAGGCCGGTGTTCCTCTGTCAGGCGCTTGAGGGGTTTGGCGATGTTAGAGAACCCCTTTATGAAGCGTCGGTAATAAGTGCACAGCCCCAGGAAATTGCGCAATTCTTTCTTATCCTTTGAGCGAGGCCACTCTCACAGCCGGTGTCTTCTCCGGGTCTGTGGCCACTCCGGTTGCTGAGACTATGTGGCCCAAGTAGTTGACTCCCTTGCGGAAGAGCTGGCACTTCTTCGCATTCAACTTCAAGTTGGTCTCCTGCAGTCGATTTAGCACCTTGCTCAGGTTCTCGAGGTGGTCTTCAATAGTCTTACCGACGATGATGATGTCGTCTAGGTATAGCAGGCAGGTGTCGTAAGTCTGTCCTCTCATCACTGACTCCATGAGGCGTTGGAAGGTAGCTGGTGCGTTGCAGAGGCCAAAGGGCATAAATGTGAACTGCCACAGCCCTTGGCGTGTCGAGAAGGCGGTCTTCTCCTTGTCTCTCGGATCTAGAGCTACCTGCCAGTAGCCCGACTTCAGGTCCAGGGTCGAGAGCCACTGTGCACCAGCTAACGTGTCCAGGGTGTCGTCAATCCGGGGTAATGGGAAACAGCCCTTGCGGGCGACAGCTTTCAACTTCCTTTAGTCTACGCAGAAGCGTAGCTCGCCGTTATTCTTTGTCACGAAGACTATAGGGGAGCACCAAGGTCTGTCAGACGCTTCAATCACTCCCCTGGATCTCATGTCCTCCAGCATGTCTCGTAGCGCCCCTTGCTTCGACAGCGGAACGCGTCTAGGTGGTTGCCAAATAGGCCGGGCGTCCCCGGTGTCGATGCGGTGAAGCACTTTGTCCGTGCGGCCGTAGTCACTGTCGCCATTGCTGAAGAGGTGCTGAAATCACCTCAGCAGTTGTCGAAATTTCTGCAGTTGTTCTACGGTCAGGTGGTCGGCCGCCCGCTCCAGTAAGCCTTCTAGCCGGGCCCCCAGTTGTTGCGTCGGCACCGGCTCCTGCGTCGTGTCGACTGCTGTTGCGCTTACCATGGGCTCGCACGTTCCCAGCTCCGTCCCGGCATGGACGTCGTGATCGGTGTTCGTTGGATTTAGCAGTCTCACTGGCACCTCCTCCCGGCACGGCAGCAATGCACTGGCTAAACATAGTCCGTGTACAGGCATCTTCTGGTCCAGCATTATGTTCCTGGTTCTCTGACCTTCCATTCGCGCCGTCACCACCACCTCGCTCCTCGCGGGGACAACCACGTCTCCGTTCAAGATGACCCTGCAGATTCTAAGGCACTCTTCTGGTTGACGGAATATAACCTCTTCTCCGTTGAGCCGCAGGACATTCCTGCCGACGTCGACCGCCGCCTCGTGGCTCCTGAGGGCATCCAGTCACAGAATCACCTCCTCAGCCACCTTCGCGACGAACACCCACAGACGCACGGCACTCCGTCCCAAGGTCAGCTCCAGCAGGGCCTCCTTCTCCACAGGCAAGTTGTCGACCGATGCTGTGGCAAGCTGGTATGGTCGGCTCGTTTTCCCTGTTTGCAAACCCTTTGCCACGTCAGGTCTGATGATTGTAACGGATGCCCCGGTGTCCACCAGCACACGGAACTGCTTTACTCTCACCCAACCGTCCGCGATGAGGCTGTCATCCATACGCCATCTGACGGCGCCTTGTCACTCGAGGGGATAGTGGTGATGGCGCCGACGTTCCCCTCTCCACGACGGCCCTTACTCGTTTTCCGGCTGCTCTTCCTGATGTAGGCAGTCTCTCTCCAGGTGTCCGGGCTGTCCACACCCACAACACAGGCCACTAGGCCTTCGCCGGCGTCTCTTGGCTGGTCTTCTGTCTCCGGTGTAACGGACACTCCTCGTTCTCGACGTCGGGATAGCTGTTACCCTGGCCGCCTCCATCCTTAATGCTGCCTTTATTGCCTCGTGGATGGTTTTGTAATCGCCGATCATTAGGCGCTGACGAATCTCCGTGTCTCGTGCCCCGTCAACGAATGTGTAGGCAGCTTCCCGGGATACGAACTCTAGTGGGAGGTCGACTAGGGCCTTGCTAGCCAGTTGTTCAACTGTCAGGGCGAACTCCTGCAGCGTCTCCCCTGGCTGTGGTGACCTTGCCTTTAGCTGGCTGCGGTACGCTACGGCTAAGCGGCGGTTTCCGAAACGATTCTCCAGGGCCTCCCAGATGTCCCTGGGCACCGCCATTGTCTGCACAACGTTTAGGACTTCGGTGGCCCGTCCCTGGATGCTGGCTATTAACTGTGTCGCCTCCTCCTCTGGTGACCATTTGTTTTGCTTATCCACTGCGTCGAATTGGCGGCGGAGGACCTCAAACGTTGACGCGCCGTCATATTTCGGAGGTTTGATGCACGCCGATGTTGTGTCGCGTCCCGGTGCATCGGCCTTCAAATCCTTCAACCTCCTGCCGACGACGTCCTCCACCATGGCGCTCAGGGACCTTCCGCTATTGTCGGCCTCTCCTTCCAGCTCATTAACGCGGCTCGCCAGGTCTTCGACGCGCTCGCCTTACTCTGTGACGTCCTCTTTTATGACGGCCAACTGTTCTTCAAACTTTGCGGCGAGAGCCTCGTTCGCCGCCTTCATTTACGTGGCCAGACTGCCGTTCGCTGCTATCATTTCTGTAGTTAAATCGGCCTTCATTTATTCCATCTTCTCGGCCATGTTGTCGTTAGCCGTCTATTTGTTCCAGTTCTGCGGCCAGGTTATTATTTGCCGCCTCCGTCATCTTCTCCAAAATCCTTTCCAATGCCAATTCCATGGCCGTTATCCCACTTCCTGACGCCAGTTGTAACTTTATGGGTTCGTGAAATTAAAAGTCCAATTGCACAGACTCAAAATGTTCTTTATTTCCACCGAATTACAGCTGGAACACTTGCCGATTACATAGAATTACGTAGCACACACAATTACAATTCACCAGTTCGTCTGTCACAGGTCCTTTGCACGCTCACAGTTACGTTCAACACTTCCGATGCACATACACAGTCTTCCAGTCCGTTCACTCACTCGGTGCTCCTCACGCTGCTCGCCAAGAACTGAACTGACTCGCCAACTACAGGCTTTATCTAGGGAGGATCGCCTTTCTGGCAGTTTCGCGGCGCGCACAATTATCCCGAGGTTTCGAGACGTCTGGTGGGAGGGTTAAGAGACGGTACAGGGCTTGCGCCGCACTCCCAATCATCCCATCAGTTAGTGACACGAGACAAATAGGCAGGCGTGGGCTAACTGCTTCGCGTCTGGCCCTAGTGCCGGCCGGTTCTATAGGGAGTTCCGACGTTCGGGTGACACTATGAATCTGCCAAAGGCACAATATGCAGCAAGATGTGTATCTAATACTGCACTGTCCGTTGTTTACATACAATTGCTGAACATCTACATATGTATCTACTTACAAATTCTGAAGCATGAAACAAACTAAACGATCTTTTGTACAAATACAAGCTGTATGCATATAAAATCAAGCATAACTATAAGGGAATCATGACTGGAGCAAAGTTAACTAATTACCTAACAGCCCTTTCTCATCATCTCTCCATGAAATTCTATTCCACTCCATATCTCTTGATTGAGTTCTCGATTGCTTTTAACTTGGAGCTATTTTTCTTAGCTTTTCCTTGCCTCATTTGGATCAGTTTTTACGCTTAGTACACGATTGTCCAAGAAATACAAGGTTATTCATTCCAACAGTATTTTGTCAGCCCGCGTCGGTAGCGTAGATGGTAGCATGTCTGCCTCACGTTCAAGAGGTCCCGAGTTCGAATCTCGGTCAGGGTGAGTTACCTGGATAAGTTTTTTCCGGGGGTTTCCCTTATCTTTAAGACGAATATCGGGTAACTCTGAGCTCCATGTATCCGGGACTCATTTTAGCATCATTCCATCCAATTAATTCAGCGTCCGATGTGACTTAACGTTGGAGGACATAAATTACAGAATAAAATGTCATGTTCATGGTCTGCTTGTTTAAAATATATTGGTCCAGCTGTTACTGTTATAGCCAAGCGTGTTAATGACCAATGCAGTTGTGCGCGCTAAAGCCTATTTGCCTAGCCGAGCGTTAATTCTACCTCAAAGCTGCACGTAATATATACTGAGTATACACACCTCTAGATGTTTCAACTTGCGATATTTGGTATAGCTGGTTCTCTTGATCGCTCATGATGTTTCCACTTGGGCCAGTTAATTGCTGAGTATACCAACCTGTAGATGTTTCAACTTGCGATATTTGGTATAGCTGGTTCTCTTGATCGCTCATGATGTTTCCACTTGGGCCAGTTAATTGCTGAGTACACCAACCTGTAGATGTTTCAACTTGCGATATTTGGTAAAGCTGGTTCTCTTGATCGCTCATGTTGCTTCCACTTCGGCCAGGTACCGATAAAACAGATCACATCTTTCTGAAGTTCTGATTATCAAATATCTGTTGATTTCGAAGCTCCATAGGTCACTTATGAATTTAGTTAGATGTCTGAAGAGAGTAGTAATATACGCTTGCCATTATGATGAAATCATAGGCGGAAACTAAAATTTCGGCGAAGCTTATGCAGTCATGTTTAGAGATTTAAACGGTTGCCAAGGCTAGATAAATAACAACGACGGGCTAACTATATTGATAATATGAGTCTATGCCGTCAACATATATTTACTCTCTGGTCACATCCACATTGCTGTTTCTCTATGTGGGCATAGAGTACTCTTTGCTTGCCTCGGAGATATGTGCAGTTTGGTATCTATTATAGGTCTTCATGGTAAACATTTGATACAGATAGAATGCTGTAACTACCCTTAAAAGGATGATACACTGTTCCACAGTTTAAGCTTATAAATGACTAATTACCCGACATTTCACGTATTATTTTAAATGCGAATGACGAGCTTAATTCACCTCTTCTTCTTACGCGCAGTTCTTAATTACACTCTTCAATATACTATGTCTTTATTTAGTGTCTACTTTCTAATACTAATTGAAAATTCTCCTTACTGGAGATACTCTTTGTTTTACTGATCATTTTCTTCCCTTTCTAAAAATCATCCAGTTGCTCTTTCATAATTTATGCCAGCTTTTTCATCAAAGATCCTTATCAACCAAAGAATACTCTCTTCTAAAGTTTCAATGATATTGTCAATATTCTCAGTTTTGCAAGATGTATATATGAGTGAATCATCTGTAAAAGCAAGGCCTTGCAACTCTGTTTACAAAAATCTAGTTAAATTCAATGTGTATATTATATACAAATCTGGACTCAAAGAAGCACCTTGTGGTAATCTCAAGCTTGAAATTGTTTCGTCTGAGCTATTACATCTGGGATATAACTTGTTATTTCTCTCCATCATTAAGTTAGCAAGGATTTTTATCATTTTTGGGGACTTTAGATTTGCTGTAATCAATTAATCAGAATCCTTATCATTGAATCGTAAGCTCTGCTTTTGTACAGACTTTCAACTATCAATGTGTTTTCAAGAGGCTAGCATGCATTTCTGCGATTAAAATAGCTAAATGTTGATTTTGCATGAAATTCTTCCTAAAACCATATTGTATATGGGTCATATCCCAAAGCACCCTAACAAGAATGCAATTATATTTACTGTCTTTTCAAAAAGCTCACTGAGTACACTAGATAATAATTATTGGTTTATAACCTTTAGGAGGTTGAGATATTTATTTTGCTGTTTACAGAAGATATATGCAAATTATATTCCAGAGCCAAGATATTTCTCCTGAGTTAAATGTATACTTAAATGTTCTGATGAGAATAATTAAAATCCATCAGATAGATTTTGCAAGTGAACTAATTCAAATGGTCCAGGAATATTATTCTAAGGGTTAAGAATTATTTGCTTCATCTCATATAACTAACGCACACATTATTACTCGTGTCTTGATTTACCTATTTTATTATTTACTTACAGTTGATGTTAGCGTGAACTGAGCTACTGCTTTGAGGAAATTATAGTTCAGGATGTGATCTATTTTTAACTGAAGTCACACTTGTTTGAAAAACATCTTATGCTTTGAGAGATTTGAATTGTATCATTTTGGCAGATTGAAAAGTTTTGCATTGTTTTCCAGTTTTTCCTTCCCCTCTTTTTATGACTAGGATTCTCTAAAATTAAGCAGTCCTGTCTCACTAAGGATTTACCTCATTTTATTATTCTCACTCTCTTGCACGTTTCTTTTAAGTTCATGTACCTATAATATTATTTCATAATTTGAATCACTAGTAGCGTCTTTTTACATTTCCTCCTCTGATACTTCCTTCTCTTCTACTATTCAGTTATACGGTATGATATGAAGTCAGATGTTATTTGGAGCCTAATTCAGAATTTAAAAAAATGGTTTGTATCAAAATGCCATTACCGGCTACAGAGATTCAGTATTCGTAGGTCTTCCATTGCAGCTCGAATTAACCGTACAGTCCTTCGATGTTGAGAGCAGTTCAGACAACATGATGTAACTATGATGTGAATAGAAAAATAACAATAGTTCACTGTATAAATGTAAAAGGTATTACTCGACAAAGCGTTTAGGCGTATTGACCTTCAGGTGACCAGTGCAGTAATCGTCTCTTATCGGGTCTTATCTAGTCAATTAGAAGAGTGAAATATTAGTAAGTTCACATATTGTAAGTATGAAACACAAATAGAGTGATTGGAAGCTGCATGTTATGATATGTTTCCTCGCGCCTGTCGATGTATGACACATTGCTGTCCAGAAGACATGATTATATCTGAATAGACCATATATACACTGGACTCACCGTGTATGTCTGATAAGCTGAGATAAACATCTCTGTGTTGTGAATTTTTGTCGATACTCTTTCTCGCTTTGCCATGTAGTACACTGGACTCACCGTGTATGTGCGATAAGCTGAGGTAAACATCTCTGTGGTGCGAATTTTTGTCGATACGCTTTCTCGCTTTGCCATGTAGTACACTGGACTCACCGTGTATGTGCGATAAGCTGAGGTAAACATCTCTGTGTTGCGAATTTTTGTCGATACACTTTCTCGCTTTGCCATGTAGTACACTGGTTTCGCCGTGTATGTGTGATAAGGTGAGGTAAACATCTCTGTGTTGTGAATTTTTGTCGATACACTTTCTCGCTTTGCCATGTAGTACACTGGACTCGCCGTGTATGTGGGATAAGCTGAGGTAAACATCTCTGTGTTGTGAATTTTTGTCGATACACTTTCTCGCTTTGCCATGTAGTACACTGCACTCACCGTGTATGTGTGATAAGCTGAGGTAAACATCTCTGTGGTGCGAATTTTTGTCGATACGCTTTCTCGCTTTGCCATGTAGTACACTGGACTCACCGTGTATGTGCGATAAGCTGAGGTAAACATCTCTGTGTTGCGAATTTTTGTCGATACACTTTCTCGCTTTGCCATGTAGTACACTGGTTTCGCCGTGTATGTGTGATAAGGTGAGGTAAACATCTCTGTGTTGTGAATTTTTGTCGATACACTTTCTCGCTTTGCCATGTAGTACACTGGACTCGCCGTGTATGTGGGATAAGCTGAGGTAAACATCTCTGTGTTGTGAATTTTTGTCGATACACTTTCTCGCTTTGCCATGTAGTACACTGCACTCACCGTGTATGTGTGATAAGCTGAGGTAAACATCTCTGTGTTGTGAATTTTTGTCGATACACTTTCTCGCTTTGCCATGTAGTACACTGGACTCGCCGTGTATGTGTGATAAGCTGAGGTAAACATCTCTGTGTTGTGAATTTTTGTCGATACACTTTCTCGCTTTGCCATGTAGTACACTGGACTCACCGTGTATGTGCGATAAGCTGAGGTAAACATCTCTGTGTTGTGAATTTTTGGCGATACACTTTCTCGCTTTGCCATGTAGTACACTGGACTCGCCGTGTATGTGCAATAAGCTTAGGTAAACATCTCTGTGTTGCGAATTTTTGTCGATACACTTTCTCGCTTTGCCATGTAGTACACTGAACTCACCGTGTATGTGCGATAAGCTAAGGTAAACATCTCTGTGTTGTGAATTTTTGTCGATACACTTTCTCGTTTTGCCATGTAGTACGCTGAACTCACCGTGTATATGCGATAAGCTGAGGTAAACATCTCTGTGTTGTGAATCTTTGTCGATACACTTTCTCGCTTTGCCATGTAGTACACTGGACTCACCGTGTATGTGCGATAAGCTGAGGTAAACATCTCTGTGTTGTGAATTTTTGTCGATACACTTTCTCGCTTTGCCATGTAGTACACTGGACTCACCGTGTATGTGCGATAAGCTGAGGTAAACATCTCTGTGTTGTGAATTTTTGTCGATACACTTTCTCGTTTTGCCATGTAGTACACTGAACTCACCGTGTATGTGCGATAAGCTGAGGTAAACATCTCTGTGTTGTGAATTTTTGTCGATACACTCTCTCGCTTTGCCATGTAGTACACTGGACTCACCGTGTATGTGCGATAAGCTGAGGTAAACATCTCTGTTGTGAATTATTGTCGATACGCTTTCTCGCTTTGCCATGTAGTACACTGGACTCGCCGTGTATGTGCGATAAGCTGAGGTAAACATCTCTGTTGTGAATTATTGTCGATACGCTTTCTCGCTTTGCCATGTAGTACACTGGACTCACCGTGTATGTGCGATAAGCTGAGGTAAACATCTCTGTGTTGTGAATTTTTGTCGATACACTTTCTCGTTTTGCCATGTAGTACACTGAACTCACCGTGTATGTGCGATAAACTGAGGTAAACATCTCTGTGTTGTGAATTTTTGTCGATACGCTTTCTCGCTTTGCCATGTAGTACACTGGACTCACCGTGCATGTGCGATAATCTGAGGTAAACGTCTCTGTGTTGTGAATTTTTGTCGATACGCTTTCTCGCTTTGCCATGTAGTAGAGTGTAGGAAAGACACGTAAATGCAACACAACATATGTTTACTACTGTACATAGGGAGGGGGGGGGGGAGATATTGCATTCCACACAGAAATTCAATACTTTTCCAGCAGACCATTGTTGAGATATGTGTTTGCCACTTGAGTAAATTACCATTTTGGAAATTATTCCCGTTGTACTTATTGAAAACTGGTTATATTATCATGCACTTCATAAAATTGCAATAGCTATTTAATAACAAAAGTGTAGTAATTAATTTAGTTGGTTTCCTCCCTTTTCCCCCGTTATGGAAATTGCAAAAAATAGGGCTGTTTATCCCAATTGTTATTGTTTGAAAATATTACAATATATAATTACGTTGATACATATTTTATGTATTTATGATCATTAAAGTTAGCTTTATTACTATGCACCTGTGTTGCATATATAATGATAAATTAACTAAACTTCCATGTCAGACACACGCAGCTTCAAAGTGATCCATTTGTGTTTCGTTACTGTACAAGTTACTAGATTTTCGCTCTTCTAATCAAGAGGATAAGAAACGAAAGCATCGCTAGTAGCTGAAGATAAATAGGCCTCAACGCTCTGTCGTGCAGTACATGTTTTGAGACGCTCTGAATAAAGTTTGTAACAGCATAAGTGAAAAATGAGAAGTCGATGAAATACCAAACTTGGCATTTACGTTCAGCACCTTCCAAGGATGCGACGCCAAGATCTTAAAGAAAACTCCGGCACCCCAGATAACCTTCACACGGAATATTTTCTGAAACACTGGTTTCCTCAAAAGGTTCTAATGAGTTTGAGTAAAATGTCATATGATTATAAACATTTCTTCTTAACACTCAAAAAATATAATTTTCGTTAAAATACTCACTTTGCTGTGGCATGAACGGCTTGCGAGATACTGTTTATTAAATGTTTGGATTCTTCAATATTTATGCTTTTCTCAAATGAAAATTCGTTCGTTTTTGTAATCTCTTGGCTGAGCATAGAGAATGGCGTGATTGGCTTTGATTAGCTGTGGAGGGGTCTCGGCACGAAGTTCCAGTCTTGGTATTTTGTACCTATGCCCCAAGTAGGGCATTATCGAGAGGAAAAATAAGGTGAGAGGAGACAGAGGGTTGAGTCCAAATGAGTCACGGCAGTGCAGAGGGCAGTTCGAAACTCCCCGGCAGGCCAGTTCCAGTCTTGGTATTTTGTACCTATGCCGCAATTGGGGCATTGTCGAGAGGAAAGATAAGGTGAGAGGAGACAGAGGGTTGAGTCCAAATGAGTCACGGCAGTGCAGAGGGCAGTTTGTAACTCCCCGGCAGGCCAGTTCCAGTCTTGGTATTTTGTACCTATGCCCCAATTGGGGCATTGTCGAGAGGTAAGATAAGGTGAGAGGAGACAGAGGGTTGAGTCCAAATGAGTCACGGCAGTGCAGAGGGCAGTTCGAAACTCCCCGGCAGGCCAGTTCCAGTCTTGGTATTTTGTACCTATGCCCCAATTGGGGCATTGTCGAGAGGAAAGATAAGGTGAGAGGAGACAGAGGGTTGAGTCCAAATGAGTCACGGCAATGCAAAGGGAAGTTTGAAACTCCCCGGCAGGCCAGTTCCAGTCTTGGTATTTTGTACCTATGCCCCAATTGGGGCATTGTCGAGAGGAAGGATAAGGTGAGAGGAGACAGAGGGTTGAGTCCAAATGAGTCACGGCAGTGCAGAGGGAAGTTTGAAACTCCCCGGCAGGCCAGTTCCAGTCTTGGTATTTTGTACCTATGCCCCAAGTAGGACATTATCGAGAGGAAAGGTAAGGTGAGAGGATACAGAGGGTTGAGCCCAAATGAGTCACGGCAGTGCAGAGGGCAGTTTTAAACTCCCCGGCAGGCCAGTTCCAGTCTTGGTATTTTGTACCTATGCCCCAATTGGGGCATTGTCGAGAGGAAAGATAAGGTGAGAGGAGACAGAGGGTTGAGTCCAAATGAGTCACGGCAGTGCAGAGGGCAGTTCGAATACGCCCTTACCGGTCGAATACGCTGGTAAAAATTTTCGCCAGCTGGTCGTAGGGATTTCCACATTCCTGTGCGAGGGATTTCTAAAGGAAATGTTTGTGCAATAAGGACCTAAGTGGGCTGACCTTGCATCCCCGAGAGCCAGGTAGTCGGAAGGAACATACAATGCGGTAACTCTCATGCAGCTTTTAACACATGCGTAAATATTAACAGAAACTAAGATAAAATTGTACCCACATGTTTCTGAGGCAAATTGTGTTCGGCGATTTCCTTAGGAAATCCAGAATTGCTTGTCACTGCACTGTAATGTTTAACTCATTTATGTCCATATCTAAAAGTATATAAGTTGCACGTTTTTGTATGTCTACACTGTAATGTTTGGTCAATTTAAACGTATGCACATTTACACTTATATAAATGGTTCACTTTTTTTAATGTACGTGAACACTAAATATGGGAAATAAATACTGTAAAGGAGCTGAGGAAATGACGAACAACCTTATTTGCATTTATATTCCTGTAATGTATGATACCGTTCGAAACATTCGCCGGGACACAAAGCAGGCTGGTTGGAACATGTTTTGCAGTAATAATATGTTTCCTTTCTTGCTCCCTTTACCTTCCTGTTGCTGCAGACAATACAGTCTTTGTGTTTCTTATTTTCAAAATGGTATATGAAATGATTGGTCTGGTTTAGTCGTTCTTCTGTTTCCGCCGTACCGGGGTGACATCTCTTCCTTGGATTTCTAATATTCCCTACTAAACTTTGAACTAGAGAACGGCGAAACTGAAGGTGGATCATTATCTTGTTGCTGGATTGCAAATTTTGTTTATGGCAGCTGTAAAGGATATACGAATTTACGATGCTCACTTCATGACACCAAAAGAACAGTTTTCTCCACCATTTAAAAGATTTTCGTAAAAATGCATACGTTGCACAGTAATGGTCATTTCGGTCAACCCCGCCCATGTTCTTAGTGTAATTTAACACACAAAGTGGTTTCATTATTTCTTTTGCTAGTCCTCCTTTTTGTATTGTGCTAACCCTCTCCATCGAAGTGTCGTGATAGGTGGAAATCATAATGACGGGTCTTTTATCTTTCCACCCTAAAATGAGAACTTCATTTTTACGAAAACCAGACACATCCCCACTCTTCAACTTCTTGAAAGCTCCTTGCCTAACAAGGGCCCAAATGACCTAGTTGTCGACGGGCCCTAAAACCCTACACACTCACTCACTCACTCACTCACTCCTTGCCTAACAGGTCGTGGGTTCCCAGCTCTGCCAGCAATTATTGTGCCTGTTGAATGACATTTTCGCTGATAAAGTTCTTGTGCCAGATCAACACTTCTGTAATAACGATCTGTGAATAAATGATACCTTGTTATGTCATTTGTACATTTCTGAAGGCGTGACATTAGAGACAACACAATCCTGGTTGTGAAACTTTTATTTTCAAACGGTAAACTACAAACATCGGGGGTAATTTTGCCATAATATGGGATAATACTATGAATATAGCCCGTTGCACTGTCAGCTAAAACAAACAAACGAAGTCCCCATTTTGTAGGCTTCTTAGGGTTATATGTTATAAAAATTATATGCCCTTTAAACCCAACAGTAGATTCATCTATGGCAATGTTTTGACCAGGTACAAAATGCTGCTGGAATTTTTTTTCTATATGTTCAACAACTCCATGAACTTTTCTGGTCCGCCTCAGTACTGAATTTGTTTCACTTACTGTGTCATTTCCCACGTGAAGCATCCAAAATATTTGTAAGTAACGATCCCTAGCCATTACATCACGAAAAAATTTTATTTCAGTTTTCCAGTCTGAAGAAAAATAATCTTTTAATACTGGCATTGGTACCATACCCATATTAATTATCATGCCCAAAAAGGCTTTCATTTCGCTTAAAGTAACACTGCTCCATTTCAGCCAAATAGAACGAGGGCTCATTTCTATTTTTGAGATTTTTTCTTCGGCATATCTATTGGTTTCGGCAACTATTTCACTAATCAGTTCATCATCGAAAAGCAAAGAAAAATATTTATATGGAGTAGCATCATAACTCAAATTAACCTTAGGGCCTGAACTTTTGCTAAAGTTATGCTTTACAGGCGTTAAGTCATTTGCGCTTACTGCATACCACCCATCTCCGTCGGCCTGGCTATCGCGAACACCGGTACCAACTGCACTTAGCCCGTTGTTGTCCTCACAGTCAGTGGACGCGCTACTTGAAGCAGAACTCGCAATTTCAGCTTCTTCCGCAAAATCCAAATCGTCATCACTGTTGTCATTTAGCACTTCCTGTAGAAGATGCCCCAAAGCTTCATCATCTTCAGGATTTGATACTCTATAAACACGTTTAACACGCACAGGTGTAACACTTGTTGAAGCCATGATGAAGTTCAAAAACTATTTTCAATTCCCTCTAGAAACACTATGAATTGGAGTTTACTCACTAGAGGGCATATCAGGACGAACGTAATAGTCTGTACTACTAGTTCGTGCCGCCCTCTGGCAAAAAATCTTCGCACTTCATTGAAAAAATCCTTGTAAACACCCTCCCAACGTTGTCGACTATATGTCGACATAAGACCGCAGCGGCCGGCTTACCCTGTCGACATAGTATCGACATCCGACCGGAAAGGGAGGTTTTGATTGATGTTTTTTATGTACGTGTATTTTTAATGGGTTTCGTTACACTTGTATAGTTTTTGGAAAGTTTCATGACTAGTTCTTTAAAAGGGCGCTGATGACCGCCGTAGTTGAGCGCCCTTATATATATATATATAATCATCATCATTGTGACATCTTGATCCCGCAACTCTTGGATGGAGTGCAATATTTAACAGACAGAGAAAGCAAAATGCGAACTCTATTGTGAAAGAATATACCTATCTGCCTACCTCCTACATATGGAGGTAATAATGAATTCCGCGGGTGTACAGAATGATCGCGTACCGAATATTCAATAACTAACCACAAGGTGGAAAAGAGAATACTTGCGTCTGTCTCGTATTGCATCGGAAACTCTTTGGATAAATATAATGACATAATTATGTTATCATGGTACTTAAGCTTTAAGAATTGTTTGTAGAAAGTATTGTATAAAGGTAGGTGGTTAGAGAATGCTATGTGTTTTTTTTTTTTCTACAGTATCCAAAAGATAGAGATATTATTTAAATTTACGTCCGCCCCAAAGTTATGTTATATCGGACGGTGAATGAATTGGTAGAAATGACGCTCAAATGAGTCCAGGGTCCATGGAGCTTAGAGTTACCCGACATTCGTCTTGAAGGATAAAGGAAAACCCCGGAAAACCCGTATATAGATAACTCACCCTGACCGAGATTCGAACGCGGGACCTCTTGAACGTGAGGCAGATATGCTACCATCTACGCTACCGAGGCGGGGTAAGATAATGGGTATGTTGTGTCTGTTCTCATTGTGACCCCAAGAAAATCATTAAAACATAATGGGTGATTTATACGAACCACATACCCAAATATATAACAAAATGCATCGAGGTTATGCACATTAAATTCTAGCATACTGATGAAGAGACACCACGTAAAGCTTGTCTCGTATGAAACCTGTATGACACTTCCGATGACAAAAGGAATGCTTTTGTTTTATAGGGATGAAAATACACGCATTGCAATTCTTTGTATTTTAAAACGGCAGTCAAATGTTGCCTATTTGAATTATGCAACTGTTCAAAATAAATCTCTTCCACAGAAAACCATAGTAATGAGAACTGCAACAAGAGTGTTAAATCAAGAGAACGGGCTAAGATGATCACATACCTATGACTTACATCTATCGAATGCTTATTCAAAGTTCAAATGCCTTTAATTGGGATTGCTGAATAATTTCCCTCAGTCATCATCTAGATACAGAATTGAGTATGAAAGTTTTCACGCACAATAATATCGATGTATAGTGCACTCACCTGCGCCTTGGATGTTGAAGTTTCTAGTGAAGGAGCTAGGGGCAGTGATGAATTCCATTGTCTGTATACGTTACCTGGAGATATTGGGCTATAATTAATAAGATGATTGTGGGAACTATTATGTTTCAAATGGGAAGGGTTCTGGAGTGCAGCTAATCAGATGCCGTATCACACTCAGCGTTGCCAGCTTGTTACCTCACTCCTTTTATATTTCCCTCTCTCTCGCACACTCATACAACATGCAGATCTGCTTGGAGCAGATTTAAGGATAAGCAAATTATATTTTACAAACCTTTACAATGATGCAGTTGCCAAAATCAAAATTGGAAAATGCATCTTCGCAAATTATGTATATTTTCAAATACTATAATTATAATTTATGAATTACCTGTTTTTCTATTCCAAAGGAACTGCCAGTGGCTCATCCATATCGCTGTCAATGTCACTTCCGTTAAGAGACAATTCGTCATTATCCCTGACTTCATCGTCTGTCTTGCAAGTTTATGATTATAGGTTCCAAAATCTCGTCACGTGCTCTTTCTTAAAATCGTCTTATTGAGGGCTTTCTGCATGCCTCACGCAGCTTTCCCAGTCCTGTTTTATTACTTTGTCAATTTCTTCGTGAACAAGTCGTTCAACGTCCGTCAGTTTAAAAGTATTACTTCTGTTTGCAACCCCCCCACCCCCCGCTTTTATTTGAGCCTACACCAACTCAGTTGGATTATATAGGCAGTGGTATCGTGGGAGGCGTACTTCCTCGTGTCCCATCTCAATTGCAAGTTGATCCCGCTGATACACTTTTCCCGTGTTCTTAAACGGAAGTACTCTTTGCAATAACTCATTTTTAGTTTCTGTTTCCGAAAATTCAACCCCGCTCTTTTGTAACCATTCAACAATTTCGTTTTTTCTGCTGGCCGAATTTGGTATTTTATTTGCAATAACCGGATAATACGGTGCGTTTTTCATTATAATAACGCTTCCCACTTCTAAATAATTTAAGAATCTGTTAAGAAACCATTCTTTAAATGTATCAGCTGTCATCTCTTCGCGACAGTCTCAGGTATTTTTGGAGAGAACAACCCATTTTCTCTCTGGCAGGAACCCTTTCTTAGCATATCCAATATGACAAATGATGAGCCGACTGCCTTTTCCAAACCTTTAGGTCACCCTTTTGTGAGGAGTCTTGCCAGATTGACTTTTGATGTGGTTTTTATTTACCCATGTCTCATCTAAGTAAAAAATAGGCCTCGCATCACTAGAATATCTAATTGCATGCATTTTGCGTAAGAATTTTCATCTTGCCGTAACAGTGTCACTCCTCTCCATTAAAAATTGACGCCCATCATTTGTCATTCTGTACCTGAACCCTAATCCCCTCAAAATTCTGAAAGTCGATGTTGTTCACCCAGTGTATGAAATTTTGGTTCTAAGGGCGCAAGTTATTTTCTTTATAGTTGGAAATTCACATTGGTCATAAAACTCGAACACAGTTCTACGTACAACGTCCTTGTCAAAGTCACTTAAATTTGTAACCCTCTTCGGAGGACCAACATGTTTCCTGGGCGACACAAACACCTGGGCACCACTGGGATCAAATTTTCTTGCCTCTCCACAAATGCGGGACACACTTGTTTTACCTACACCACACGCTTCAGCAGTAAGCCGTTGAGCATTTTTGAAATAGAGCTGATTTCTATATTCCTCATCGCTCAATTTTTTGAAGAGCGTGTACACCTTAAAATAATACTTCGAGCCTGACTTCGCAATACCTGCCATTCCACTAAATTCACCGTAAGAAGTCATTGCACTATTTAATTCTTACTCTACTGTTGTGCAAAGAACTGAATGATATTGATCTGAACTCTCCAGAGTAAATAAACGCTTCTTATCCAACATTCATTCATAAACAAAAGCATACAGCTTTCCCCAGGCTAACAGGAAATGAATTGTTTACTCTTTCTCGAACTTAACACCTTGACTTATTCACAGTAATTATTTTATCACGTCATGCAGTAGTTTAAATTTCAGTTCTGAGTAATTAAAAGTATATGTACATACATACACACCAACCTCTTTGACCTCTCTAGAGAAAATAGAGATTACGAATCATTCATAAAGAAAGATATCATGTGACCAGACACGTTCTGCCAGGGCAGCAGGAAATTTATTGTTTCCTCTCGCTCGAATTGGTTTATTCAAAGTAATTCTTTTATCACGTCATGTCAAACATTTACGTTTCAGTTCTGTGTAATTACAAATATACGTATACGCATACGTGCCAACCAGTAATGGTATTCATACAGTGCTTACGTCGCAATTATTGCTATAATAAGGTAATAGTGGTTTATTTATTTGTATTAGAAAAACTATTTGAGCTAAAACTATGAGGTTGTCATAGTTATGTTTGATACATTACTCTCTACCTTCCACATGGATCAGTTTTGGCAAAATCTGAAATTTTGTCTTAGCGCGAATAGTATTTCATACAGATTGATTAGGCTGGCACTCCTCAAACACCACTTAGCGAGAATGCAATATGACAACACAGCAGGACTCCGATTGGTTGTTCACCAAGTAGCGCTCAAGGACAAACACCTTCCCATTTGAAACACATAATAGAATGACTATGCTAATAGAGCTGACAGCAGAAATATAAGTACCTCTTTCATCCCCCAGACATCTTATCTGCAGCCACTGAAATGAACCGGGCCACGTTGGTGAAAGGTGAAAAGGTTAACTATTCCAAGCACATAATACATAAAATGGATGATGTAAGAATATAAGTATACAGCTAACCTTTGCGTGGTACAATACTTAGCTTACAAAATCTTCCTCTGACCACACGAGTTTATATTAAATAAGGGGCACTTGTAAAACAATCAGTACTAGTACACTTTGAAATTTTATTTATTGCAAATGTATTGAATAAACATGACTGCATAAGAGCTGAATAGAGTTCCTATATTCCTGTATTTTGTATTCATAATAAAGCTATTTTCTTTACAGCGACTTTTCTTTTGGTAAATTGCCAGAAACCTTTATAGCGTTATTTTTATACTATTTGTCCTTTAGTTTCAATTTAAATAGATGACTATCTGCTCGAATTCTCATGTTTTACATTAACGTATTTGTAGTGAGTATGTTGGAATACGTTGTTTTGAAAACAACTTTTGTGGGAAACGACAGCTCTCTCCTGAATTTGGTGTTACAGGATCGGATTTAACACTGATGTGACCTTGTTTTCGTTCCAGTACCTATCTCCTATTGATCTTCTGTATTACTTTTCTTACACTTTGGACACCCAGGCAGGTTGTTATCTGTCAAGGAAGTTGCAGCACAGAGATCACTTGTAGAAGTGCATACTTCTGCTGATGTCTGAGTACCCACACCGTACATATTTTTTGGATATCCACTAAGGTCGCTAACTGACGTAGAGGTGTCTTTCAGTTCCCTGACATACCTCGGCTCATCAACCTCCATTGGTTCTTCTGGAGCTGTACATATGCATGGAATGCCAAATGAAGCAGGAGAGAACGATGTTACTGGAGAATTGTCATAAAAAGGCCCTGGAATGATCTGGAAGCTGTAGTTAACTGGCCCATATTGTGGAGAATAAGCAAAATGCGGTAGCGTCTGTATCATCTGCATCACTACTTCAGGTGCTGGGCTACTAGTGGCATTACATGGTGATTGGATTATTGTTGTTGTTGTTTCTCTGCCTTCGACAGCAAAATTTGATGTCTGTGCCACGTACCCTGTAGAAGAATTGAAGGAAATTAATTTCAACTATAGTATGTATTTATACTGTAAAGTTTCTCTGGAAACCAGAATAAAATTTTCAGTAACATACAGTTATTATGACATACCCTAAAACAGAACTTGAAAACACTGAACGTCGATAGCGGTGAGGAAACATAAAGAGAACGTAAATTATATTATAAAACTGTGAGCATCATTGACAGTTTTTTTTCTTTGATACGGAGTAAAGTATTAAAATTGTAGTAGAAAGGGAATGAGACTAAAAAGAACAATTGAAGGTAAAATAGTGATTGAAGAGGTGAAAGCAAAGGAAAATAAATATTGTTAATGTGTTAAACGATGATAATATTACCTACGACCAATGTTTATGTCCAAAACGAGTAATTACAACAGTTTAAATTTTAGAAGATTTTTGTTCCAACACAGTTACAGTGATAATTAGGGCCCAGATGTTTAGTTAAAAAAAAAAAAAAAACAGAAAAAAAAAACAATACAGTGAGTTAGTAGTGACTGGTTTATGTTACTCGACAGAGCGTTGAGCCTTGACCTTCAGGTGATCATTGTTCTGTGATCGTTCCGTATCAGGTCTTATCTGGTCGATTACTGGAGTGAAATATTAGTAAGTTGATGTACAGTAAGTTACTAAACAAAAATAGAGCGATTGGAAGCTGCGTGTGTCTATATGATATGTTTCCTCGCGCCTGCCGATGTATGACACATTGCTGTCCAGAAGACATGTTTATATCTGAATAGAGTATACATACACTGGACTCGCCGTGTATTTGCGATAAGCTCAGGTGAACGTCTATGTTGCGTTTTTTTCCGATACGCTTTCTCGCTTTGCCATGTAGTACGCTCCCTGCGTCTCGTAAATATAGGGGAGGGGTTTGAATGCCATGTAGTCGCGCACGTACTCATACAACCAAGGTCACGGGTAACGGTAGTCTATCAAAGGTAGTCACAGGATGGACACAGTGTCATAGAATATGTTGCACATTTATTCGTAAATTATACAAAACAAAATTTTCTTTTGCAAATATGTGATTGTAAATAAAAGAATCATTCATATTTATAAAGTTCACAGTAAATGACAGTGGTGACGATACTACGTTATGTCTGTGCATGACTTGTTACAGTGAACCACAATATATATTTTGAAGGTTTTAAACGAAAACGATTTTCTGTTCTCCATCAGACATGCTGTATGAAGAAAAGCTTCTCCCTAATCGAATGATGTGACTGGACTAGTTTAAACCAAAAGAAAGTGGTAATCTTTCCTTTTTGTGCATTATAATTTTCTCTAGAACCTTGTAGTTCATCTCGAATTTTACACAGAGTGGAATATCCTATATTTTCCTGGAGAATGCATTTTAGATCCTGCGCACCTGTAGAAGTATTCCGTCTCAGCTTGGCGTAGCCAATGCGCGCGATCTTCCATCAACAGCGCGAGATGACTAACTCAACTGATGATCTATACCTCGTGCTCAACTTCTCGAATTTCTGGCTGAACTTCTAGACTCTAATGATAATATAACAGTTTACTCTCCTACTACCCCTCTCTCTTCCCTTTCATTCATTCATCGAAGTACTGTAATATGTAGGATTGAACTCTTGCGTAACTCTACTTTAGCATTTGCGGATATTAAAATCTGATATTTTGAATCTAGTATAAAATGTTCATACACAAACAAGTTCATTGTAATTTGGGAAAGTGCCAGGTAAAAGTTCAGATTTGTTATCATTCTTCCATACAGTTAGGGTACTTAAAATCTGTCGTATTTTACCTCGGTATTTTTTGTATTTATTTCTCATCTTTCTTCTACATACAATTTCATTGATACATTGACATTTGTAACATTTCTTTCACACAATAACAAAATGACTTATTCACATTTAACATACCCTTTCTACCTGCTTGCCTCGAGTCTCGGTCTCAATACACATAACCCCTGGTTTTCCGTGTACTGATGACCCTCCTCTCCCTTGTATCCCTCGTTCTAGTTTTCCAGCCCTTAATTGTTACTCATTCTTCCTCAATCTTAACCATTGCCCTCTAACTTTCCGCAGATATTCACCTATATTTCTTACATTCTTTTCTCCTTTTACCAATAACATTTACTTTATTATTAATACCTCACCCCATCCCTAAAACTGCCCCACTTTTGTTGCCAAATTTGTTCTCGCTATATCTTTGTTTGCAATAAAGTAAACTATACCAATCTGTATCCTCTTCTCCACACATTGGGCATTTCCTTGTATCCTTATCATATCTAATACCTTTCAAATTTCTAACTCCTGTCCTTGCCCAAGTAAATCCTTCTCGCCATAACTTATTAAACACATCTAAGTACTTCTCCCTCCCCCACACTGTCTTTATTTCCCTATATGTCCTCTTTTCTGCCTTACACTGGTAAATATAACTTTGCTATCTAAATCTTCCAACCTTAATACTACCTCTTTCCAAAAGCCCCTATAATAATACTCTTCGTTTCTCCAAATATGTCCCATACCTATCTGTTCCATCAGTTCCCTTAATTTTTGCGCCCAAGACTCTCCCTATTTGCTTCTCATCTCAAAAGAAAACATTCCTTGATAATTATGTTTTACTCCAAATTGGCAACTCTGTATAGATATTTCAATACCCTTGAGACAATTTTAACCCTTGTTGAATATCTTCCTAACTCTAATTGTGTACCTCAGTAACTAATTCGTAAATTCTGGTACACATTCCAAATATTTAAATAATTAAATATTAATAAATTATCTATTAAATGTATTAATAAACAATTAAATTTATTTACAAACTAAAAATACAATTTGACACGCTATTTTGCAGATATACAACTAACAAATAAACGCAAGCAACATTTTCTATTATATAATTATATTTTAACAAACAATTTAAATATTGTGACAAAAGACGAAAAAAAATCATTATAAAGCTTCTTTATTCCCTACGGGAATATCGGACGGTGAATGAATTGGGTGAAATAATTCCTCAAATGTGTCCAGGGTCCATTGAGCTTAGAGCTACCTGACATTCGTCTTGAAGGACAAGGGAAACCCCCGGAAAAAACCTTATCCCGGTAACTCACCCTGACCGAGATTCGAACTCGGGACCTCTTGAACGTGAGGTAGACATACTACCATGCATGGTAGAAATGCTGCTGCTGCTGATGATGATTAAGATGATGATGATGGTGGTGGTGATGATGATGATGAGGATGGTGATGATGATGATGATGATGATGATGATGATGATGATGATGATGATGATGATGATGATATGTGTATAAGGGCGCTCAACTGCAGTGGTCATCAGCGCCCTTACAAAACTCTAATTCATGGCAATAGCCAGATATAAATTATTCAACATTTTAAAAACAGACCAAAACCAAATGACAATGAAATAAATAAGCCCAAATGGGTAAAAACAATTAAAAATTAAGTACCAAATAAATACCAAAGGACTTTCAGCAGATTTTTCCCGCCATTTCCTCACTGTCGTTTGGGCAGTGAGGACAGGATCCACCCCCTCCACATCGTCAATGGAAGACGACGGCTTACGTACTGGTAACTTCGAATCCGGTCTCTCGACAGGATCGGAAACTGCGACCGGTGAAGATGGATGTCGCCGATCAGCGTCCTCTCCAGATGATTCCTCAGATGTTGACGGAGATGTTCGCGGACTTTTGTACTGGCTAGCTTTCCCTTCACTGGTCTTACTATTTACCTTGAGGAAGTCCGTTCTGTCATACGTGGTCTTACATTTCCTAGGCGATACATTATATGCTACCGGTTTACTTGTTCTTGAAGTAGATGCTTTCGGCGGTGACTAGGCTGAAACCTTCTTCTTAGGACTGGAGTTGGTCGGCGCGCTCACTGTTGTTCGTGTTGGTGTTTGTTGCTTTGGCTGTGATCTTGGTGTAATTGATCTTTCGGATACTACTTCCCCGTTTATTTCGCAGGTTTTTGTTGCGATTTCACGTCTAGGTACCGGCTTAGCTGCAACTGCACTATAAGTAACGGTACTAGGTACAGAAATCTGGCGAATACGCAAGATTTTCCGGGCTTCCACTAAGGACACCCTCTCTCTTACCCGGATCTCTTGGATCGCCTTCTCCTCCATAAAAAGGGCATATTCTCTGGAGTTTGCTGAATGATTACCACTGCAGTTAACACACTTTGTGGGTAAAGTGAATGCATTGTCATGCTTGACTTCCCCGCAGTCAACGCAAGTGGCAACTCCATTACATGAATCACTTGTGTGGCCAAAGCGATGGCATTTATAACACCTCAGTGGATTTGGTATATACTGCCTCACTTCAAAAGCTTCGTACCCTGTCTTAATTCTTTTCGGGAGTTCTACCCGATCAAAGGTAAGAAACAGGGTACGAGTGGGCACTAGTTCACCTCGTTCTCTACGGTGAACTCGATATACAATAATCACACCTTGTTCCGCCATGTTTTGCTGAATCTCCTCATTGGACCATCCAATGCGCTGGTGTTTACAACACCCCGCGAGGAGTTCAGAGTCCTATGCAATTCAACGCGCACCGGATAGCTCGCAGGCATATTTGCTTTCATTATTTTAGTCGAAGAAACTGCTTCAACCAGGAGTGTTCCATTGCGAGATTTAGTACATGCCTTCACAGAACCAGCAATACTATCTAAGCCCTTCTGAATAAAGAACATGTTCACGGTACTAAACTTCCGACCTTCCTCAGTTCTATAAATAACTAAATAGCGAGGACCACTACACTCGGCTATTTCCTTTCCACTTTTTCTAATAATTGTATTAATATTTGGTTTTACCATAATAAATGTAATAAATTTCATCCCCCAGTGCTCCCTACCCACCACGGAGCCCAACAAGGGGTCGCCCCACTGGGATGACAGGTCTACACAGGGGATATAGCGAGCTCGCCGTCCCACTCACCCTGGAGTTCGCTGCAAGACCTAGTCCTGGCCGATTGATTAGGGGTGGGTTAGTCCCTAACCTCACGTTTAGGCGAAGCAGAAAGCAAAGTAGTGTATCGGAAATGCGTACCCTCCCCAAATTCTGCAATTGGTGTCTGTATAAGTGATGCATTGGACTAGAGGAATCAGTTTTTCTTTTTTGGCAGGAAGCTGTAAGAGAAGGGTGCAGTGCTAGGGAACGTGTGTGAGTTATCAGAGGTGCACGAAGCGTATTTCTACGGGAATAAAGAACGATCTGAATTTCTGCAAGTTGGATTTCTACTCTATGAATCCGCGAAAGTCACAATATCCAGCAAGATGTGTATCTAATACTGCACTGTCCATTGTTTACATACAATAGCTGAACATCTACATGTGTATCTACTTACAAATTCTGAAGCATGAAACAAGCTAAACGATCTTTTGTACAAATACAAGCTGTATGCACATAAAATCAAGCATAACTATATGGGAATCATGACTGGAGCAAAGTTAACTAATTACCTAACAGCCCTTTCTCATCATTTCTCCATGAAATTCTATTCCACTCCATATCTCTTGATTGAGTTCTTGATTGTTTTTAACTTGGAGCTATTTTCCTTAGCCTTTCCTTGCGTCATTTGGATCAGTTTTTACGCTTAGTACACGATTGTCCAAGAAATACAAGGTTATTCATTCCAACAGTATTTTGTCAGCCCGCCTCGGTAGCGTAGATGGTAGCATGTCTGCCTCGCGTTCAAGAGGTCCCGAGTTCGAATCTCGTCAGCGTGAGTTACCTGGATAAGGTTTTCTCCGGGGTTTTCCCTTATCTTTCAAGACGAATATCCATGCTCCATGTATCCTGGACTCATTTTAGCATCATTTCATCCAATTCATTCAGCGTCCGATATGACTTAACGTTGGAGGACGTAAATTACAAAATAAAATGTCATGTTCATGGTCTGCTTGTTTAAAATATATTGGTCCAGCTGTTACTGTTATAGCCGAGCGTGTTAATGACCAATGCAGTTGTGCGCGCTAAAGCCTATCTGCCTAGCCGAGCGTTAATTCTACCTCAAAGCTGCACGTAATATATACTGAGTATACACACCTCTAGATGTTTCAACTTGCGATATTTGGTATAGCTGGTTCTCTTGATCGCTCATGTTGTTCCCACTTGGGCCAGTTAATTGCTGAGTATACCAACCTGTAGATGTTTCAACTTGCGATATTTGGTAAAGCTGGTTCTCTTGATCGCTCATGTTGCTTCCACTTCGGCCAGGTACCGATAAAACAGATCACATCTTTCTGAAGTTCTGATTAACAAATATCTGTTGATTTCGAAGCTCCATAGGTCACTTATGAATTTAGTTAGATGTCTGAAGAGAGTAGTAATATACGCTTGCCATTATGATGAAATCTTAGGCGGAAACTAAAATTTCGGCGAAGCTTATGCAGTCATGTTTAGAGATTTAAACTGTTGCCAAGGCTAGATAAATAACAACGACGGGCTAACTATATTGATAATATGAGTCTATGCCGTCAACATATATTTACTCTCTGGTCACATTCACATTGCTGTTTCTCTATGTGGGCATAGAGTACTCTTTGCTTGCCTCGGAGATATGTGCAGTTTGGTATCTATTATAGCTCTTCATGGTAAACATTTGATACAGATAGAATGCTGTAACTACCCTTAAAAGGATGATACACTGTTCCACAGTTTAAGCTTATAAATTACTAATTACCCGACGTTTCACGTATTATTTTAAATGCGAATGACGAGCTATATTCACCTCTTCTTCTTACGCGCAGTTCTTAATTACACTCTTCAATATACTATGTCTTTATTTAGCGTCTACTTTCTAATACTAACTGAAAATTCTCCTTACTGAAGGTACTCTTTGTTTTACTGATCATTTTCTTCCCTTTCTAAAAATCATCCAGTTGCTCTTTCATAATTTATGCCAGCTTTTTCATCAAAGATCCTGATCAACCAAAGAATACTCTCTTCTAAAGTTTTAATAATATTGTCAATATTCTCAGTTTTGCAAGATGTATATATGAGTGAATCATCTGTAAAAGCAAGGCTTTGCAACTCTGTTTACAAAAATGTAGCTAAATTCAATGTGTATATTATATACAAATCTGGACTCAAAGAAGCACCTTGTGGTAATCTCAAGCTTGAAATTGTTTCGTCTGAGCTATTACATCTGGGATATAACTTGTTTTCTCTATCCATCATTAAGTTAGCAAGGATTTTTATCAGTTTTGGGGACTTTAGATTTGCTGTAATCAATTAATCAGAATCCTTATCATTGAATCGTAAGCTCTGCTTTTGTACAGACTTTCAACTGTCAATGTGTTTTCAAGAGGCTAGCATGCATTTCCGCGATTAAAATAGCTAAATGTTGATTTTGCATGAACTTATTCCTAAAACCATATTGTATATGGGTCATATCCCAAAGCACCCTAACAAGAATGCAATTATATTTACTGTCTTTTCAAAAAGCTCATTGAGTACACTAGATAATAATTATTGGTTTATAACCTTTAGGAGGTTGAGATATTTATTGTGCTCTTTACAGAAGTTATATGCAAATTATATTCCAAAGTGAAGGTATTTCTCCTGAGTTAAATGTATAATTAAGTGTTCCGATAAGAGTAATTAAAATTCTATCAGATAGATTTTGCAAGTGAACTTATTCAAATGGTCCAGGAATATTATTCTAAGGGTTAAGAATTATTTGCTCCATCTCATATAACTAACGCACACATTATTACTCGTGTCTTGATTTACCTATTTTATTATTTAAAACAAAGAGGGGGAAAGTATAATTGTTAGGGTTCTCTACACAAAATCTCTGGTTCTATTGCTTTAACGTCACTTAAATCATCTGTAAAATGTGGTTTCTGATTCTCAGAAACTGAACCGTCCGCATCGCTATAAATAACTACAAAGCCACAGCAGGTTTTGTGTGAATTCCTGTAATATCGGAGAATGGAAAGGAATGTATTGGTTCCTATAATTTTGTAGATTGGTGAAACATTCTGAGAATCCTTGCAGTTCGTCTGGTTTTTATTGGAACCCTGGAATTAGAGAGAGCGCACTACTGACCGCGCTGTTGTAGTTAACTCGTACTGCCTAATCCCACATCTCATCACTTCCATGTAACGTGTCTTTGACTGATTATATTGTTGCTATTCCTGTAATAGTTTCAAGCGCATTGCTTTGAAGACTATTGTTAGAAGGCGGTAGTACACAGCGTGTTTCGAAACGACACCGAACGAATATATGGACGAAATTGCTCAGCTTCTTTGTGACATATGTAGGTAGTTTTTACTGCCAATACCGCCGCATAAAAGCGCTCCAGAATGAGCGTTGATTAGGCAGTAATGACGGAACCAACGCCGCATGCCTCAGGGTATTGAAGGAATCTCAAGTAGGTGACAAACCGTGCCACCTGTTGTAGCAGTTTGTAAACATACCGACATACTCCACGGTAACTTACTAGTACTAAGAATTTCTTTGGCTTATGAAACCACAGTAAAGAAACTATTCCTTAGTTATTTGTTTATGGGTGTTTAACGTGATCCAACATTCCGTTATGACAAACAGTCCATGACAGTCCCTCCCCATAGGGGAGGGGATCCGTCCCCTTCAGCTGCCCAGATGTGGGCGCTGCGGACCCTTAGCACTCGTGGTACCTCTGACGTTACTAGAGGAACCTCGGGCCGAACATTCGAGCCCCTCCGTGATTGGGAGTTGTTCGGATTGGGTTGGACTCGAGGAGGCAGTGTGTTCCCGATACCCACGGGGAATTGGATACATCGGGCCAGGCTACGGCCACCCGGAGGGGGTAGAGGGTTGCCTCATAAGTCCCGGGTACTAGCCTGCAGAGTTAGTAGAAGGTGTGCTAAATCACCAGGCGGCGCCACCGAGGTTTTCGGTAGTCTTCCCTGCGGGGTTGACGCGCGTAAGTGGCGTATCCACTTCCAACCCGTCTTGACGTTTTGCTCAGCGTGGGGAGGGGCTTTTTAAGAAATCAGGTATTGCCCCATGGAAAGAGCCCCGGAGTATCCATCGCTCCCAGGTAGAAGGAGACCCGGGTCCTTGATCCTACGGTTCCAGGACTAATGGGAGTAGAACCTCTGCACTTAACTTAACTAAACTAACTAGTCCATGATGGCAAATAAGCTGGTGGACATATGCAACTTAAACTTTTTAAAGGGAAGTTAATGTTAGTGAGGTTGAGGATGGAAACATTAAATGCCTTATGCAATGAGAAAAACATTTTATTTCACTGTGTTTAATAATACTAAATAAAGCATTTGTAACTTAAAAGGAAGGTGTTGTTTTTACAGTAACTGGTTGAAAGTAATCTACAATTAAGATCATAGCAAAATGAGGAACTTGGAACTGTCCGAGTCATTAGTCGACTTTTTCCATAAGTAACTGCCTTTGCCCCATTACCTGAAAGTGAGGCTATAGGGTCACTGATAAAGAGCAAGGAGAAATGTTTTTGTTTTCGTGGCCGGTGCGTCCCAATAACACCAACGAAACGGCTATAACCATGCGGTGTAGTTTCCAAATATGCTGTAGATATACCACTCATTAGGGGTTTCCTCGAGGATCCCGGCAAACTACTCCATTGTCGTCGGATGCTGGATTACAACCGCAGACTTCAACGTCATAGTCCGATCAGAGTTACTGTCTTCTAAATTTATGATGTCATATTGTCCAACATGTCATCAATTAATCCGTGTTTTTCCCAATTCATTTCTACTATACCCTTCACCTGTTAACAGGTAGCCTTCCAAATTTATGGAGTTACTTTTATTTCTGATTGCGGAAGATCTCGCTTCTTTGAATGTCACATTATATTTGGTACATCTGTTTTGATTTGTGACTATATTAGCTCAATAGCAATCATTTCACAATGATACGGAGGTAAGGTATATCCATTTGATTCAACTATGGAGTCTGTTTGTTGCATAACCTTTGAAGTTTCTTTGTTTTTCTTCATTATTTCGTACAACACTGCTGTTGATGCCATACTTCTATCATTACCGTATTTTAGTGTTGATATAAAGCAATTATTGTAAATAAGCAGGCGTGCACTGGTAGCATGACAATATGTTTACAAAATTTGTCACCCCCCCCCCTTGTCACAGAAAGGGATAGTGCTATGTAGATCATGTTCCAAATTAAACCAGACGAACCTTAATAGGATTGGTATTATTTAAAAAAATATCTTTGACAGCTAGACATTAAGCTAGGCCTCTGAAATTTGGCCAAACTAAAGAATTTAAAAGCAAAAGAACATTTTCTTACGTAATACAACAATATGACCTTTAAACTGCAAGCATAATCAGTTTTTTTCCTCTCCATTCGGAGTTAAAGCTGTCAATTATGGATGCTATAATTGGACAGGTGCATGCATATCATCAGGCACGCCCAGCTATACACCGTGTTTTCTCGACAATTCTTTTCAACGTGTTTCCATATTCAAAGTGCTCCACACAATGCGGTTTTGTACTCGTTTATTTCTATGTTTTACTGTCTCTGTAAAGTACATTAAATTTTGAGAATTTGTTGACTTTCGAGAAATCAGGAATGTTGGATACTACAAAAATAAATAGCTTTTTTGGTATAATAATCAGGGGAAAGTACAAAAATTCAGAATTCCTACTCTCACATGACTTTCTCTAACCTTTCCTCAGTAAATATTCTAACAAAATCTTATTACTATAACTGTTTCATTTTAATCCAGATAAAATTGTAAGAAATAGTTTTATTTATATATTTTCCTGTATATACAATTGGAATGGTTGGACAGACACTTGTTTTATTTATTTATTTTATTTATTAGGTCTGTCAGCAATAATACATGCTTTGCAGATCTGACAGAACAGATACAAAATAATTATAGAGTAATAACGCGTGCCTCCTCTGAACTAATACAACTGTGTTACTGCACTAATACAAATATGATACTGAAATAATAAAATGGCATACATACTTCAATAGTGAGAATTTGTTCAGCAGAAAAGAAGAATAGAAAAGCAAATGTGGAACAGAGATCATTCTGAAGTAGAAGTAGCAGGTCCTGTGGTAGTCGTCGCTTCAGTCGCGTTGGCCGGCGACTTCGGACGCCGATGTTATACGTCACAGCTCCTGGAACGTGGTGTAGATTGTAGAAGAAGCGTCGAGCAATCTGTCGGATGAAATGGTGGAGAGGAAGAAGTCCCAGCTCTTGCGAACAAACCAAGGAGCATGGATAGACGCTGGCCTACTGATTCCTAGATTGTGGGTTCAGTCGCACAGCGGTTCAACCTGACCGAAGGTTTCTAAGGGCCTGTATTACGATCTCCGGTTACTAGCGGAAGTTTGTTACCTTTCAGTTATCAATAACTATTGGTTAGGTTCAGTGCCTCGTATTACGAACACAATTTACCTGTCGGTTTATTACCCTATGCATTATGGTGGAATGTGAACGGTTGGCAATATTTTCCACTAGGATTTTACCTTGTTTGCAACGCTCTCTTGTGTTTAGAATGTGAATTAGCGCGAATACAAAACATATGTAGTAGCATCAGGCGTCCTGTTTTAACTATTAGCTGTTCTCTATATATTTTCGTGATATTTGCATTAATAGTTTATTCGTAATAAGATCTAGGATAGTTCGTTTACAGTTTAGATTTTTCCATAGCGTTATATTATTTTTCATAGCGTTAGGTCAGTGTTATAGGTTATATAGGTTGCGTTTGGTTAGTGTTATTATAGATTAGGTGAGATATATGGAGAATATATTAAATTCCTTGTTAATTTATAAACACCAAGAGATTTGTAGTCAAAATATTTTTAAAATAAGGCCACATAACTTATTAATTCTAATAATAGTATTGCACAAATATAATTTGGCTAAAAGAATTTGGTTAGTAGTTTATCCTCATGAATAAATCACCTCTTCTTATATAAATTATCATTTCACAGAGGTATATGCAAAGAGGGAAGGTCCACAAATTACGAGTCATCCATGAATAAAAGCAAGGTTATAAAATATGCATTCTGGGACCAGTAACTAAGTACCTGATTTTTTTAAACATAGTATATTTGGCTAGTTATGAAGCAATATGTATGCTTTTTCCTATAAGGAAACAGGTTACAACACACTTATATTTCTCCTTGGCACTTCATAAACGCCACATTTGAGTCACAGCATTGTATCCTTGATTGAAAAACGCAATTGAACAAATAAATGGCTTCATTTAAATACCACGGGATACAAGATGGGAAGGTTTTAACATTTCTTTACGTGTGCAATTCGCAGCAAATATATTTATGTACTGCATTTGTACAATCTATAGTACGTACGGCAAGAATCATAAGTAATACTTTAACTTGTATTGAGACAGCGCACACAGTGCATAAATCGCAATATAGTTAGCAAATTTTATTCTTTAAGGCACATTGTAGGACAAAACCATTATGATATTGTACATGTAATTAGCTACATTACATGTGTGAACAGCGTTTGCAATAACGGTTTGGATATCGATACAAATTGCATAACCTAAAAAATTTGTTTTATTCAACATGTCACTGACACCATGGGACACTAGAAATTATCATTCCATAACCTATTACGTGAAGACACCTAATTATCATATGTATATATGAAATTATCGTTCCACATTCTAAAACTTTTAGCTCTTCTTTTATTAAATACTGTGCCAACATTTTATCCTCAGAATCGCTGTCAACATTCAATCTGGCCTGGAGGTACGCCATTTTCTTTTTTGTGTATGAAGGTAAACTCCGAGTTATGTCACTAACCGCTACTCGAGGTGAGGGTTAGTTAACTCCAGAAATAACTCTCAGTTAGCCCTTAACCGAAGGTCGTAATACGGACCACTGCGTGTAACTCCAAGTTAACTGTTAACCAACACCTTAACCGGAGATCGTAATACAGGCCCTAAGTGTGCTTATAACTCATAGTCCCATGTCAGTAGATTTATTGGCATGTACAGAACAACTGCTACGGAGCTAAATCCTAGCACACAGGCATCTTCTGGTATTCTGTAAATGACAGCGTCGTTAACAAGTAATATATGTATTGTATACTACATAGAATATTCTTTGAATTGTTCACCAAGTCGCCATACTTTTTGACAATAGAAAGAAAAACATTTGCTTTAAACTCCTCTCAGTCATAATATGCTAATTTAAAGAGGTTGTATTTTGAGAACGAGGTCAGTGCTCGCTCTAATTAGGCGCTACTCAAATGTTTCCAGTAAGCAAATAGTGCTCCAAAAGGACACCGCAAATCGTGACTACGCGATATATTTATACACCAGTGGCCCTTAAAGTATTTTTGTTTGCGCGTGACCTTGTAATCATCCTCAGAGTAACGTTAGAAGCGTGTCGGTGAACCTTGGTGTTGTCTCATAAACAAAACCAAAGGAAACAAATCGTTGACCTTGTTCCTGCACCCCCACTTACTCGTCACTATGACCTTCCGAAGTTCCGTTAGTGCCGTGTAATACTGCTCTAACTCCTGGAAGCATTACTATATTTAATCCTACTATTTATTTCACTAAATGTCTTCCAAACAGTAAATATGCCTTTGAAGGTCATGTAACAACTAAACATATGCATATCGGACGTTGCAAGGGTAGCTTTTAAATTCGAGTGACGAATTAATACCATTCATGATATTGTTCAGTGATCTAGAAGTCTTTTATGGTGAATCATTCTCTTTTACTCTTATAATTGTACAAGCCGTGTGAAGAATCAACGCAGATGGCTACTACATGGCAAAGCGAGAAGACGCATAGAAAAAAAAAATCGCAACACAGAGATGTTTACTGTCTACCATCGCAGAGTAAGTCTCTGAAAAGAATGCGCCCCCTTACACAGTGGCATAAGGACAGCGAATGCGTGTGACAGGAACGCATGCTACACAAGGAGTAGAACCGTTAAGAAAACGTGCGCCCTATTCACTCTGTACACTAAAACCGAGAAGATTCATTCAAAAAAGTAGATGACGTCAGAATATTTTGAATGGTCTGTAACTGAACTGACACGGGGTGTCATAAATCTATCCAGGGAGGGTTTGAGAACCTTCTGTAGCCCCCCCTGCGTCTCAGCCCCCGGAGACTTTCTCTCCTGTGGTATACTGTACCTCAGCTTATCGTGGTGAGTCCAGTGTACCTATAGTCAGTTCAGATATAATCATGTCTTCTGGACAGCAATGTGCCATACATCGGCAGACGCGAGAAAACATATCATATACACACGCGCAGCTTCCAATCGCTCTAATTGTGTTTGGTAACTTACTGTACGTCAACTTACTAATATTTCACTCTTCTAATCGTCCAGATAAGGCCCGATAAGGAACGATCACAGTGCTGGTCACCTGAAGGTCAATACTCCTCAACGCTCAGTCCAGTAATAACAGTGGAAGCTTGCGTAAAAATAAACAGATGAGCAACATTATGTCACCATTCCCTGTACCGTTCGGCAATACTGAAATGCAGCAGCTAAGTCTCTTAGAGTGAATGGGTTAGAATGAAGTTAAAATGCACGCAGTGAAGTCACACGCTCACAAAGTAAAAAATGAATATTCAATATGTTACAGTTTTCTAAAGAGGAGAAATGTAAAGATATAATTATTCTGCTAAAAATACTATAAGAAGGACAGCAACGGCACTGGGGAAAAGTGAACGAACTGTGCATAATATGCTGAACGAGGTTCAAAATTGAAAGCGTATTGGGAGGAGCGGGCGAGCAAGAACCTTTTAGCCGATATTAAACATCGCTGGTAAACATTCATTAGTTTACAGTGTGTAAACTAATGAATGGTGATAAAGAGAAGATCCCTTTTTAAGTAGGACACATCCTGGAGAATACTTAAAGGCATGCGATATCGATTTCGCAAGCAAAAAAATATTTGCGTCGTGTTACGTGCGCTGTGCTGATGTTTTGATGGTCAGACTGTACTGTACTATATTCCCGCCTTCTCTGATCTCTCTAAACCGAGCCATGCTTAACCAACGACCTCCCATTACATCTGCATTCATTCGTCAGAGATATAATAATTTTGTATAACTGGCTACTTCATAATGAATATAAATCGGCTGTAATTCACATAAAACGACGTGAAACATCCGCGGAGAATCCTACGTACTTAACCTCTCCATTACAGTCTTCCAAGTTATGGTAATGCTACATAGCGTTGAAGTTACCCCTTTGCGGTGCAGCAATCATCGGTCGGATGATGGGATGATGACCGGAATGGCTCAGCGGTTCTCTCTGTGGCCCGTATTTGGGAGGCCTGGGTTCGATTCCCGTGGCGGGTCTACCTGACCCATTGTTTTTTCTGGGGCTTTCCAGGGTCACTAGGCGAATGCTGGGTAGGTTAATTACATCCCCTGAATATCCTGTCCCTCCACTTCATCTCCATTATTATTTCATATGATCTCTCAACTGGTAGTCTCTTTCAGGGTAGAAGTGTCGGTGGGAGTCTCGGCGGTGCATGGCAGGATGATAAGCTCCTGGTAAACACTTTCTGCTCTGGTAGAACGGTCTCTGGTTTCCGCGCCGACCTAGTAGGCCGTTTCAGGACTACGATGGGTCGGATATTGTCTGTACGGACCTGACGAGGAGTTTCTAATTGGTCAATTGTAGGGGTGCTGCCCTCTACAATGTCGTGGCTGCTTAGGACGGCTGCGCTCTTTCTTCTCTCCCCTCATCCTTCCCGTGGGGTGCTCCACTTGGGGCATAGATACAACAGATCAAGTCTCATCCCCGTGCTGAATCCAGTCTAATCCAATCCAACTTCTTAGATAATTGCATTACGAATCATTTTAATACATGTGCTCGTTTTCAAATATGAGACCTTTGTAAATCGTTATTTAATACTCTAGCAATAGGTTTTTTTTTATTTTTTTTATTTTACGTCCTCCAACGTTAAGTGATATCGGACGATGAATGAAATGGGTGAAATGATGCTCAAATGAGTCCGGGGTTCTTGAAGCTTAGAGTTACCCGACATTCGTCTTTGAGGATAAGGGAAAACCGCGGAAAAACCTTATCCAGGTAGCTCGCCTTGACCGAGATTTGAACTCGGGACATCTTGAGCTGAGGCAGACACGCTACCATCTACGCTACAGAGGCGGGCGGCCAAATAGACGTTAGTAGATCCTTTTCTTAATATCTCAATAGTTTATGCAATGAAATTATATCTTTTATAACGCATGTCCGTTGGACGAAAAGAAGTTTTAAATTGTGAAAGAATTATCAAAATAGCACATACATTTTTGTCTCTTTATAATGCCAACAAGTTAAAGCATTACAAAGTTGTGTAACATTTGCTTAAGAAGGAAACAAAACAGTGTATCTTATAATTGGGGAACATGGACAAACTTTTTACAGCATATATGTCCATGTATGTGTCCAAAATAATTTCGTTATGACATTAAACACGTTGGCTTACTTATATCATGTTGTTATTTCCTTGTTTTATATTAAAAGTAGTCTTTGACGTGATAAGGTCATTGCGCACTTGAGAATGTGGATGCGGACTTTGGGATATCAAATATGGCGTTGAGAATTCAGGAATAGTTTCCCTATTCACTACTGAATCTAGAGGTATAAATATGACAGTGAACATGCAAAATTAAAATAAAACGAAAGTTATTAGCTAGGTGTTGATGAGCCGTTAAACCCCCCTCCACACACACACACACACACACACACACACACACACACACACACACACACACACACACACCTACACACACACACACACACACACACACACACACTTTAAATGTGTAGGAAATAGGTAATATCGGACGATGACTGAAATGCTCAAAGGAGCACTGAGTCCATATTCTCTGAGGAACAAAAGGCCGGATCCGGATAAATCAACATAACTCAACATTTGAACATGGGATTCTCGCAGACACGCTATTCCCAAATCCCGGGGATGAGCTACCGTGATATATTTCATAAGTGAATGTCTCTTATATAACAACCGAGATTAAAATCAAAAGAATAAAAATAGTGTAGGTTCCGGAATACAAGATTGCTAAGGCAGTTCTCCCAAACAACTTAGCATTTATTTGTTATTCTCAAAGATAATAGCCTTAAGTCTCTTAATAAGGTTTCACAGAATTTAGCTTGGTATACTAGGGTTAACATGGTTTCCCAGGACGCGGGTTCAAACCCGATGAACAACGTAAAAATCATTAGTTTGGCTTCTTTTTGAAGAGAAGAAAAGCCACTAGCCCCTTTTCGTAGATTTACAACCCACAGAAGAACCGCAAGTCTGACAAAGAGGCATCTAAGCAGAATTAACCAGCCTTTTACGCCTAATATGGAATAGGATATTAAGAACCATAGCAGTTAAAGAGCAACCATTAAAAAAACACTTCTATCAGGACTTCTGGAAGACCAATCCATCACTTAAAGCTCCTGTGTTCCCTTTATTTTTACAAGGAAATATATAAATTCAATTATCTCTGCAAATATTTATCTTGAATAAATAAGACTTTAAAACCACGTGCAGAAGAGATAAAAAAACAGAAAGAAGAATTCTGGTGTATTACATTCAAATTGTTTATCAGTGGGCACATAAAGTATTCTTGAAAAAGCTTATTTGATGGAAATTTAATCCTTCTTCCGCACTAACTTAAGTTACTTTTTTCCTCCCTTTCTCGTCAATGGTGACGTTAGGAGGCGCTTGGGTTCCCTCAGAACGAGGGAGCCGAACTATCTGACTTGAGAGATGAAATCAGGGTTGAGGGGTCGACCCAACGCCTGAGATGAATGATTGATGGAGCAATTGGTGGAATGATGGTGGGGGAAACCGGAGTACCTGGAGGAAACCCACCCCAGCGCCATGTTGTCCACCATATGTCCCACTTTGCGGTTGCCTGGGATCGAACCCGGGCCGCCCAGGTGAGAGCCAAGCGGTCTAAGGACTCAGCCATGGCGCGGCCACTTAAGTTACTTAACTTTGTTATATATCGGTGTTCAATGCATGGTTGGTGATGTATGGATGACAAATTCTGAGGGAGCCAGACTTTGTACTGTCCTTCACAGGAGAGAAAGTCTCCGAGGCCTGAGACGCAGGGGGGGGGGGGTTGGCGAAGGTTCCCACATTCTCCCTGGCCAGATTTATGACATCCCATGCCAGTACAGTTACAGACCATTCAAAAACATTCTTCTGCTTTTGTGAATTAATATTCTCTGTTTTAGTGTACAAAGTGAATAGGGCATATGTTTTAACGGTTCTGCTCCTTGTGTAGCAGGCGTTCTCTGTCACACACATTCGCTGTCCTTGTCCCACTGTGTAAGGCAGCACATACCTTTCAGGAACCTTCTTTGCGTTGCTGGACAGTAGCAGATACACGACGATCGTGATGTGTTATGGAAGGGCCAAGTAAATAAGAATACAATAAAATATTAATTTGTAGCAAAGACCATAAAAATGTAGATAAATTTATGCAAAAACTTTAAGTTTTAAATAGAAAGAGTCAGACTGAAAAATTCAATACCATGACCGTGATTTGAACCATGGATCTCCAGGTTTCAGTCCGGTCGCTGTTAACTATTGAACTACTATGGCCAGCGTGCCGTCATGACATTAACTTTTTCAACTGACTCGTATTTTTTCCGGTAAATCACTAGAGGCTCTCATATACAATGAGATACGTACCTTTTGTGGCGACTCTATAAGTACGATACTTAGGTATTACTCGACAAAGCGTTGAGGCGTATCGAGCTTCAGATGACCAGCGCTGCTATCGTTTCTTATCAGGTCTTTTCTGGTCGATTAGAGGCGTGAAATATTAGTAAGTTGATGTACACTAAACTACGAAACAGAAATAGAGCGATTGGAAGCTGCGCGTGTCTATATATATTTTCTCGCGCCTGGCGATGTTGACACTTTGCTATCGAGAAGACATGATTACATCTGAACAGAGTGTACATACACTGGACTCATCGTGTATGTGCGATAAGCTCGGGTTAACATCTCTGTGTTGCGAATTTTTTTCCAATACGCCTTCTTGCTTTGCCATGTAGTAGTATAACCGGTATGTTTACCGGTTCGGCTCAAAGAAAGGAACGAGTGTGATTAAGTTCCAAATGAAATGAACGAATATAACATACAGGTTTCAGGGCTATAAACACAGATAGTTTGATAACTGGTACCTTAATACGTGTCCATTTTGGTTTACTAGGGTTTTTCTCTCAAACAGCTCTCCTACAAAAACGTAATTAAACTTTGGATACGGTTGTTTCTTTGCACTTTGACTGGAAAATAGATGCGCACAAACTTTCACTCAATCTCCCACTGCTGGTCATTCACAAATTCAATTGTGCAAGAGATTGGTGCCTTTCTCCGGTACGGCATTCTCAGTTTCGACGTAACCATAATGACCAAGCTACACTACTTTGATAGCCTTTGCCTAATCTAAATGACATCTCTAATGACTGTAAATCTGCGTAACTACATTACGCATTAATTTACAAAAGGCCTGGGGAACATTACTCTGAAGGTGTGAACAGGATAGTCTCCTCCTCCTTACTAGTAAAGTATATTTAGTTAACGCGTGTGCACGTCGGCAGCTGCCTTTGACGAACCCTTATAATCGCTTTACAACACTGACCCTACTTCTCCCAGACCTTTCTGCAAGGTTGTCACCTTTCTCGATACGTCATGGGTATCGTACGAGGTTTCGTCTAAATAAATTATCTTATGTCCATTACTGCAAAACTTCCTTAGTTTTGACTATATATATAGCCAAGCTACAATTCTACTGGATTCCATAATAACCCTTAACTTATTCAAAGTGCGGTATTTGAAACCCAACTCCTTTAGGAGGCTGCGCAAAGTGCAGTGCCGATAAGGAAAATCACAAATTTCTTGCAAATGTGCAAACAATTCGTCTAAGGTGGGCGCTCTCCCTTTTGCATAGAATCTATAAATTTCTCGACGAATTAAATCGCATGTGAAATTATCTACTTTAGAGAAACGTTTCCTTTTGTTTTCAGACTTGATCGGCGTCTTTGGTATTCCTTTCCTCACAATATTTCTTACTGTATTTCTGTGAATACCCAGAATTTATCATCAGGTTCATTGCATGACTCCTTACCGAGATTATTTGTCAGCACATATTTATATGTGTTCAAAACAAGCGCTTGAATTTGCTTGGAAACAGTTCCCGTTATGACTTTGTTTTTCCAGGCTCTTACAGTAATATAACTGGGCCCAGTTATTCACACTATTTTCATCCCTTTAATTATTTTCATTTGACTGAAAGTTATCTACTACTTCATTTGCATTTACCACTGCATTTCCCTCCCACCGTCTCCACATCGTGACACACAACTAATTTCTGCACGTAATGAAACAGATCAACTGGAAGTTGGAACTTTGGCAACTGACACTCCACGTGGAGTAGACATGCGGCTGTCACTTCGAGAAAATCAGGGTTGCTATTGGTCCTCAAAGACAGGGTTCCATTTCTGAAGTGTGGAGATAGATTTATGACGGTCATTAGTGGGTGGGAGGCTCAGGTTCCTTTGAGTCCGAACTGCACACGCGTTAACTAAACAGACTCTATACCTTCTTCATACAGGTTTGCCGCCTGTGTCTTCAACCAGTTGGAAACATTTTCTTTCAGCTCTTCGTCATTGTTGAAAAATGAAATGAAATGTATAGTGTTTAACGCCCGCTTTTACTACATACGGCACAGCAGGCGGTGACACTGATGATACATGAGATGAAGATGGAGCACCGGTGGAATGAGATGGCAGGGGAAACTGGAGGTCCCGGAGAAAACCCGCCCCAGCGCCGTGTTGTCCACCACAAATCTCACTTTGCGGTCGCCTGGGATCGAACCCGGGCCGCCTTGGTGAGAGCCAAGCGGTCTAACCACTGAGCCACGGCGCGGCCGTCATTGTTAAAGTGTTGACTGCCAAGGAAAGATTTGAGATGCAAAAAGAGATGAAAGTTGCTAGGACCGAGGTCAGGGCTATGCGGGGCGTAGTCAAACACGTCCCAGCCAACTCCCTGTAGGATGTTTTTCGTAGCATTTGCAGTGTGTGGTCGTGCGTTGTCGTGAAGAAACACAACACCTTTTGGCATCGCAAATTTTCCGATAAATTCCAATTGGTTTCACTTTCCTAGTATTCAGAAAACGAATCAGAGATCTGATTTCACAAGCGGCGGTATTTTGAATCAACACCGACATTGTAAACAAGGACAACAAAGCGTACGTGGCTGACAGCGATCTCACAATGGCTCACGTTTCTTCTCCTTGATACAGAGCGTCTACCGCGCATGTTCGGAGCTGTAATCGCAGCGCTGCAGTGGAGATAAATTGAAACAGAGCTTACTTTCTGGACACCCCTAGTATATATATATATATATATAAAATCACTGTTTCTCTATGTAACCGTGCATCATTCATTTACCATGTGATAAGCTAATATTTGAGAAATAAAATAGGCAGTATCATTTTATTCATAAGTCTGGAGTGCAAACTAGGTCTGATTCCATCAAAAGCATTTTTGACTTTCGAAAAGATAGAGGAAACCTGAGAAACAAAATCCTTGTAATTACCTGCATACGGCGCAATGAACAGTAACCTCACTTTTTCACGGTAGCTTCTGTTAGCTCGCGTGCCAGTGACAAACATCTGAATTCGATACGTGGCCAACGTTACTTATGAGATGATACAGGATATCATGACGTGCTTCTGTGTTCCTGTATACCTGCATTTACATAAACCACGCTGTTGGTGAAACGGCCGTCAATTAATAGCAAATATATTCGATTTTACAAAAACAAACTTCACACGAGTTGCGTACTGTGTTCCGACAGCGGAATCGTCATGGCGCATGCGCATGTGATGTTACTGCTTCAGATATATATTGTGGCCAACACAGAACGGCAACTCAAAAACTGTTTAGGGTACTCTGCAAATTTGTCACCTGGTGGTACGGTAAATAATTGCCCTAATTCCCAGTTTGGTATTATAAAGTGAGGCTTTTAGACTTCTAAAAGGAAGTATTTGCCAGAAAATTACGTACCAGACGTTTGGAATTTAACTTTAATACAATACACAAGTTTATGTCTTCCTTCAATAAACATTCCGTATTAATGTAATTGGAGAAGGGGTCGACGTGTTCACTCACATGATGTACATACAGATCGTTCTTTTGTCTACATCTTGTTATTAATTCATAAAAGTGTTCGCTTGTCACAAGCGAGAGCTGTAAGCATTACATCAGCTAGACATTTCAGCTAGCGGTATTGAGGGCTGTTTATCATAACAGCCCTCACCAAGTACTCTTCGTCAAAGAGTGCGTTACACTGGGTTACAATGTACATTCGTAAATTATTAATAAATTTCCAGGCCTATTACTGAAGTAGTTTTTAAACAGTGAAAACTTCTTTCGATGTCATACGATGTCAGAGGTGCAAATGTAAAGAAGTCCATTCTGTCGCGTAGCGCATTTTCTTTCTTACTAATTTTCAAACTTTCAACTACTATTTTTGTTTACAACATTCTGGGTTTAACTTTCTCCTCTTCGATACCTGGCACTAGAGGTATCCTATTAATTGAATTAGCTAAGTCTTCTATTAGCTTATGCCCTTGGGCATTTCCAAATCCGATTTTTCTAATTGTTTAATAGCTTTGGGTAACACTACAAAATTGTTGGATATGAACTGAAGATTTTCAGATAGTTCACAAGATATCAGAGACTTTGCAGTTACAACTACAGAGGGATCTGCATCATATAGAGCACTAATAACATTTAAAATGCCATTGTAATGCACCGCAAAATACGTGAAAGCCTTTATCCAAGTACCCCATCTTGTAATTATTGACTTTGGTGGAGAGGAATCGGTGGAGCCATATTACGAAATATTGAATGTCTCGCATAGACTTTGAGAAATATTTCCTTATCTGAAGATATAAACTTGTCCGCATCACTGAATACTTCATGTATAGTTTCAGTCACTCTGTGCAGTCCATGTGCAACACAAGACGTTATATGAATTATGAAAGGGTAGAGACAGTCTGAAAAATGCAATGCCATAGCCGGGATTTGAACCACGGATCTTCTGGTCTCCATCCAGCCGCTCTAAACCATTGAGCTACTATGGCCAACGTGCCAACATGAAATCGAATACCCCTAAGCTTTGCCTTTAATGATGGGAGTTAAAAAAAAAAGTAGCAGGGTGCAAGATCGGGGCTATAAGGTGGATGTGGTACACAGGTAATGTTGAATCGAGCCAGAAACTGCATGACTTGATTTGCGACGTAAGGCCGTGCATTGTCATGATGAAGTCGCCACCCAGTCTGAGAAAACTCTGGTCGTTTCTTTGCAATGTGCTTCCTCAGTGTAGCCAATACTGACGTGTAGTATGCTACTGTAACAGTAGTGTGAGGGGGAACTGCATGATGGTAAATCATTCCATTACAGTCAAAAAATGTGATCACTATCACTTTCCCTGCAGATGGAACAACTTTTGCCTTTTTTGGTGTTGGAGAACCTGGCGATTTCCACACTGTGCTGTCTTATTTTCCTTCCGGATCACAATGATGCGGCCATGACTCAATACCGGCGATAATCGATTTAAAAAATGCATCCCCTCCATCAGCAAAGAGACGCAGCACCTCACGGCTTATCTCCATTCGCACAGCCTTTTGTTCGGGAGCCAACAGACGTGGCACCCAACGAGCCCAAACTCGGGTCATATGGAGATGGTCGTGCATAATTGTACACACACTGTCATATGAAATTGTCAACACTTGACTGAGGTTACGTAATGTTATACGCCGATCCTCTCGGACAATCATAGCAGCTGTGTTGATGTTGACTTCAGTCACAGCAGAGCCGAAACACCAGGCCCACCTTGCTTAACACTGACAAGTCAGCCTTCTTTGAAGTCCTTGAACCACCTAAGCACTGTTGCATGAGGTAGTACATCTTCACTGAACCCTTGCTTCAGCTTCTCATAAGTTTCGGTGGCTGTATGGTTTAAACGAAAACACAATTTGATGGCGCTGTACCGCTCCTCTCCCGTCACCTCCACTGTCTGGTATGCGAAATGCATGTAGGGTCTACAAAACAGAGCATTACTACCAACCTACCAATACGAGAGTGCTACCGGCTACCAACATTATACGTAAAAAACCCCTCTTTTCAAATATTTATGTTATAGATACGAAACTAACAAGGAAGCTACAGGAAAAAATAAGTCGCAGTCTTTGTTGATCAGCCCTCGAATTTCGCACAAGTACCTTAAATATATGAGGAAACTGTTATGTTTATATGTTATGTTTATATTTCAAATTACAGGATTCAGTTCGACAGTATGTATACACTCGGTCCATTTCATTGAACATATTTATTATATCTGCTGTTTGTGCCCTTATATAAACGTGAGATAAGTTTATATGTAAGTACAACAAAAGTATTAGCATGTCTTCACAAGTACGTAAAATAAGTAGAAATGCTGTTTCCTTAAGTGAGATGGTCCCCTCAGCGGCATCTCTCTGTGTCAATGGGTAGACCAAAGCATTGTTCCTCCGTTTGCGCAGTTGGTAAAAGGGAGAGGTAATCTACAAGTATTATACTAGTCGGCCACGATATGAATGCACTCGGCGAGAAGCGTTACTAAACATTTACGTCACAAGTGGGTGGAGTACCTCAGGTACAGTGCGGATAACGCAAACATCAACAATACCGAGATGCTTCCAATGTGACGCGTAGATGTAGTGCAGTTCAACACGGTGTTTCTTTGACCATTTTCTTATGCAGTTAAAATTCTAATAGTATAGTGGCAGTTGCAGTGCTCGCTCTGACGTGTGCTTGTGAAGAGTTTAATTACGGATGCACCTACGAATACATACATACATACATACATGCATACATACATACATACATACATACATACATACATACATACATACATACATACATACATACATACATACATACTGTGACTTTGTGGGTTCGTGAAATGAAAAGTCCAATTGCACCACTCAAAAATGTTCTTTATTTCCACCGACTTACAGTTGAACACTTGCCAATTACACAGAATTACCTAATGCACACAATTACGATTCACCAGTTCGTCCGTTACAGTTCCAATTGCACTCGTAATTACGTCAACTCCTCCGACGCACGTACGCAGTCCGCCCCCACACTGGGCGCTCCTCACAGCTCGCCAAGAAACTGACTGACCTCCAGCCCGACGTGTTGCTTATATAGGGTCAGCTAACCGATCTAGAAGGTTCTGGATTAGATGAAATATCCCGTAAGTTCGAGAACTCAGGTGGAACGGAAAGAGGCGGCATAGTCATGTTTTTCCAGCCAACCCTCGTTACCGCTATAAGATAAATGAGGGGGCGTGGCGAATGCCTACCGTCTCCTGCTGCCGTCTCCCCTATAGGGAGTTCCGACGTTCGGGTGACACTGCTCCCTCCTCAAAGCTGGTCGTCCCGAACAGCACCATCGTAGCGTGCCAGGCGATCCAGGTGTACCACCAACATCTTCCCTCGGGGAATCTTCTGGATGCGGTAGACCACGTCGTTAATCCTCTTCACCACCCGGTACGGTCCTTGCCATGGCTGTTGGAGCTTCGGGCAGCGACCCTTGATCCGGGTAGGACGGTAAAACCAGACCAGGTCACCTTGCTGGAACCCTTGGCTGTTGGCTTGCCTGTCATACCTGGTCTTCATGCGGTCGCTCGCCTTCTGGATGTTTTGGCGAGCCATCTCGTGCATGTCGTGGAGATGGTCCACCAAGTTCTCCACATACTCGGTCGCTGGCTGTTTCGCTTCCGGAGGGCTTCCAAAAGCCAGGTCACAAGGGAGGCGTAACTCTCGGCCGGACATTAAGCTGGCTGGCGTCATCCCGGTTGTGTCGTGTGTAGATGAGCGGTAGGCCAGCAAGAACAGTGGTACCTTGACGTCCCAGTCTCTCTGATGGCTGGCCACGACCTTCCTCAGGTGTTCCTCTAAGGTCTTGATGTATCTTTCGACCAAGCCATCCGACTGGGGATGTAGAGGCGTCGTGCGGGTCTTGTTTACCCCAAGCCTTTGTAGTGTCTCCTTCATTAGGTTGGACTCAAAGTTGGTACCCTGGTCACTGTGTAGCTCTAACGGCACCCCAAATCGACAGAACACTTGCTCCACGAGGCAGTCTGTAATTGTCTTTGCCTCTTGGTTTGGGATGGCATACACCTCCGGCCACTTGGTGAAGTAGTCCACGACAACCATTAGGTACTTGTTGCCTCGGTCAGAAACTGGGAACGGTCCAGCAATGTCAACGGCGAGCCGTTCGAATGGCGCTCCGACGTTGTACTGCTGCATGCGACCCCAGCTCCTAGTCTGGGGGCCACGACTCGCCGCGCACGTGACACTGACGGCACCATCTCTCAGCATCTGCTCGGAGTCTCAGTCAGTAGTAGCGCTGCCGTAGTTTGTCAATCGTTCGGTTCGCTCCCAGGTGTCCTCCTGGAGTACCGGCGTGCACTTCCTCTAGGACTTCCGGGACCTTACTCCGGGGAAGTACCAGCTGTTCTCTCTGCGTCTTCCCATCAGGTGACTCCCATACCCGGAACAGCACGCCCTCTCTGGTCTTCAACGAGTCCCATTGGGCCCAGTACCACTTGTAGGTGGCGCTCCTCGGTGCGATGTCCTCCCAGGTTGGTCTTGTCCCTGCCTCCACTTCCCTCAAGAGTGGCCCCAAGTCTGCGTCCGCCAGCAGCTCCCTCCTCAGGCCTGCGCTATCCCAGCCATCCGCAGGCACTGCCGTGACTACTCGGACTGCTGCGGCACGCTCCTTCTCCTCCACTCTTATGCACTGGCCGCACTCTTCTGGACAGGGTCTTCGGGACATGGCGTCAGTGTTACCGTGGCTCTTCCCTCTACGATGTTCCGAGGTGCAGACATACTCCTGCAGCCTCTGGACCCAACCTGCTGTCTGGCCTTCTGGTCGCGCCGTCACCATCACCTCGCTCCTCGCGGGGACAACCACGTCTTCGTTCAAGACGACCCTGCAGATTCCAAGGCGCTCTTCGGGTTGACGGAGTATAACCTCTTCTCCGTTGAGCCGCAGAACCTTCCTGCCGACGTCGACCGTCGCATCGTGGCTCCTGAGGGCATCCAGTCCCAGAATCACCTCCTCGGCCACCTTCGCGACGAACACCCACAGACGCACGGCACTCCGCCCCAAGGTCAGCTCCAGCAGGGCCTCCTTCTGCACAGGCAAGGTGTCGCCCGATGCCGTGACAAGCTCGTATGGTCGGCTCGGCTTCCTCGACGGCAAACCCTTCGCCACGTCAGGTCTGATGGTCACGGCTGCCCCAGTGTCCACCAGCACGCGGCACGGCTTCCCTCTCACCCAACCGTCCGCGATGAGGCTGTCATCCATACGCCGGCTGACGGCGCGCAGTGTCACTCGAGGGGATGGTGGTAATGGCACCGACGTGCCCCTCTCCACGCCGGGCCTTACTCGTTCTTCCAGCTGCCATTCCTAGTGTGGGCAGTCTCTCTGCAGGTGTCCGGGCTGTCCACAACCCCAACACAGGCCACTAGGTGTTCACCGGCGTCCCTCGGCTGGTCTTCTGTCTCCGGTGTAGCGGACACTCCTCGTTCTCGACGTCGGGATAGCTGTTACCTTGGCCGCCTCCATCCTTAATGCTGCCGTCAGCGCCTCGTGGATGGTTTTATAATCGCCGAGCATTAGGCGCTTACGAATCTCCGTATCTCGTACCCCGTCCACGAATGTGTAGGCAGCTTCCTGGGATACGAACTCTGGTGGGAGGTCGACTAGGGCCTTGCTTGCTAGTTGTTCAACTGCCAGGGCGAACTCCTGCAGCGTCTCCCCCGGCTGCTGTGACCTGTCCTTTAGCTGGCTGCGGTACGCTGCGGCTAAGCGGTGGTTTCCGAAACGATTCTCCAGGGCCTCCCAGATATCCTTGGACGCCGCCGTTGTCTGCACCTCATTTAGGACTTCCGCGGCCCGTCCCTGGAGGCTGGCTATTAATTGTGTGGCCTCCTCCTCTGGCGACCATCTGTTGAGCTTGGCCACTGTGTCGAACTGGCGGCGGAAGACCTCAAATGTTGACGCGCCGTCATATTTCGAAGGTTTGAGGCGCGCCGGCGTTGTGTCGCGTCCCGGTGCGTCGGCCTTCAAATCCTTCAACCTCCTGCCGACGACGTCCTCCACCATGGCGTTCAGAGACTTGACGCTGCTCTCGACCTTTCCCTCCAGGTTGTTTACGCGGTTCGCGAGGTCTTCGACGTCTTCAACCATGGCGTTCAGGGACTTGGCGTTATTATCGGTCTTTTCCTCTAGGTCATTGAAGCGGTTCGCCAGGTCCTCGACGCGCTCGTCCACTTGGCCCATCCGCTTGCCCAGCTCCGTCACGTTATCCCTCACGCCGGCCAACTGTTCTTCAAATTTGGCGGCGAGAGCCTCGTTCGCCACCTTCATTTCCGTGGTCATTTCGGCCATCTTTGCGGTCATTGTCGTGGCCAAGTTGTTGTTTGCCGTCTTCATTTGTTTCAACTCTGCGGCCAAGTTGTTATTTGCCGCTTCTGTTTTAGCAGCGAAGTTGTCATTCCCCGTCTTTATTTCTGTTCCGCCTTCATTTCCATCATCTTCTCCAAAATCTTTTCCAATGCCGCGTCCATGGTTGTAATGTTCGGTGATGTCGTCCCGCTTCCTGACACCAGTGTGACTTTGTGGGTTCGTGAAATGAAAAGTCCAATTGCACCACTCAAACATGTTCTTTATTTCCACCGACTTACAGTTGAACACTTGCCAATTACACAGAATTACCTAATGCACACAATTACGATTCACCAGTTCGTCCGTAACAGTTCCACTTGCACTCGCAATTACGTCAACTCCTCCGACTCACGTACGCAGTCCGTCCCCTCATTGGGCGCTCCTCACAGCTCGCCAAGAAACCGACTGACCTCCAGCCCGACGTGTTGCTTATATAGGGTCAGCTAACCGATCTAGAAGGTTCTGGATTAGATGAAATATCCCGTAAGTTCGAAAACTCAGGTGGAACGGAAAGAGGCGGCGCAGTCATGTTTTTCCAGCCAACCCTCGTTACCGCTATAAGATAAATGAGGGGGCGTGGCGAATGCCTACCGTCTCCTGTTGCCGTCTCCCATATAGGGAGTTCCGACGTTCGGGTGACAATACATACATACATTACATTTAAAATTGAATCTGTAAATTATAATGTATAATTATGTATTGCAAGGCATGTAATATTACCATGTAATGGGGCATGCAGTTGATACCAATAAAGAAAAAAAAACTGCCTGCCTGCCTGCCTGCCTGCCTGCCTGCCTGCCTGCCTACCCACCCACCTACCTACTTACCTACCTACCTACCTACCTACCTACCTACCTACCTACCTACCTACCTACCTACCTACCTACCTACATGCATGCAGTTCTGTAGACAAAAAAAAAAGGAGAAAAGTTTACTCCTACTCCTTGAGAAAGCAACACTTAGGGCAGCAAAATTAGTGGGATAGTTTGGGAGAGCCATCATGAACAGAAAGTGCTTCATCAACTGGGGTTAAAGTTAGAACTTCGAGGAAAAATCGAAAATCAGGCACAATCATATCTCTTGATGAGTTTGATATGTGCATTGTGCGTAGAAAATTTTTGGAGTACTATGAACAGAAAAAGGAAATTCTTACTTTGAAGAAACTCCTGAACTTTGCTGAAGAATATATATTCAGGTTGGCAAAGAAACATTTAGAAAAATATGAAGAAAAATGTGATTTCAATGTAAGAAATGCAAAAACAAACGATCTGTTTGGAGAAACCACAAATGATTGCAAAAATTGCAGAGTACTTAAGGGCTATTAGTGAAAATGTAAAAGGCACACGTAAACCAGTAGTTTATGCAGACGAGACTTGGGTCCATACTCACTATACCGTCAATAAGTGCTGGCAACAGGAGGAAGTACCAGATATTTTGACTAATACTAGTGCTGGTCAAAGAGCAATTGTTGTACATGCAGGGTGTTCCATGGGATTTCTTGACGGAGCAGAATTGATTTTAGATTTAAAATCCAAATCAACGAATTACCATGATGCAATGAACAGTCAACATTATAAAAATTGATTAGAAGAGAAACTAATATAAAGTATTCCACCTGAAAGCATGGTTGTGCCATACCGTACAGAAAATAAAGCCCCTAACTCTTCATCTCGAAAAGCACAGGTTATTTATTGTCTAACACTAAAGAAAATTAAACATGATCCGCAAATGACAAAAAATGAGTTTCTAGAGATAGTGAAAATTAATTTTAAAAAAGCCTGTTTATTGACTTGTTAGAATAATGGAACAAAGGGGCTTTACAGTCTTACGTTTTCCTCCATAACACTGTGAGCTTAACCCTATGGAATTATCTGGAATTTAATTAAACAAAAGATATATCATCGAATACTTTGAGTAATCTGAAGGCTATAAGAACAAGCTGCGTAACTCAAATTACACAAACTGATTGGATAGAAGTATGCAGACACGTGAAAGGAATTGAGCAAGATTTTAAGCGCCTAGTTGGGTTAATGGAGGAAACAATTGAATATATAATTATAAACATGGGTCTAGAGAGCAACGATGATGACGATAAACACTGCAATCGTGATGAATGTTATTTTGAGAATATGAATATTGAAGCAAAAGGACGCAGTGACACGGATATAGCAGACGAAGGACCTGAAACAAACTTGCTGCTTCCAAGAACTAACGTGAAGAGATCAGCAGGCGTGTACTGTTTTAATTGTGTGACTGTACATTCTTAGTATTGCCTTTCCCCTCACTTCCCCTCGCTCCGCGCGGTTCCCTCAGCTTCATGTAGTAAACAAAACAGCGGTGCCCTCCTTCAAGTGCATTCATATCTTGGCCGACTAGTACCTGTCCCGGAAATCATCTGTGCCTTCAAAATAAAGAATGGACAAAATTTTATCTTTCTGAGTTTTTCCTGACACAGCTGACAGTAAAAGTAATTTAGTACAAATTTGTAGTATTGTTATGTGCAGTCTTAATATCATTTTGGAGTAATGTGACTAAAATGTGCAGCGCCGGTGTCTTATTTTGTTTATTTCTACTCTGCCGCTATTTAATTGCTGTCTTTCTGTTCTTACACACACAAACAAACATCCATGCCCATTGGACTCAAATAATGAAATATTCTTGACTAACACAGAGAGCACAAATTTAAGATTCAAGAAATTACATAGCTACTATAGAAATGAAATGAACTGCGGCGCCATTGTGTATAACCCTACATACGTGGGATAAACGTCAGTGGCCTAAACCAGATAAATGAAATGATTCCTTTCTGACAATCATTTTATATTTCTCTACATTCAGCCGTGGAGGAAACAAATGAATACAATTTAATTTTGTTAATTCATTTTTTGTTTACAATAAGAGCAAATACATTAATAAACCGCTACAGAATATTCTAAGACCATATTAACCTTCTCACTGTCTTGATTTCTTCCCTGAAATATCCGTACAGCCTGTATAATGTGACGCAGCCCCTGTCACCTAGGAACACTGAGACGGCATATAACTTGATACCAGAAAGATATTAACATAAACAAACGAATAAATATAAATACATGACATATACCAGAATAGACATATGCCATAATGCTAGCATATACTCCGGAGACCGCTACAGTGACAAGGCCATTCTGCGAAGGCCAGTAAACTCCCTTTGCAATCCCTGTAAAAAAAAAACACTACTATGTTGTCTCTTTTGCCCTCAAGGCAAATTTGGCACCTTTCAGTCGGAAACCAACCCATTGTTAAAATCCCATGCGTGCTTCTGACAACAGGCTATAAGATATTGACCGACGTGCAGAACGCATGCTTCCGCATAAATTTTTACCTGTGGACCATTAGAGAAAGCGTCTCTGATATCAGGTCCAAAACTGGAAATTCTGAACACTGATCTCAAGTGGGGATAGTTCCTCAGTAGTGCCGAACTGTTCCTCAATGGCAGGATCTAGTTATCCTCCGGTCAACTTACTGTTGCTATTGTCGAAGTAAGATAAAAGTGTCCACGGTGCTCGCAAGAGAAAGCTTAGTGGTTCTGGTCCACTTTGCTAAGCGGATTCTGATTGTGAGACAGATTAATGAAGTTGCGAAGCTATTCAGTTATCTAATTGACTGTATATTTTTCCGGTAAGCCACAGGGTTATCCCATATTTATTTTTAGATAAACACTAATCTCAACTAGTCTTGTAATACTTTAAGTTGGAGAATTCCTAGTCAACCAACGGTCATGCGGACCGTTAGAGAAAGCATCTCTGATATCAGGTCCGAAACTGGAAATTCTGAACACTGATCTCAAGTGGGGATAGTTCCTGCCAATAGAAAATTGATATTTGTTCATGTGATTTTGCAAACTCCGAGAAATACCTAGAGTGGGGGTAATTCAAAGTGATGGCGGAAAGTAGGTTTTGCTAGTATGAACACTTCAGTCCTGAGTTCTACGTGAGACGGACGCGTATTCGACGCCGCCTAAGAAGTACACCTTCGCGCCATGCACTGCGAAAAAGTGCAACATCTAACAATCGCTCCGGTGAGAGCTAGCGCAAAGAGTAATACATAGGAAAGACGATAAATATATCCATTTCGATTACGCAGTGCTACTGCCCATGCTCTTCACATCACAGTATTGACAGTGACGTTACACACAGCAACCACACCGACGACGACTTTACGATGGCGAGCGTAGGAGCCTAAGGACAATAATAAACTTCTATCTACCAGATTCGAGGTGGCATCATTCAACCCACAACCAGTCAGGACGCACCCACTCCGTAAGTACAGATGAGAGTTCTCATGCGGGAGCTACAAGTCACCTCGAACTGGTTATAATCTCCCTTTCCTTAACCTCCTCAAGCCACCGATTCTTAATTGTGAAGCGTTGAGCGCAAGGGAGAGCTCGACGTGGTTCGCTACGGGCCGGACCGCCTCAAATGCTTGGTCAAATTTGTGCACTTACAATACAGGAATTGGTGAAGGATACCACACAACTTCAAAAAGGTACTGGTACTCATGTTGCACAAAACCTTCTGTACAGTCACTATTAGACCACACTTGACAAAACTGTAGACACTTAAGATTTAGATATAAATAGAAAGTTCAACGTAATTATGACATAAATCATCATTATTCTCATTGTTAACCTAGTACTTGAGCAATGTACCAATATAATGGCGGGTAAGACAGCCAATATATTCTAACTGTAATATTCTTTTGTAATTATAAGTAACCATCTTCACTTTTTGTAATACCTAACTATAGTAACTAGGCAAGGAACTGCATTCCACCCAAAAAATGAGACCATGTTTAAGTGGATATACACGTTTTGATATCCCTTGGATAACAAAGTTCATTTTTAGAAAAAGATTCGTTTGTGTCAGTGAACGGCATAACTCAAAACGAAAAGTCAGTTAAGTACCAAACTTGGTATTTTGGTTCAGCATCTTTCAAGGATGAGACGCAAAGACCTTCTAGTCCCAGATTGCTCCTTGTATGTAAACTTTTTAGAAAATGTTGATTTTCTCCATTATGGCTATAATGATCTTGATCAAAATTCAATACACTTAAAATACTTTAATGCCTGGTGAAATATATGTCTTGAATTTTCTGCAAATGTCCTCAGAAGTGCTCTGCATTCTGGATGACTTTAGCATAATTCGGAAACCTGAACACATAGACAAAATCTTACTGTACGACAAATGTAGATGTCATTAAAACTACGATGTCTGACATTTCTTGGTAGAGTAAACCATTTCCGAAATATACTTTGTTTCTCAAATGTGGAAGTCGCTATTCGTTTTTGTCACTTGGGCACCACAAGGAAAGGGAGTTTCATAGATATGTTATAGCGACAGACTTTTTTAAAGAGCAGACCATCTATTAAAGTTTTACTGCATTCCCATAATGCCCTTGTACCTACAAGAAAGTTAACAATATAACGTTTATCTCAATTAACTTGAAGTACCATTTGTAAGAATATTTCTGCAAGAGTTCAGAAAGTTTTGTGAGTGCAGCACATCATATTGTGCAGTAAGAATGAATGTATTTTTATAACAATGAGTGTTGTACTTAATTGATGGAAATTAATCATTTCTCCACACTAGCCGTTTATAGGCTAAGGTTTTTGATGGATAGAGTCGACAAGCATAATATATTTTAAAATCAGTAAACTCCTCTCTAGTAATATAAGAATTAAAATTGAAAATGAAGAATTAGAAACATCAGACAATCACTTATTCCTTGGACTACATATGGACAAAAATTTATCTTGGACAAATCATGTAAACTCTGTATGTAATAAAATTAGTAAGGGTATTTATTTGCTAAATTATATGGCACATTATCTGGATAAAACTCATTTAAAATGGATTTACTTTGGAATTATACACTCTCATTTAAATTATGGTATTGAATTATGGGGTACAACGTATAAAGATAATTTAAAGCGGCTACTTGTATTACAGAAAAGGTGTGTAAGAACCATATGCTCACTAAATTCCAGGGACTCCTGTAAGGAAGTATTTAAAAGTGAAAGAATATTAACTGTGGTGTCATTATACATTTATAGGGTTATTCTTTTAGTCAGACAAAAATCAGATATAAAGATTAATAGCAATGTACACACATACGATACTAGAACCAAAAGCAATATGTATAGGGAAGGGAAAGGAAAGAAGTTTTTTGACAAAAATCCCTTTGTGATTGGAAAAGTATTATACAATAAATTACCATTCAATATTAAACAAACATCAGGTCCAGAGTTTACTAAACAGTTAAAAAATTATTTAATCAATAGTGCTTTCTATGATATAGATGAATATTTGTATATATGCTAAATAAAAAACCTGTAATGTATATGTGACATAGGCTATATGACATAACACTAATCCGAATTTGTAAATTGCTTGTTACATACGTTTGAGACTACATGCTGATACAACAAGGAAGATGACGTGGACGCCTGGACCTGCCTCACCCTGTGGATTTTACGACTTAAGATGATGTGTATTAGCTTTCAAACCTTTATTAATATCACACTAACTGTTAAAAGGACTAATGTTTATAGAATTATCATGTATACTGTGTAGTTAAATATTTTTACAACTGTATATATTTAAATTATTTATATTATTTTGACAAAGCCCAAAATTCTGTAAGAATCTCCTGGTGAATAAATATGAATATGAATATGAATATGAATATGAAAAATGCAATGCCATGGCCGGGATTTGAACCACGGATCTCCTGGTTTCCGTCCAGTCGCTCTTAACCTTTGAGCTACCATGGCCAACGTGCCGTCCTGACATTAAATTCTCCATTTGACTCGTATATTTCCCCGGTAGACCACTAGGGGCTCTCGCATCCGAGATACACCGTTTGTAGCGACTTACTATCATAAGTACTTGAGTCCCAGGCTTCATCATTTAACTCTTATTATTTTAGTTAACTGATGGAATTTAATGTCATGACGGCACATTGGCCATGGTAGCTCAAGGGTTAAGAGCAACTGGACGGAAACCAGGAGATCTGTGGTTCAAATCCCGGCCATGGCATTGAATTTTTCATGTCGACTCTATCCATCAATGAGTGTTGTGTTGGAATTATTATAGTTCATTTGTTTTAACTAATATTGTTGGACATTCCGTTTGTTGATGTGCAGTTGTATGGTTTGTAGTCAAATAAACAGAAGAGTTGTGGGACAAGGTAATGAATAGCTAACCAAAGCAAAGTGGGAAGCTCTAATTCTAGAGGTACCAGGATCTCTTCCCGTCGAATATCTAATCTGACTTTACGTTTTTGGTTCTTTTCCTTGGGTGATAGCCGAATACTGTGGTGATTTCTCATATTTTGCTTACATTCCAGTTCCTTCTCATCTTTCTGGCATACCCCAAGGTTTTGTGGCATATGGCAGTGCCAGACTGGGTGGCGGTGGTGGTGGTGGTGGTGGCGGCGGCGGTGGCGGCTGTGCGGTGGTGGCGGCTGTGGCGGTGGTGGCGGCAGCATCCGCAGTAGTAGTAGTAGTAGTAGTATTCGTTCTTTGGATCATAATACATGATATAGAACACGTCCAGGATATTTACATTTATTTACAGGCTTTTCAATATTTAACAATATGTATAGGTGATATAAATTACAAAATTGAGCTTTTACCTCAAAATATTAAATAAAGACATTGTGTATACATTTATAAAATATCTTTAAAAAGTAATTCTCAAAGAAAGTATAATATTCCTTTATGCTATAAAAACAATGGAGTGACAGAAGTGTTTTGAGATAACTCCTAAATCGATGCAGTGTAGGTATTTGCTTCAGCTAATTGGGTAATTTATTATAAAGCTGGAGGCCAGTATATACAAAACTTTTTTCAAAAGAACTTGTGCTATGCGTGACTACATGAAGGTTATCTTTTCTTCTGGTATCACGAGAATGTGTGAGTTTTTTTGTGTACGAACTGAGATTAGTTTTTATGTAGCATAATGTTTCATATATGTAAATGCAGAGTAGGGGCAATATATTTAATTCCTTAAATAGTGGCGGAAAACTGGTTCTTTTATTAACATGTAGTATTATTACACAAATATAAACATTTGCTACTAAGGCTCCACTTATTTTAAGAAATTGATATTAATACTTCTTTCTTCTTTCTAATGAAAATCAATTTCAAAAGCAAATCGCTTTCGTCCTCAGTCCATCAAAAACAAACTCCGTTGTCAAGGAAATCTCGGTTAGTATGTTTCTTCTTTTGTTTTTTTCAGCATCACCAACATCTGAAGACGAAACAAACCTAAAAACAGAATAAACTGCTGGTATGTCAAAATTCATTACGCGATGTTTATTTTTTAAAATAAATATCTTCTCCCAAACTATTAAATCTATGGAACCATTTAATTGTTTTAATAATTTAACTTCAGGATTTGTTTCATGGTTAAATGACCAAAAATGATCTGCTATGGCCGATTTATCAGTTTGTTTATATTTAATGTTGCAAAAATGTTCTTTCTTTCTGGTTTCCAAATTACATTTTGTCTTTCCAATATAAAGCTGATCACAATCCAAACAATTATATTGATAAACGCCAGATCTTTTATTATTAGGTATTTTATATTTTTTAGAAAATTGTAGTAAATTTTTAATACCATATTTATTTTGAGGAACTAAAGTTATACCAACTTCTTTAAAAGATTTTTGAAAACGTTTATTAACCCAAGGATGGTAAGTAAATTGTTTAAAATTATAATCTTTTATTTTTTTAAGAGTATAAATATCATTAACAGTTTTTTGATATTTAAATTTTTTAATCTTCTTTTGTATAAAATCCTTATTAAAACCATTAATTAAAGCAGTATTAATAATATGTTTATATTCTTTATTAAATTCCTCTATATTCAGGGGTATATTTATTAATCTATAAATCAAATTATTAAAAATTATTTATTGCTTCACTGTAACTAGCTTCATTTTCTACGTAATATGTAGTCTTATCCTAATTGCCCGTTTTTGCATTTTAAAAATAGATTTTGCTCCTGTTGAGTTACCCCAAAATAATATTCCAAAGCTAAGAACAGACTGAAAATATGCATGATATAAAGATAAAACCGATTTCAAGCTCACGATTTTTGAAATGACTGTGACAGCATAAGTAATTTTACTCAGTTTTTGTGATAGCTTTTGAATGTGAGCCGACCACATTAAATTATTATCCACTCATACCCCTAGAAATTTTGTACTATCTGTGTATGACATATATTTGCCCTGGAACTCTATAAAGGGATGACTGGCAAGTGTATTTTGTTTATGACGAAAAGCTATTGCTATTGTTTTTTCTGTATTTATTAATAATCTATTAATGTTCAACCAGTTTAGCAATTCAGACATTGTCTGTTCTATCTTACATTTTAAGGACCTCAAGTTGTAACCAGAAATATATAAATTTGTATCATCAGCAAATAATGTTGGATAACTAGTTTTTAAGGAACACTCTAGATCATTTATACACACACACACAGTGTGTGTGTGTGTGTGTGTGTGTGTGTAAAATAAAACAGGTTTAAGAATTCAACCTTGGGGGACACCATATTGTATCGCTGCCATAGGTGATAAATATGTTGTAATTTCACTTGTATTTACATGTGTATACGTGGTTTCTATCATCTGTTGTCGGGAAGTTAAATATTCTTTAAGCCACTTGTTTGGTGTTCCACGTATACCGATAACAGTTAGTTTTTCCAATAAAATGTTATGATCTACTAAGTAGAATGCCTTCGACATCTAAAAATATACCAATATTTTCTTCTTTTTTATCCATAGATTCATATATACGTTTAACAAAATCTGCTATTGCTGTGTTTATTGACTTGTCTTTACGAAATACATGTTGTTTGTTATTATACTGTGTTTATTGAGGAATGATATAAGTCTGACATACATTACTTTTTCTATTAATTTTGAAAAAAAAAAAAAAACGGATAATAGTGATACAGGTCTATAGTTACCTACATCATATCCTTCCCCCTTCTTATAGAGAGGTTTAACCTTAGCCATCTTCAATTTTTCTGGAAATTTGCCCGTTGATAGTGAGAGGTTTATTATGTGACATAGGGGTTTTATTATATTTTGGTAGCAGTTCTTTATAAGACTGTCAGGAATTTCATCAATACCACCAGATGATTTACATTTCAAACCCTTGATTATGCTTTCCAGTTCCATTTCTGTGACTGGGGTTAAATACATACTATTGCATTGTTTTGGATATCTATTTGGCTGTGGGAAATTTTTCTGCAGGCTATCATGCAAACTATTTTGAACTATATTTGCGTAATAGTATTAAAAAGATTGGCTACTTGTTTTGGGTCACTTATTTTAGTTCCTTTGTGTCTAAGGTGTGTATTCTCAGGGATATTCTTATCTTGTTTAATTGTTTCATTCCCATTTAGAATAAAGAGCGATGATATGAGGATCTTTGCCTAAAACTTCCTTCATGCAGGTCTTCTTGCTTCAGAAAAGAGCTGTAAGATCTTTGGCTAAAGTTAGCAGATTGGAGCCTTGCAAACCATACTTTAAGCAACTAATCCTTTTAAATACATTACTCCCGTATATGGGTGATTTTAATTAATTAGAGCCAACTGAAAAATTCAATGCCATGGCCAGGATTTGAGCCATGGCTCTCCTGGTTTGCATCCAGTCGCTCTAACCCCTTGAGCTACCTTGGCCAAAGTGTCGTCCTGACATTAAATTCTCCAACTGACTCATTATATTTTCCCAGTAGACCACTTAGAGTTCTCATACTCGAGATAAACATTTGTGGCAACTTACTATTGTAAGTACATAAATACCAAGATTTTTATAGCTGAATATTTTTAATGTAAATTTATATTGAGGAATGAATCCTTAAAGAATTAATCCTTTTAAATACATTACTCCGTTATATGTGTGATTATAATTAATTAGAGCCAACTGAAAAATTCAATGCCACGGCTGGCATTTGAACCACGGATCTCCTGGTTTCCGTCCAGTCGCTCTAACCCCTTGAGCTACCATGGCCAACGTGCCGTCCTGACATTAAATTCTCCAACTGACTCATTATATTTTCCCGGTAGACCACTTAGAGTTCTCATATTCAAGATAAACATTTGTGATGACATAATTAAAATTAATTAAAATCACCCATATAACGGAGTAATGTATTTAAAAGGATTAATTCTTTAAGGATTCATTCCTCAATATAAATTTACATTAAATATATTCAACGATAATAATCCTGGTATATAAGTACTTACAATAGTAAGATGCCACAAATGTTTATCTCGAATATGAGAACTCTAAGTGGTCTACCGGGAAAATATAATGAGTCAGTTGGAGAATTTAATGTCAGGACGGCACGTTGGCCAAGGTATCTCAAGGGGTAGGAGAGACTGGACGGAAACCAGGAGATCTGTGGTTCAAATCCCGGCCGTGGGATATATACTGGAGTAATGTATTTAAAAGGATTAATTCTTTAAGGATTCATTCCTCAATATAAATTTACATTAAAAATATTCAGCGATAAAAATTCTGGTATTTAAGTACTTACAATAGTAAGTCGCCACAAATGTTTATCTCGAAGATGAGAACTCTAAGTGGTCTACCGGGAAAATATAATGAATGAGTCAATTGGAGAATTTAATGTCAGGACGGCACGTTGGCCATGGTAGCTCATAGGATTAGAGCAACTGGACGGAAACTAGGAGATCCGTGGTTAAAATCCCGGCTGTGGCATTGAATTTTTCAGTTGGCTCTAATTAATTAAAGATGTACATACTCATTTTACTCGCAGACAAAATGACTTTTTTCTGAGTTCATACAGGGGTACCTTTGGTAATAAAAACATAATTAATGCAGGTTCTAAATATTTTAATGTACTACCAACAGATCTAAAGGGATTATCTGATATAAAACTGTGTAAGAAAGGTCTTAAGCACACCTACTAACACACTGGTTTTACAATTCACAGGAATTTTTAAACAACAGTACTAATTAGTCTTAAACACGTTAACGAAGATGTAGTTATGCTACACATTTAAAGTGTCATCTTTGTTCTGAAATGGTTATAACTTGCATAAATTTATAAGTTGTTGTTGTTATCAATGATGCACAACAATTATTTGTATTCAATAATATGTTCTGTATAATTTACACCTGGCTTTGTGTGCATCATTTTAAATGCTTATGATTGTATCGTAATTATTAATTACCATTAATATTGATGTGGCTAGTACCACTAATTGTATCATTGTAATTATTTGTATCTTATCCATTATAATTGCTTCTGACATGATCTTCAATAACACCAACTGGGTATATTGTATGATTGAAAATAAACTAAACTATCTTGATTAACATGAAGTAGATGAATGTGTACAAGAGTATAGAAAGCCATATGAGTGCAACATATCAGACTTTTACTATTCATTTTAGAGATATTCACCTGTAACCTTTATGTTGGCCACCTGTATACAACACATTTAAATTCTAGTACGTCATCATTTAATGTTATGTAAATATATCAAATACTTGTAATCCACAAGTCTACTGACAATAAAGAAAATCTTTCTCTGTTCCCATAATGTCTCTACCCATGATCGACATACTCCCTCTGTCCCATAATAATTGTCCAGTACAACGAAATGGCATTACATTAATATTGACATGGCAGTATTTTGGATTTACATCATGAAGAAATGTGCTGTAGGTCAGCAAACTGGATTGTGAAGGGCTATTGTGTGACTTTAGTAGTTATACTTAAGTAAATTTTGGAAAAGTTTAAAAAGAATAAAACCTATATAAAGAAAGTAAATAAGTGCTAATTGACATTTATGATTACAGAAGAGAACCAGCAGAAACATGGCTGAGGAAGTGATAAATATAGATGACGATGATGAAGGTATAACAATTATCTGTTTTTTGGGAATTATTCTTCTAATATGTTTGTTTATTATTGAGTACAATCATTATAACTAATTTCTGGTGCTTTGAAACTCATTTAGTTACACTGAAATTTCATTAAACCTGTAATTTAAAATTTTATTTTAAAAGGGCCACAATGGCAACTTTTTAATCTAAAACAATACTGTATCAATTTTAGAGATGTAATGTGTATATTAGGAAGGAAACAATATAGTTTGCAATTCTCTGCTAAAGCAATTTCATATTTGACACCGGGTAGTTTCTTATGTCCAAAAAAATCGATTTTTGGCTTTAATGCTTAAAAAAACTAGAAACCCTGAATTTTCAAAATATATATCGCATGTTAGAGTTTAGAGTGATAAAGTGGTTTTAATTTGTTTGATCTAACTTGGTGAGTCATTGTTATGTACATATTTGTCTTAAATAGCAGTTTACCGTAACTTGTATTTTTCATACTTAGGTACACTTTTCTCTGCAGCCAATTAAGCTGCATGGATGAAATTTTTACTGGTCATTTCTCAGTCAAAGAACTACTGATTCCAAATAAAATTATTCCTCAAATTGATAATCATAATTTATATATATATATATATATATATATTAACAACTTATATGCTTGTAAAATTTGACATGAGTTCTGTGTTCATAATGTACATATATTTTGGAGGCAGGTGTTATCAAATGTGGGAAGCAAATTTAGGTGGAGATTGTCAAGCAATGCAAGTATTAAAGCATATAAAAAATTCAGTAAATAATAATTGACTATTTTAGAGAAAAGTGTTCCTGAACACTCCAATAACACTACAATTTTGAAAGAATGCTTTATTCAGTGTCAAAGTTTCATTCCATTATGTTAAATAGTTGTTGAGAAACTAAAAATCAAAGTCGGCTCTAAAATAGGAGTCAGAAACTGCCTCACAACTACCCAGTGTCCTTAAAACAATAAACTTGATAACACTGCATAATTAATATGTAGGAATCTTATACAATACTTAACATATATTGCATATCTTCAACATAGATACAAACCACATATAAACAGCTATGTCCACTTGCTCATAATCAGCCGCTTTTAATATTTTGCAGCCTGACAGAATCTGACTCGATACGTTCCTCTATTTTCTTTCTGTCCTGAATATACATCCTTTGACTCACCCCCCTCCCAAAAAAAAAAAAAACCATGCACTAATAGTTGAGCAGCTATAGACAAATATGTAGGAGCTAGATCTACAAAGGTTCGAATCCCAGACATCAGTTTGATTTTTTTAATTGCAGAAATACAAAATGTATATTAAGCACATTGTTTACTTGATTTTATGGCATTTATGCTCACACACAAAAACTGAAACACTCTACTATTTTTAAACTAACTGAAATGTTTTATTTCTGTATGTAAAGTAAAATAAAATAAGAATGTAAAATTACCTCAGTATCAGGTGTGTAAACCCTCTGCTTCTATTACTGTCCTCATTCCACGGGGCATGGTTGAGAACAAATGCCTAGTGAAATTTTCACGAGAGGATACTTCACATTATGTCAGCACCATTCATAACAGATGAATGAGCCCAAGTGTTTACACAATGAATATTAAGGCAATTTTCTAATAACATTGTATTTATTTTGAAAACGACAAGAATATGTTAGGACTGGGAGTTACAGAAGAAGTGAGCTCTAGCTTAGGGGGAGGGGGTCAGCTCTGGGTTTACGGAAAAAATGCTTATATATAGCACAAATGATGAAGGTATCCTCGTTTGAAAGGCTATTCTCAGCCTTAGTAGTCTGGAAGGGGTATGGGGGGGGGGGAGATATGGGGGAGTTGAAAATGGATGGGTGAAAATGGATCTTATATTAAGAGCATACTGTATATTTATGCTGGGCATACCCAGAACTCAGGAAATGTAGGAGTACTTTTAGAAATGGGAAAAAGTAGTGCAAAAGGAATGGTGATGGAAAGAGTGGTTAAGTACTGGTACAGGATACTGCAGTTGTCAGAGGATAGCTTGATTAAGTGCTACTCAGTTTTCAAGAAAAGCATCCCAGTCAGGGAACATGGTTGAAAAGAGTTAGAAAGAACAGTTGGAAAAGGGTGGATTAGGTGATATTTGGCTGCATAGACATAGCTTAGCATAGGGAGTATGAAAGGTAGTTAGATCTAGATTTGAGGATATGGATCGTCAAACTATGTGGGCCAACTTAGAAGAGAAAAGGTCATTTGGTTCTTTTAAGGATGTTTGTAACAGAATCAAGGTCAGAAAAGAATTAAGAAATCTGTAATAAAAGGGAAAGAGAAGCAATAGCATGGTACATATTAAGAGTTTGGAAACTTAGAGGTCTAAGGGGTAGTATACTGCAAGGTCAATGTCCAATATGTGGGGACAAAGAGGATGGAGAGCATATTATATGGGAACATAGAGGTACAGATGAATGGTGGAAAAAATTGATTGAGAAGCGGTTGAGAAATATAAGTATTGTAACAATAAAGAAAATATATCAAAATTTAACTGTATTGGAACACCACAGTGAATCGAAACAATTATTAAATTATAGACGAGTTGTATTTTTTACACATCAGCTTCACTTACATGCCTATATTGAGGACATGTTTTGTAAATGATGGTTCAAGAAACATGTCCTCAATATAGGTACATAAGTGAAGCTGATGTGTAAAAAATACAACTCATCTAAAATTTAATAATAAAGAAAATGTTTTCCGATCAGAGTCAGATGAGACAATTAGGAGAATTTCTATGGAAGGGGAGATCCAAATGAAATGGTCAATTGACAGATGTTGAGTAAGAGTCTACAATGTCAATTTTGTATCATAAAATGTATATGAAAAAAGGTTGTGAAGGATTGGTAGCATTTTAGACATCTACTGGATAAGTGAATACGGTCAATTCCAGTAGATGCAATTTATGTATTAGCTTGGCACTAAAATAAATAAAAAAATAAATAGTACACCAGTAAGCATAGACTGAATTTCACAATATAATACTCGGATGTTGCTAAGGACATTAAGAGAAGGTTAAGGAATAACACGTAGGGAAGTATGAGAGATGAGGGAGTCCCGCAGTACGCACCTCCGTAAGTAGCAGTGGTTCATGGCTGCGCAAAGGATAGGTGCAGGATCGTGGGCTTTGCTGGCTATGGTCATGGCACAAGGCATGGGCCATAGCACAGCGGCTCAATGCAGGTGATAGGAAGGAGTGAAAGAAGGTAACAGGAGCCTAGATTGTATTTATTTATTTGAGCATTATTTTCTGTGCACCAGAGGTGCTTGGGAGGGCATGCGACGCCTGTCGGCATCAAGGTTACTGGTGTGTATGTCGCATTGTCCTTAAGCAAGCTTGTCACGGTGTGTTGTAGAAGATCAATGTTGCTGAGTAGAATGGTGAAGTATTCGGTAAATGATTCCGCATCAAACGATGAATTTGCGAGGGCTATCTGTAAATCAGTTTGTTTCTGATGTATCCTACTCATGGATTGTAGTATGTTCTCCTGTGTCGCTAGGCTGGTTACGGTGTTGGTCTCTATTTTATCTAGAAGTAACTATGTGTAGAAGTTATCTTGTTGAGTTGTCGATCTGATTCTGTAGTGCCTTAATATGATGTGCAGTTGCTGAGATGCAGTCATGTGCCGGTTTGTTGTCGCTGATAAGGTCCGATGTGGATTGGTGGTGTGAGTTTAGAGCTGTTGATATGGAACCAAAGTTAGTGCTTAAAGCCTCCTCCAGATTCCCAAGGCGAGGGCCCAGGTTAAGCACCTCCGAGTGGAGATCCTGGAGATCCTCACACATGGGGTTGGAGCTGCTGGCAGCGATGGCAGAGAGATTATTCTCTATGGATTCTAGACTTTCATTGAGGCATCGCACCTCAGCTCGTAGCGTCTGCATCATCTCCAGCATGGTAGTGCTGGGGGCAGCGGTGGCGTGGGGTGAAGCAGGCTCGTGTGCTGGAAGTGTTGTTTGGCTCTCCCTGCCTATACTGGTGTAGTCACGTGGGTAATTTGGGCACTGCGCCTGCCCAGTGTAGTGGCCGAAACCACTGCAGGTAGCGCAGTACCGGCGACGACGACGATCGTGTTGTTGGCAGTCACTGCTGAGAGATGGAGCACCACAGTAGTGGCACCGCTGTGACACAGTGCAAGAGGTTGCTGAGTGCCCGAATCTACAGCAGTGCCGACATGGTGCAGGTCGCTCTGTCCTGCTGGCCTCGATTCATAAGCAGCGCCCTAAAAAGGGCAGGGCAAGGGACCATAACTGGTACCCATTATTTATAGGGTTTCCCCTTATGTATTGTTGCATTCTGTTATGTTCACAGTAAGGCTGTACCGCTTCATCAAAAGAGAATGAACTCCTAGTGGTGAATTAGAGAAATATGGTGAAGTGTTTCAAAAGAGATTCAATGTTGTAACTTTTAATACTTGTAACTATATTGAGAGAACGTAAGCTTTCATGGCCAGAGTCAATATTACAATTAATTATAGTTGCCCCACTAAAGATATCTACCGCTAACTATATCAACAGAACGTAAGCTTTCATGGTCAGAGTCAATATTACAATTAATTATAGTTGCCCCACAAAAGATATCTACCGCAGTTGTGACGAAACATTTGGATGTTCTTACGCTAACAGACCACAGCAAAACAGCCCAGAAATAATTAATTGTAATATGTAACTATATCATCTATTATTATTATTATTATTATTATTATTATTATTATTATTATTATTACTATTTTTATATCACATATCTATTATCACTGAAATAAAAAAACTGATGGGGTCTTCAAAACTGTTTCTACTGAGTGAATTACTTACAAGATAATTGGAAGTGTCTGTCCTCATCTCCTAAAATTCTTCTACAAGAGATTGGAATGTAAGAGTGCGGCCATTCTTTTTTTAGTAACTACATATATGCCGCTTTTTATCATTCGTATTCATAATTTTAATTATTTTTTTTTTGCAAATTTTAATTATTTAAATTTTTTTTTCTGTTTGTAAATTTTTATACATTAATTTGACATATTCAGTATCATCTACTTCCTTGTTCTGAATTAATAAATTATTGACATTTCTGTAGAATGTATTGAATTAGAGAAATGGAGACAGGATATTTGAAAATCAAAGTGGGACAACAGGGACAAAAAATGATATTCATAACACCATTAAGAGGTAAGAGAGAGAGAAAAGAAGAATCAAGACCATGGAGGAACTTTCAAGGAGGATCAATAAAAAAATGTTTAAGGAAAGTAAAAATGTGAGGGAGCAGGATGATGAGAAGAAGGAGAATAAGGAAAAGCATCAATCAGAGAAGCTGGAAAAAAATAAGGGCTAACTGAAAGAAAAATAAATAACCAGACTCAAATTGTATTTGAACATATACAAACTTGGAGAGTTAATACAAATAATCTAAACATAGTATTAAAAAAATTCACACTGACTAGAAACATTAAAGTCAACTTTAAAATCTCAAAATACTATTTTCCTAAAATTATTAAACCATGTATAAAGACTAAAATTGAGTCATACCTTTTAAAACTTGTACCTTCACTCATGTCCTTTTACAAAATCAGGAACATTTTCGAAACTGCAACAGCTTCGAAACATTTCTAATTTTGTAAAAGGACGTGAGTGAAGTTACAAGTTTTAAAAGGTATGACTCAATTTTAGTCTTTATACATGAAATTAGCTTCACTGTTAACAACACTTTTATTTATAACTATTCAAATTATTAAACCATTATTGCAAATTAATTACCAATTCTCACTTAATTCCGTAATATTTTATATGTATATTTAAATACATGTTGGAAGTGAAATAAACCTGCAGACATTTGAAAGTAATGAGTTGGTAATTCAAACACAAACATCACTTAAATTATCCTTAAATTATCCTTACTTGGACATGTTTCGGAGAACGTTTTGTCCCCATCGTCAGCAGTTATCCGACTGGTTGGATCCGTGGTTTCTTAAAGTGAGCTGGTTGCATAAATTGAATAGATTACAACCGTATATACATATATTATAAGTCATTACCAATATGGACAGGCTATTAAAAGTACAAAAGAAATGTATACGAACCATGTACAACCTTCGTTTTCAACAAACATGTCGGGATACATTTAAATCACAAAACATCCTAACAGTAGTATCACTCTATGTATTCAAAACCATTATACTTGTAAAAGACCGAAAGCAACATAACATCCTCAATAAAGATTGCCATACATATGATACAAGGAGAGCAACTGATTACCATAGGGTGAGCACGAATAAAACTCAAACTAATAAAGATCCATTTAAAATAGGAGCCATATTGTATAATAAATTGCCATCTGTAATTAAGAATACTTCTGACTCAAAATTTAAACTGGTCTTAAAATCATACCTAATTCAAAAATGTTTGTATAGTATAAATGAACTGTAATATATATGTATGTATGTAGTATAAATGAGTTGTATACCTATGTATACAATAAGGTTTGTACGTAATTTAGGCATTTTGATCTAAATAGCGAACATTATCGTTATAACACTAGAGGAATAAACAACTACCATAGGGAATATAAAGCAAAAACCTCTAACAACAAAGACCCATACATTGCAGGTATCATTTTGTATAATAAACTTCCTTCATATATTAAATCAGCTCAAGGCAATATATTCAAAAAACTCTTGAAAAAATACCTCATAGATAAATGTTTATACAGCCTAAGTGAATTATAATTGTCTTATATTCTTGTTGTAATTATTATACCTATTTCTTATATATAAATCTCTGTAAAGTTTAAGGGAATTAGAATTGTACTATATTATTATTACTCTATACTGATGTAGTTATTATATACTTACTAGTACTAGGAATGTGTAAATATTGTAAGAGATGTGTAAATGTTAGCTAAAATAACTCTGTATGCAATAGTTGTACTAATTATGTAACACAATAATTGTTAAGGTTAATGTAAATGGAAACTCCTCAAACAAAGCTAAATACTCACGTACATACTTTAGAATGTGACAATGTCTAATGCTTGTAACACACAAGTTTACAGACAATAAAGATTATATATATTGTCACCCAATTAGCGGAAGGTATGACGGCACAGCTGTGTGGAAACCGGAGGGAGCTGAGCCACGCCTCCCATTAGTCTCTGTCACTAACTGAAGGGTGGTTAAAGGAATGTCACCCGTCCCTGGACGTTTCTCTCCCCTTCTTCTATCATCTGGAATATTCGCCTGGATACCAGAGACGCCGAGAATACGACGAGATGCCTATAGAAAGGGTTTCAGAGAGACAGACAGTCAGTGTTAGTGTGAACGTGCATCGGAACGGTAACGGACGAACTGGTGAATCGTAATTGTGTGCACTACGTAATTTTGTGTAATTGGCAAGTATTTAACTGTAAGTCGGTGGAAATAAAGAACATTTTTGAGTGGTGAAATTGGACTTTTCATTTCACGAACCCACAAAGTCACACTGGTGTCAGGAAGCGGGAAGATAACATCACCGAACATTACAACCATGGACGCGGCATTGGAGAAAATTTTGGAGAAGATGATGGAAATGAAGGCGCAACTGACAGAAATGAAGACGGCAAATGAAAACCTCGCTGCAAAAACAGAAGCGGCAAACGACAACATCACCGCCGAGTTGAAACAAATGAAGACCGCCAACGACAACATCACCGGGAAGATGGAAGAAATATAGGCCGAATTAACAGCGAAGACGGAAACGGCTAACAACAACTTGGCCACGACAATGACCTCAAAGATGGCCGAACTGACCACGGAAATGAAGGTGGCGAACGAGGCTCTCGCCGCCAAATTTGAAGAGCAGTTGGCCGGCGTGAGGGATGACGTGACGGAGCTGGGCAAGCGGATGGGCCAAGTGGACGAGCGCGTCGAGGACCTGGCGAGCCGCGTTAACGACCTGGAAGGGAAAGCCGACAACAGCGTGAAGTCCCTGAACGCCATGGTGGAGGACGTCGTCGGCAGGAAGCTGAAGGATTTGAAGGCCGACGCGCCGGGACGCGACACAACATCTGCGCGCGTCAAACCTCCCAAGTATGACGGCGCGTCAACGTTTGAGGTCTTCCGCCGCCAGTTCGACACAGTGGCCAGGCACAACGGATGGTCACTGGAGGAGGAGGCCACACAGTTAATAGCCAGCCTCCAGGGAAGAGCCGCGGAAGTCCTAAACGCGGTGCAGACGACGGCGGCGCCCAAGGACATCTGGGAAGCCCTGGAGGATCGCTTTGGGAACCACCGCTTAGCCGCAGCATACCGAAGCCAGCTAAAGGCAAGGTGGCAGCAGCCGGGGGAGACGCTGCAGGAGTTCGCCATTGCCATCGAGCAGCTGGCTAGCAAGGCCTTGGTTGACCTGCCACTGGAGTTCGTATCCCGGGAAGCAGCCTACAATTTTGTCGACGGGGTACGGGACACGGAGATTCGTCAGCGCCTAATGCTCGGCGAATATAAAACCATACACGAGGCGCTGACAGCGGCATTAAGGATGGAGGCGGCCAAAGTAACATCTATTCCGACGTCGAGAACGAGGAGTGTCCGCTACGCCGGAGACAGAAGACCAGCTGAAGGACGCCGGCGAACACCTAGTGGCCTGTGTTGGGGGTGTGGACAGCCCGGACACCTACAGAGAGACTGCCCACGCCAGGAAGAGCAGCCGGAAAACGAGTAAGGGCCGTCGTGGAGAGGGGCACGTCGGCGCCATCACCACCATCCCCTCGAGTGACACTGCGCGCCATCAGCCGGCGTATGGATGACAGCCTCATCGCGGACGGTTGGATAAGAGGAAAGCCGTGCCGCGTGCTGGTGGACACCGGGGCGTCCGTGACCATCATCAGACCTGACGTGGCGAAGGGTTTGCCGACAAGGAAGCCAAGCCGGCCATACCAGCTTGTCACGGCATCGGGCGACACCTTGCCTGTGGAGAGGGAGGCCCTGCTGGAGCTGAACTTGGGACGGAGTGCCGTGCGTCTGTGGGTGTTCGTCGCGAAGGTGGCTGAGGAGGTGATCCTGGGACTGGATGCCCTCAGGAACCATGAGGCGACGGTCAACGTCGGCAAGAAGGTCTTGCGGCTTAACGGAGAAGAGGTTATACTCCGTCAACCCGAAGAGCGCCTTGGAATTTGCAGGGTCGTCTTGGACGAAGACGTGGTTGTCCCCGCGAGGAGCGAGGTGGTGGTGACGGCGCGACTGGAGGGCCAGAGAACCAGGAACATGATGCTGGACCAGAAGACGCCTGTAAACGGACTGTGTGTAGCCAGGGCATTGCTGCCGTGCCGAGAGGAGGTGCCCGTGAGACTGCTAAATCCTATGGACGCCGATCACGACGTCCAGGCCGGGACGGAGTTGGGAATGTGCGAGCCCGTGGTGAGCGTAACAGCTATCGACGAGACACTAGAGCCGGCGCCGAAGCAACACCTGGGGCCCCGGTTAGAAGGCTTGGTGGAGAGGGCGGCCGACCACCTGACCACAGAACAGCTGGAGACGGTTCGACAACTGCTAAGACGGTATCAGCGCGTCTTCAGCCAAGGTGATAGTGACTACGGCCGCACGGACAAAGTGCTTCACCGCATCGACACCGGAGACGCCCGGCCTATTCGGCAACCACATAGACGCGTTCCGCTGGCGAAGCAAGGGGCGGTGCGAGACATGCTGGAGGACATGAGATCCAGGGGAGTGATTGAAGAGTCTGACAGGCCTTGGTGTTCCCCTGTAGTCTTGGTGACAAAGAAGAACGGCGAGCTGCGCTTCTGCGTAGACTACAGAAAGTTGAACGCCGTCACCCGGAAGGACTGTTTTCCCTTACCCCGGATTGACGACACCCTGGACACGCTAGCTGGTGCACAGTGGTTCTCGACCCTGGACTTGAAGTCGGGCTACTGGCAGGTAGCTCTAGACCCGAGAGACAAGGAGAAGACTGCATTCTCGACGGGCCAAGGGCTCTGGCAGTTCACGGTTATGCCCTTTGGCCTCTGTAACGCACCAGCTACCTTCCAGCGCCTCATGGAGTCAGTGATGAGAGGGCTGACTTACGATGCCTGCCTGCTATACCTGGACGACATCATCATCGTCGGGAAGACTTTTGAAGATCACCTCGAGAATCTGAGTAAGGTGCTACAGAGACTGCAAGCGACCAACTTGAAGCTGAACGCGAAGAAGTGCCAGCTCTTCCGCAAGGAAGTTAACTACTTGGGCCACATAGTCTCAGCAACCGGAGTGGCCACAGACCCGGAGAAGACACAGGCTGTGAGAGATTGGCCTCGCCCAAAGGATAAGAAAGAATTGCGCAGTTTCCTGGGGCTGTGCAGTTATTACAGGCGCTTCATAAAGGGGTTCTCCAACATCGCAAAACCCCTCACCCGCCTGACAGAGGAACACCGGCCTTATGTGTGGACGGAGGACGCAGAAAACGCTTTCCAGCACCTAAAGGAGACCCTGTGCAGTGCTCCAATTTTGGGTTTCCCACAACCGGGTGGCACCTTCATTGTGGACACCGACGCTAGCGACCATTGCATTGGAGGTGTCCTATCGCAGATCCAGGACGGCCATGAGCGGGTGATAGCCTACTACAGCAAGACGCTATCCAAGGCAGAGAAGAACTACTGCGTCACCCGACGAGAATTACTGGCGGTAGTAAAGACATTGGAGCACTTCCACAAGTACCTGTACGGTCAGCCATTCCACCTGAGGACTGACCATTCCGCCCTAACTTGGCTATTGAGCTTTAAGAACCTGGAAGGCCAGACAGCACGTTGGGTCCAGAGGCTGCAGGAGTACAACTTCACCTCGGAACATCGTAGAGGGAAGAGCCACGGTAACGCTGACGCCATGTCCCGAAGACCCTGTCCGGAAGAGTTCGGCCAGTGTACAAGAGTGGAGCAGAAGGAGCGTGCCGCCGCAGTCCGAGTAGTCACGGCAGTGCCTGCGGATGGCTGGGATAGCGCAGGCCTGAGGAGGGAGCAGCTGGCGGATGCAGACTTGGGGCCACTCTTGAGGGAAGTGGAGGCAGGGACGAGACCAACCTGGGATGACATCGCAGCGAGGAGCGCCACCTACAAGTCGTACTGGGCCCAATGGGACTCGTTGAGGACCAGAGAGGGCGTGCTGTTCCGGGTATGGGAATCACCCGATGGGAAGACGCAGAGAGAGCAGTTGGTACTTCCCCGGAGTAAGGTCCCGGAAGTCCTGGAAGAAGTGCACGCCGGTACTTCGGGAGGACACCTGGGAGCGAACCGAACAATTGACAAACTACGGCAGCGCTACTACTGGCTGAGGCTCCGAGCAGATGCTGAGAGATGGTGCCGTCAGTGTCACGTGTGCGCGGCGAGTCGTGGCCGCCAGACGAGGAGCCCGGGTCGCATGCAGCAGTACAACGTCGGAGCGCCATTCGAACGGATCGCCGTTGACATTGCTGGACCGTTCCCAGTTTCCGACCGAGGCAACAAGTACCTAATGGTGGTCGTGGACTACTTCACCAAGTGGCCGGAGGTGTATGCCATCCCAAACCAAGAGGCAAAGACAATCACAGACTGCCTCGTGGAGCAAGTGTTCTGTCGATTTGGGGTGCCGTTAGAGCTACACAGTGACCAGGGTACCAACTTTGAGTCCAACCTAATGAAGGAGGCACTACAAAGGCTTGGGGTGAACAAGACTCGCACTACGCCTCTACATCCCCAATCGGATGGCATGGTCGAAAGGTACATCAAGACCTTAGAGGAACACCTGAGGAAGGTCGTGGCCAGCCATCAGCGAAACTGGGACGTCAAGGTGCCACTGTTCTTGCTGGCCTATCGCTCGTCCACACACGACACAACTGGGATGACGCCAGCCAGCTTAATGTTCGGTCGAGAGTTACGCCTCCCTTGTGACCTGGCTTTCGGAAGCCCTCCGGAGGTGAAGCAGCCGGTGACCGAGTATGTGGAGAACCTGGTGGACCGCCTCCACCACATGCACGAGATGGCTCGCCAGAACATCCAGAAGGCGAGCGACCGCATGAAGACCAGATATGATAGGCAAGCCAACAGCCAAGGGATCCAGCAAGGTGACCTGGTCTGGTTGTACCGTCCTACCCGGACCAAGGGACGCTGCCCGAAGCTCCAGCAGCGATGGCAAGGACCGTACCGGGTGGTGAAGAGGATTAACGACGTGGTCTACCGCATCCAGAAGGTTCCCCGAGGAAAGATGTTGGTGGTACACCTGGATCGACTAGCCCGCTACGATGGTGCTGTTCGGGACGACCAGCTTTGAGGAGGGAGCAGTGTCACCCAATTAGCGGAAGGTATGACGGCACAGCTGTGTGGAAACCGGAGGGAGCTGAGCCACGCCTCCCATTAGTCTCTGTCACTAACTGAAGGGTGGTTAAAGGAATGTCACCCGTCCCTGGACGTTTCTCTCCCCTTCTTCTATCATCTGGAATATTCGCCTGGATACCAGAGACGCCGAGAATACGACGAGATGCCTATAGAAAGGGTTTCAGAGAGACAGACAGTCAGTGTTAGTGTGAACGTGCATCGGAACGGTAACGGACGAACTGGTGAATCGTAATTGTGTGCACTACGTAATTTTGTGTAATTGGCAAGTATTTAACTGTAAGTCGGTGGAAATAAAGAACATTTTTGAGTGGTGAAATTGGACTTTTCATTTCACGAACCCACAAAGTCACAATATATTATATTACAACAAGTTTGTAGACTGTGTGGCAAGTTCATATGTGAAGCCGCTTCTCCCTCTTGGACTGCCAGGCCAACTCACTAACGTGCATATTGCTTCCATTTCCCCCTACGCTTACTCCGCTTAATGTTTCCACCAACCGCGCGCCCAATGGCTTAGTGAACTCAATGGACTGCATTGCTTGAAGTCCCAAGAAACCACGGATCCAGCCAGTCGGATAACTGCTGACGATGGGGACACAACGTTCTCCGAAACATGTCCAATTAAGGATAATTTAAGTGATTGTTTGTGTTTGAATTACCGAACTCATAACTTTCAAATGTTAAATACATCACTGTTTCTAACCTTTTGCTTCAAATAAAACTTGCAGACTTTAGTTCCTTTGGAACTGGCCTCATCTCATCAGCTGCTTCTACTTTGTTCCCATATTGGGAACTTAGATTAGAACATTTGCAGCACTAACGTTTCTGATAAGGGTTATATACATGAGTAAGTGTGACATATAAAAATATTTCAAGAAACCTAGGTAAACAAAATTGACACTGACTGTTTGTGCTGTTAGTCAAGCACTAACCATTATTTATTTGGTGGCTTTAAAACAACAAAACATGATTTAACTGTATTGGAACACCACAGTGAAGCGAACAATTAATAACAAAACATGAATTTATTACTGTGACAAACACTGAGACTGATTTAAAATACCTGAACCTGCTTCCAGGATGTAGATTTGAAATAAGAGTCTAGAGGAAGTATTCCATATATCCACTGCCTTCACACCATTCTGGCCAGTTCTGATGCACCTTGGGGAAGACTCCTGGGTTGTTTTTAATTTCCTCAGCTGCAATGGAGGCCGATAAAGGAGGGCTGTGGGAACCCCAGAGAAAATTGTAATTTTATTATTGTTGCCTTAATTGCATAAATTGAATAGATTACAACCATATATACATATATTGTAAGTCACTACAAGTTCGTAGACTGTGTGGCAAGTTCATATGTGAAGCCGCTTCTCTCTCTTGGACTGCCAGGCCAACTCACTAACGTGCATATTGCTTCCATTTCCCCCTACGCTTACTTCGCTTCACGTTTCCACCCATCGCGCGCCCCATAGCTTAGTGAACTCATTGGACTCCCAAGAGCGGTGTAAGTGCAATTTCGTGCGGATTTTCGTGAAATCGACAGTTTTTGAACACTTTCACAGTGATTCAAATATATTTTTGTTCCTGACAGTAAAGAATAATTAAATGTGATTTTCATACTGCTATCAATGGTGTGATTGTAACAATGAGTAATTCAGTCGAGAATTTAAAGTTGCTTCATTTTGGCACTTTAACACTGCAAGAGAAATATGACATTAAAGTGCGAGAAAGACCGACTCCTGTGTTAAACATTATTCAAAATGCAATAAGCCGCCAAAAACAATATAGAAGGTGTTTCAGTCCCGAAATTTACACAAAATATGAGTGGATATGTTGCTGACAATTCCATGTTCTGTTTTCCTTGCCTTTTATTTGGAATTAAAGATGACGCAGCCAATATTGCATGGGTTCAAAGGGAGTTTCAGACTTGAAGAGGCTATATGAAAAATGTCATAAACATGAAACATCCAAAAACCATGTTCATAACATGCTTAATTTTGCTAGACTTGAGTCAGTAAATGTACAGACACGTTTAAGCCAAGCCTATAAGGAATCAATAGATCGTCACAACGATCAAGTTAAACAAAACAGGGATATTTCCCCGGTAGACCACTAGGGGCTCTCGCATCCGAGATACACCGTTTGTGGCGACTTACTATTGTAAGTACTTAAGTCCCAGGCTTCATCATTTAACTCTTATTATTTTAGTTAATTGATGGAAATTAATCATTTCTCCACACTAGCCGTATATAGGCTAAGATATTTTATGGATAGAGTCAACATGTACTTACAATAGTAAGTTGCCACAAACGGTGTATCTCGGATGCGAGAGCCCCTAGTGGTCTACCGGGGAAATACACGAGTCAACTGGAGAATTTAATGTCAGGACGGTGCGTTGGCCATGGTAGCTCAAAGGTTAAGAGCGACTGGACGGAAACCAGGAGATCCGTGGTTCAAATCCCGGTCATGGCATTGAATTTTTCATGTTGACTCTCCTGGGACTTAAGTACTTACAATAGTAAGTCGCCACAAACGGTGTATCTCGGATGCGAGAGCCCCTAGTGGTCTACCGGGGAAATATACGAGTCAACTGGAGAATTTAATGTCAGGACGGTGCGTTGGCTATGGTAGCTCAAAGGTTAAGAGCGACTGGACGGAAACCAGGAGATTCGTGGTTCAAATCCCGGCCATGGCATTGAATTTTTCATGTTGACTCTATCCATAAAATATCTTAGCCTACATACGGCTAGTGTGGAGAAATGATTAATTTCCATCAATTAACTAAAATAATAAGAGTTAAATGATGAAGCCTGGGTAAGTCGCCACAAACGGTGTATCTCGGATGCGAGAGCCCCTAGTGGTCTACCGGGGAAATATACGAGTCAACTGGAGAATTTAATGTCAGGACGGTGCGTTGGCCATGGTAGCTCAAAGGTTAAGAGCGACTGGACGGAAACCAGGAGATCCGTGGTTCAAATCCCGGCCATGGCATTGAATTTTTCATGTTGACTCTATCCATAAAATATCTTAGCCTATATACAGCTAGTGTGGAGAAATGATTAATTTCCATCAATTAACTAAAAATTCTATGGTATTCAACTTTGGTGATCTAGGAGTCAAAGCTGCAAATTTCATTGTATAGTTCTTGGGTTCTCCACTGCCCATCTGTGAGTGTTGTGGAAGTTTGTGACTCACTCATGTGAAACAGGCTTTATGTCATTAATGCATTTGTTACAAATCTGGATTTTATGCAAACTAAGTAGCCACTCAGAAAACCAAACATATGGAGGAAAGTAATTTGGTGATAAAAATTGTACTCACTGCATAGATGTGATAATTATTTTTTAAAAGTTCTAAGTACAGTCCGATGAGACATCCCTACCTTAAACAATATCACAACTTATCTGATCACGATTTTCATCATCCAAATTTATCACATTCTCTTCCATGATGATTTTGTCAGGTTGTTACCTATATCATAGACTCCCTAGCACATACAACAAATGTATATGTACTTGACACGATCCTGTTTGAAAATTTTTCAGCATGGAGCCATTAAGCAAATCGAGAATTGTACTGTTTCCCCATAAATTACAATGATGCCCAGATATCAGAGACAAGAAAATTGTAGCATGTGTGTGTTCTGTAACAAGATTTTCTGTCCCTTGTTTCTTTGTATTATTATTTTTTTTTAAATCCATGCCTCCTCTAACTACTCTGGTCTAAAATTGTGGCTTTAACAGAGAAAATTGCATACAGTTACGAAAATATTCCCCATGTCGTTTTCAAAACAATACTCTGCCAGCCCAGAAAAAATGACCATAGAGCCAACTTTCGGGAGACGATCATCTTGGCAAAATGCAACAGTTACTGGGAGCAGTGAGTTAAGGAGGCTTTGGCCATTTCCTCTGAGAGGAGCACGCTTAATTGTGATGCTGGATTTCAGTTCAGTTCCTCTTGGAAACCGGAAAATGGAAATCCGTTGACTTTAGAAGCACAGATCAATACAGCTTGATAATCAAGTTAAGTAGTTACATTTCTTTGACCCAATTAATTTTCTATACTCACCCCATCTCCTGGTCTGGCATTTAATTTACTGAAAACAGACTTTAGTTCAGTAATGCAAATTTTGATAGTGTTTTGTCTTTTGTTTATATTTGTGTTATATCCAGTGATTCATTTGTGGTTGTAACATTTAATAAATATCCTGATGATGGGAGAGATGCACACTCCCAAAACTTTGATTTCTAATCGTATTTTCACCTGGCTTGCTTCCTGAGAACAACTTGAGCATATTGAGCAGGAAAGCTTCAGGTCTTATTTTATGAAACAATTAGTTCTATTTCAAACTGAGCATATTAAAAGTTACTTTAACCTTTGGAATGCTTGTTTTCAAGTAAAGCATTGCATTATCACATAAATATCACTGCAAATTATTAAATTATTTTGATGCAATCTACACTTCTCTAAAATATCTGTTTGTTTGGCCACAAACATGTAAAAACATTATCTTATCAGTAGGGCAGCGACATTGGAGCGGTTGCATGTGTTGGGAGGCACCTGGTAATGGACTGATTTCATTGGGAGGGTTGGGTACACCATATGTTGAGCAGTAATCAACACACAGAGTTCACACAAACACAATGCCAAAGGAAAGGTTACAAACATCCACAAATTTACAAAAGTATATATTTGAGTATGGGGAATATGTTTTCTGTTTTTCATGAAAACCATTATTGTAAAACTTGCAACAAAACAATTGCTCATAGTAAACCAAGTAATGTGCTACGACATGCCAGCACAGCTACACATAAACGTTGTGTTACAAAATGTGAGAATTCATCGCTACAACAAGACGTACTTCCATTAAATCCGACATTTGTTTAAAAGCTATGTGCAGCATTTATTTCTGCTTATATTCCTTTGCATAAACTACAGGATACAAAGTTGAGTGCGCTTTTAGAAAAGTACACTGACAAACCAATTCCACATCCTACTACTTTATGTAAGTACTATGTAAAAAAATGTTATAAGTGCATTGATGGTACAAAAATGAACCTAAATAACTGCAACATATGGGTTTCAATGGATGAAACAACGGATGTCATTGGGCCATTTGTGGTAAATGTGGTTGTTGGAGCACTGGACGCAGAAGGCCCAATTGGACCGTATCTTCTAACAAGTGATGTAGTCAGTGTTGCAAACTACTCTACTATAAGTGCAGTATTTGACAATGCCATGAAAATACTATGGCCATCATGTGTGAAACACAATAGAATACGACTGCAATCCAATACCCTGGCACCTGCATAGCCATTTGGACACTACCATGCTGCATCAGTGATCTTTAACCCTTATTGCTGTAACCTGACCCTTCTTATTCTATACAATATCCGCACATTCCCGACCCGATGCCACAGCCCTATTTATTAGATTCTAGAGCGGCAATCAGAGCAATATTTTAACTCAGAATCCAAAAACAGAAAAAAAATAAGAGAAATTCATTGTTTGGTTAAAGAGATACAAAATAAGAATATAGTCTTCCAGTGGATCTCTATGCACTGGGACTGAGTAACAACGAGAATGCAGACATCCTAACAAAAAAGGGAACTAAAATTCAAAATAAGATGCAATCAAAAGTAATGGAATCAGTTAAATGTATCATCAAGAAGAAGGCAAGAAGGAGAATGGCTTTGTTGCTAAATACCTGAGCATTAATTATATGACGGTGAGTCAAATGAAAACCTTAAATTTGTAATAAGAAATTGAAATTTCGCGCCGTTATCCTGCAAGTTGGTAAGCGTGCTACAAACAGCGTGCAGAATGGCCTGCACATACCATCGCAGTATCAGTATGAAGATGGCCGCCACACTTGCAACTTGCAGCAGGGAAGAACAGCGCTCTGTTATTTGGTTTTTGCGTAGTGAAGGTGTGAAACATATTGAATGGAAGGTTCAGTATGGTGATCCATGTTTGTCACAGCAGCAAGTCTTCGAATGGAGTAGGAAGTTCGCAAATGGTATGACTTCAGTGGAAGATGTTCCACATCCAGGTCAGGCATGAGTTGTGACTCCACAGAACATTGCAGCAGTTGAAGCCATAGTGAAGGAAAACCACCGAGTGACACTGAATGACACTGCAGCATGTTTACAGATTAGTCATGGGTCAGCAAACCCCATTGTGCATGATGCGCTCCAGTTTCACCAGGTGTCTGCAAGATGGGTGCCACGGCAGCAGACTCCTGAAATGAGAGGACGTGTTGATGCTTGTGAAGAACTTCTTTGGCACTTTGAACGGGAAGGTGATGGCTTCCTTGCAAGAATCGTTACTGGGGATGACACCTGGGTTCACTTCCACCAACCGGAAACGAAAAGAGCGAGCAAGGAATGGCGCCATCCCTCATCACCAAAACCAAAGAAGTTTCGAACAGAACCATCAGCAGAGAAGGTTATGCCGACTCTCTTTTGGAACGAAAAAGGCATCATTTTGGAGCATTACATGCCTAGAGGGACCTCTGTCACCAGTGCATCATACACAGATCTCATAAAAAAAATCATCTGCGGCCTGCAATCAAATCAAAACGACGTGGATTGCTGTCAGCAGGTGTCCTTAGGCAACATGACAATGCACGGCTCTACACTGCCCGTACAACAGTTGCAACAATCACAGACCTGCATTTTGAGATTCTTCCTCATCCACCATACTCACCAGACCTTGCCCCACGTGATTTCCACATGTTTGGACCACTCAAAGATGTAATGGGAGGTAAGAAGTTCCGTTCCGATGAAGAGGTACACCACGCGGTGCATGAATGGTTGCGTGAACTACCAAAAGAATTCTAGTTAATTGATGGAAATTAATAATTTCCTCATACTAGCCATATATAGGCTAAGGTTTTTGATAGAGTCAACATGAAAAATTCAATGCCATGGCCAGGATTTGAACCACGGATCTCCTGGTTTCCATCCAGTCACTCTAACCCATTGAGCTACCATGACCAATTTGCCATCACGACATTAAATTCTCCATTTTACTCGTATATTTTCCCGGTAAACCACTAGGGGCTCTTGCATTCAAGATACACCATTTGTGGCGACTTACTATCGTAAGTACTTGAGTCCCAGGCTTCATCATTTAACTCTTATTTTAGTTAATTGATGGAAATTAATGAAAAGGAACATAAAATATAAACAATTAGAAAAATCAGCAGTTGCCATGCATTTTTGGGAAAAAAATCACAACATAAATCCAGAACCAAAACTATTAAAACTACAACACGAAAACAAGAACTGTCCACATGGGAACAAATCTTCATTTCGAAAAATAGGAACAAAGTATTCAATTTCGACATCCCCCAGAGAGATTTGTTCAGCAAGATCCTCGAACCACCACCAGAGGAGACCTATGACAAAATATCACCAGCTACACCACTGAGAACCAGTCGATGTCCGGTTGACAATGGAGGCAAAGTCTCTGAAACATGTTCTGGGAAAATTTAAAAGTGTTTGTTTAGTGTCATTAATTGACTCCTTTAAATTTAACTTAAAATTTCACTTTATGAGAGTGAAATTTTAAGTTTCAATAAAGTATGAATTAAGTCTTCTAATAAATAAGTTACCAATATTGAGAAAAGCTTATATGTGTACTGGAAACATAACACTAAATTACATAAATAATTAATAAATAATTCACTGACTTCCACGTCATCTTGAAAAAAGTCATATTATCTGTTTTGAATTATCAAGTCCCATAATATTTTTTAAAAGTCACACTTACTTTTTAACACAATCTTTTATTAATATGTTTTGTGCACGGGGAACTGCACATATATATGGGTTATGAGCACTATTTTAACAGTCCATATATACCTCTCCTTTTGACTTAGAAACAAAGTATGGCACTGATATATTCGTGAGAACAAAGCATCAGTACATTAGGTACCATTGATGATATGTCAGAAAGCTTTGCCAACAATAACAAGAGGAGCTAGCTTTCATGTATGAAAGGATCATGTATGTGGTTTGGGAAGAGAGGCATTTTTTCTCCAACAGGAGGCCTCAATTTAATTCTTATTCCTTATACGAGGCCTGTCTAAAAAGTAACCAACCCTAATTTTTTCTGTGCAAAGTGGTGGTGCTATGATGGCGCCACTATACACAATGGTAGGAGGAACCTTAATGCAAGCTTGAATTTTCTCATTTTGTTCACATGAGTCAGTCGCTGGCTGCAGGTTGCCAAATGAGGTGCTATTATAAGTGTTCATCGGATTTTGTTTTCTCGTAAGATGACTGAATGAACTGAGCAAAGATCTACGGGCAAGAGGAGCAAGTACTGCATTGAGCACTCCTGGAAAAAGAAGAAAAACTAGACCAGAAACACTGTTGCGCAAATTGACGACTTTGATGCTGCCATTATACGCAGAACAATACATGAATTTTATGTTCAGGAGAGACATGTACCAACCATCAGGAAATTACTGCCCATTGTGAAAGAGAGAATACATTTTCCCTGGGGGAGAATCTCTCTTTTAAGTGTGATTAATGCATTATTTTGCTGCGACATGAGTACCTTACTGCCATTAAAGAAGTGAGAGAAAGTTGACAACAGATTGTGTATGTTGATGAAACTTGTGGTGACAGTAATTTAACTTTTGGGAAATGCTGGCAGAACGCTGATGAAATGGACATCCAGAAAAATATTAATTCTGGCAATAGACGTATAGTGGTGCATGCTGGTGGTGTCAACAGCTACATACAAAATGCTCTTTATATTTATAAAGCCAGAAATACTATTGGTGACTACCATGGCCAAATGAATGGACAACATTTTGAAAAGTGGATCCCTGAGATGTTAGCACTAAATCTCCCACCTTCAACTGTGGTAGTACTGGATAATGCATCATATCACAGTGTTCAACACAATAAGCCACCCTCCAGCAGTGCTTTGCAATCGGTCATGATTTCGTGGTTGGAATCTAAGGGCGTTACATACACTCCATTTACACAAAGACCAGAATTATATAACATCATTGAACAAGTGAGGACTGCAAAAAAGGTATACAAAATTGATGCATTTTTGCAGTCTTTGGGGCATAGAGTCATTTGCTTTGGGGCATAGAATCATAGAGTTATTTGCTTGACATCATTTTTCTTAAGATAAGTGAAGTTTTTGTTACAAATAGTTATATTTGTGTAAAAGGATACAGACTATTTTGGCAAAGCATGAAGTTAATAATTTGCCAACCTCACTACCCTCCAAACATGGTTCCCTGTGAGTTCTGGTTGAAGACACGTTTGAAAGGTGAATGCCATTCCAAAAGAAACTGTCAAGAATTGTTTTCAGAAGTGTAAGGAGCAGTGGGTTAAGTGTGTAAACGCACAAGGGGTCTACTTTCAAAGGGATTGGGTCCCAATCCCATCAGGTAAATAATCTATTTTTCCCAGTCACAGGTTGGATACTTTTTAGACATACCTTGTAAAGCATTGTACATATATGGCATTTACTTGAGTATTTTGGCATTATGAGGGTTAAGAATTATTAGGAATTTACTCTTCTTACCTTTTAGCAAATAAATCAGAAAATGGAGTGTGTCCCTGAGCATTTTCAGAGTCACAGACTAACTGCTCAGACACTTCTATACATCTTGCTGCTGCTGTGGAAACCACAGTTCTATTTGTTGGTGTATCATAGGAAACAGTGACATCTGTCTTATTGTTTAACTGTACAGAAGCTAGCCCCACTGAAGCTGCTGTACCATTTATATTTCTTTTGTTAACTGTTGCTCCTGTTATTGTTTCAAAATCCCTTGACCTCTTTCCACTTGTTATGTCATTGGAACTTGTAGCTGTAGAGGCACTAACTGTTTGATTTGTTGATAGAGAAGGAATATTTTCAGTTCCTACCTCCAAAGTACAATTACTGATGCTCGAATCATTTTGGACTTTACTTTCTTTCGCTGTGATACTAGTACAACATACTGCCAGAGGCACATCCTCAGATGCCTTACTAAATGCACCACAATCTTGTTCAGCAATAACATTAACATTCACATCATTATCTTCTGAATGTGGGATGACTTCATTTTTGTCAACATTATTTATTTCCAAAATTTCTGCCTCAAAATCATCTACACTCCACTGCATGACTTTCTGGTTTGTTTCATTAGATTGTGTTTTCTCTAACTCACTCATAAATGAGTCTAAGCAGTCCTCATCAGAAGAATTTCCGTTTACTTCAGTCGTGCCAGCATCACTGTCTGATGTTTTTGGAGATTCATCAAACCAATCAAAAAGCTCCTCAATATCTGACAAACGTTTATTCGTGACACGAAAATGAACTTCATTCTCAGCAGCAGTAAGTTCATCTAATTTACTAGCCATTTCAGTAACCTCTTGCAGATTTTTTTCTGATTCATAAAAAAGTTTGTCCCATTCTTCCGCAGACTTCCAATATTTCTTTAGTAATGCTGTCAGAGAAATGTCGTGATCTGAAACAAAAACATTTTAAACAAATTAGTTTATCACAACCAATTTTCCCTTACTTAACTTTGCAAGTTAAAATTAACTCATGCTACTAATGGTATCTTAATGGCTGCAGGACGCACACCTAAATATTTTAATATAAAATGTTCTGCATTTAAAACAGCAATTTCCTTCAAACATTATTAAAATATCAAGAAAACTATCTGTTGCAAGCACAGTCAAGAAATAAGCACATAGATACACTAATGCCCGACTTCACAAACAGATGTTAAGACTTAACACAAATTTAACAATAATTATAACAAAAATTGCATTTCACCAACAAGTGTTAGCTTAACACTTGTGTTAAATCTCTTGTTAAACTAACAAGTCAAATTTATGATGTTACGTTCTTAACAATTGCAAATAGTCAAGATGGCGGGTGTGAACGCAGCTGTTGTTGTCGATTTGCTATATTTAGGACCGTGTAAATGGTATTCATAATAGAGTACGGCCTATGAGGAAAAATGTTTTTGAAGTGCTATCAAAAGAAAAGTTTCTACAGAGGTACAGACTAGCGAAACAAGTTGTTATGAAGGTTACTGCGGAAGTACAAGAGAGATTAGAACATGCATCGAAAGAAATATGCCGATCTCGCATTTGCTTCAAGTATTAATAACTTTGCAATTTTGTAATTCACTGAATTATGTGGATAATACACTGTCCACCTCCCGTCTTGAAATGCTCAAGTTACTTGTCCTTCTTCCCTCCTCGTTTTAAATTTACGTAATACTGACAAAGTTGTTTCGTGCCTATAGAACTGAAACATGCATTTGAATGAAATTTGTTTCCAATATTTTCCCACGTAACATCTTTCTCTTTTACATTCACTACATCCGTCCTCTTATTTTCCACGATATCCTTACAGTTCGTCACCAGTTCAATTAACAATTCTTTCTCTATCTATGAGAAATTTGTTTTACGGCTTTTGTTTACGATTTTGCTTATCCACCATTTTTTTAGCTGTCTGCAGACAAAAATGAAAACAAAAGCGCATTGCAGTACATTCAGAAAATAATACAACTCATCCATAGCCTTCTATAGCTGTAATATTTACAAGTTTCTTGGCATTAACACGTGCTTGTTAACATTTTCAGAAAACAGGTTGGTGAAATGCAAGAAATTTAACAGCTTTGTTAGCGCTGTTACAATTGTTACATTACATATATTAATGTCGATTTTAACATCTGTTGGTTAAATCGGGCATAACTCATCATCTGTTAACAAGCATTTGAAATAATTAGAAATTACTTCAATTTTAAACTTGACTCAACAAACAATGGCATATAATCACTGATTTATGTTATTTATCCTTATAGGTCAGATACAAAGTTGTGTAAAAAAAGTAACGGAAATTATTTTTTTCTGTTTAAACACGCGCTCGTCAAAATTCACCAATCATGGTAACAGAGAAGTCTGACCTTGACTGACACTGGGATAGGTGCCACACAGTCTGTGCGCTGTTCAGTTTGTCTGAGAGAGCCATTATGTAAGCATGTGTTTAAGTGATCCCACTGGATTTCAAGTTAGAACAACGAGCGGCAATTCGGTTTTGTGTTCTTCTCAAAAAATCTGGAACTGAAATGCTGCAAATGATACAAGAAGCATATGGAGACCTAGCTTTATCAAAAACATGTGTTTTTGAATGGCGTAAACAATTTCAAGATGGTGAAAAAAGTCTAGAAGATGCTACACGTTCAGGATGGCCCTCCACTTCAGAAACTGAGGTGAACTGCAGCACCATTGATGTCCTGTTAAAAGAAGATAGATGTATATAAGAGAACGAAGGCTTTCACGGCCGGAGTCAATAGAGCTGGTATTGTTTTCCGGGCTGTTGTGCCGTGGTCTGCTGGAGAATAAAGTTCCAGACGTTTCATCCATGACTGCGATGGACATCTTCAGTGATAGCGCGGTCGAAGTCTTCTGGGTGAAGGTATCGCTGCGTTTGATCCGATGACTGTAGTTACTGCAGTATTTATGCTATGATCACTCCGCTCTGATTGGGTCGGTGGGTGCGTGGCTAGTGGTGGACTGAGTGTGGCTAATGTGCTACTCTCTTCTGATTGGCTCGCTCTGTTTTTTGTAGTTTGATTATTTCTGTCCAGGATTACTGGATGCCAGTTGCTGTTGAGTTTAAGTAGCTCTTCTTTCTTGTTGAAATTGTTGGGATGTTTGAAAATTTCTATAGCTTCCCGCTGAAGGCGGGCATAGTAATGTGTTGTCGTGGAAATGATGTTAGTGTCATTAAAATTAATTCTATGTTCTCCTTCCTCTTCTATGGCGTGCTGAGCAACGGCGGATTTATCTGTCTGCCCAAGACGGCAGCTTCTGATGTGTTCTTTGAGTCTAGTCTTGACACTGTGTTTTGTAGTTCCGATATATACCTTCCCACACGAGCAAGGGATGCGGTATACTCCAGCTGATGATAGAGGTTAATGTTGATCTTTTGTTGAACATAATAAATTTTTAATTTTGTTAGTAGGCCTAAAGATGGTCGCAATGTTATGACGTCGTAATAAGTGGTCTATCCGATCTGTGACATTTTTTATGTAAGGCAAGAAAACTTTGCCCTTAGTTTGTTCCTTGTTTTTGGTAGAAGTTGATGGTCTGGCAGGTCGGAAAGCTCTTCTGATTTCCTGGATTGAATAACCGTTTAGTTGTAGCGACTGTTCAAGGTGATGGAGTTCTTGCTGTAGAAGGTGTGGTTCACAAATGCGAGAAGCACGGGTTGCGAGTGTCTTGATCAAGCTACGTTTCTATCTAGGGTGATGGTTAGAACAATTGTGCAGATAACGGTCCGTATGTGTGGGTTTGCGGTAGACCGTGTGTCCCAGAGTGCCGTTGGCTTTCCTGCTGACTAAGATGTCCAGGAAAGCGAGTTGTTGGTCTTTTTCTTTTTCCATTGTGAACTGAATGTGGGGATGAATGCTGTTGAGGTGTTCAAAAAATTCTTGAAGAGCTTCTTCCCCGTGTGGCCATATGACGAAAGTGTCATCGACATAACGGAGCCAAACTGCAGGTTGGAGTGGAGCTGTACTGAGTGCTGTTGACTCGAAAGTTTCCATATAGAAGTTGGCTACCACGGGACTCAAGGGGCTTCCCATGGCAACTCCGTCAAGTTGTTCGTAGTAACAATGGTTCCACTGGAAATAGATAGTAGTGAGAACATGTTGGAAGAGAGTTATTATGTCATCTGAGAAGATTTCTTTGAGCTGTGTAAGGGCTTCTTGAACCGGCACCATGGTGAAGAGCGATACGACGTCAAAGCTGATGAGAAGGTCATGAGGTTGTAAGGTGATGTTCTGTAGTTTCTGTATGAAGTGAGTAGAATCCTTGATGAAAGAATCTGTGGAGCCAACATGTGGTTGAAGTAAGCCGGCTAGGTGTTTGGCAATCGCGTAGGTTGGAGATCCAATTCCGCTGACAATGGGTTGTAGGGGCACATCCGGTTTGTGAATTTTGGGTAGGCCGTAAAGTCTGGGTGGTAGTGCTTCTGTTTTGGTAACACGTTGTTTGTCTTCTGCTGTTAAGGAAGAATTCTTGATCAGAAGATTAGTTTTTCTTAGAATACGAGCTGTAGGGTCGCGTGGAATTTTCTGATATGTGTCTGGTGTCAGGAGATCCGTGATTTTCTGAACGTAGTCCTTCTGGTTCAGGATAACGGTAGCATTTCCTTTGTCAGCTGAGCAGACAATGATGTCCTTGTTGGCATTCAGATTCTTTAAAGCCCTTCTTTCTGGAGCGGTTAAGTTGCTGGTGTTGCTGCAGAAACTACAGAACATCACCTCACAACCTCATGACCTTCTCATCAGCTTTGACGTCGTGTCGCTCTTCACCATGGTGCCGGTTCAAGAAGCCCTTACACAGCTCAAAGAAATCTTCTCAGATGACATAATAACTCTCTTCCAACATGTTCTCACTACTATCTATTTCCAGTGGAACCATTGTTACTACGAACAACTTGAAAGAGTTGCCATGGGGAGCCCCTTGAGTCCCGTGGTAGCCAACTTCTATATGGAAACTTTCGAGTCAACAGCACTCAGTACAGCTCCACTCCAACCTGCAGTTTGGCTCCGTTATGTCGATGACACTTTCGTCATATGGCCACACGGGGAAGAAGCTCTTCAAAAATTTTTTGAACACCTCAACAGCATTCATCCCCACATTCAGTTCACAATGGAAAAAGAAAAAGACCAACAACTCGCTTTCCTGGACATCTTAGTCAGCAGGAAAGCCAACGGCACTCTGGGACACACGGTCTACCGCAAACCCACACATATGGACCGTTATCTGCACAATTGTTCTAACCATCACCCTAGACAGAAACGTAGCTTGATCAAGACACTCGCAACCCGTGCTTCCCGCATTTGTGAACCACACCTTCTACAGCAAGAACTCCATCACCTTGAACAGTCGCTACAACTAAACGGTTATTCAATCCAGGAAATCAGAAGAGCTTTCCGACCTGCCAGACCATCAACTTCTACCAAAAACAAGGAACAAACTAAAGGCAAAGTTTTCTTGCCTTACATAAAAAATGTCACAGATCGGATAGACCACTTATTACGACGTCATAACATTGTGACCATCTTTAGGCCTACTAACAAAATTCAAAATTTATTACGTTCAACAAAAGATCAACATTAACCTCTATCATCAGCTGGAGTATACCGCATCCCTTGCTCGTGTGGGAAGGTATATATCGGAACTACAAAACACAGTGTCAAGACTAGACTCAAAGAACACATCAGAAGCTGCCGTCTTGGGCAGACAGATAAATCCGCTGTTGCTCAGCACGCCATAGAAGAGGAAGGAGAACATAGAATTAATTTTAATGACACTAACATCATTTCCACGACAACACATTACTATGCCCGCCTTCAGCGGGAAGCTATAGAAATTTTCAAACATCCCAACAACTTCAACAAGAAAGAAGAGCTACTTAAACTCAACAGCAACTGGCATCCAATAATCCTGGACAGAAATAGTCATCAAACTACAAAAAACAGAGCGAGCCAATCAGAAGAGAGTAGCACATTAGCCACACCCAGTCCACCACTAGCCACGCACCCACCGACCCAATCAGAGAGGAGTGATCATAGCATAAATACCGCAGTAACTACAGTCATCGGATCAAACGCAGCGATACCTTCACCCAGAAGACTTCGACCGCGCTACCACTGAAGATGTCCATCGCAGTCATGGACGAAACGTCTGGAACTTTATTCTCCAGCAGACCACGGCACAACAGCCCGGAAAACAATACCAGCTCTATAGAAGATAGATGATTAATGATAGCGAAGATAACAGACATTACTCACATTTCCTATGGGTCAGTTGAAGACAATTTGTAATGATTTGGGCTACATAAAAGTGGCGGCAAAATGGATTCCACGAGTGCTTAATGAGGAACATTTGTGTCATCAGGTCATGACCTACCAGCAGTGGATCGCAAGGCTTTGGAAGGAACTCAACTTTCTGGACCAGATTGTAACTTGCAATGACAGCTGGTTTCATCACTATGATCTGGAAACCAAACAACAAAGTGCACAATGGAAACATCCTGACAGCCCTAGGCCAAAAAAGCAAGGGTGTAACCAAGTGCAGGGTAAGTCATGCATCTTGTGTTTTTCGACAAATTTGGGGTAATTTATGAAGACCTCTTCCTAAACACACCACAGTAACTGCTCAATACTATAGTAAGGTCCTACAAAGGGCCATTCACCAACACCCGTGGTTTATTGTACCTAAGTGGCAAGGGTATCCCCAGGAGGAAGGATGAGGCAAGAGGAAACATGGGAGACGACCCAAGAAGTCACAACAATGTAGAGGACATGGTCCTTACTATCTACCAGCTGAAAACTTCCCTGGCAGACCAGCACAACCTGCATCCCACAAGCTGTGGCCCAGAAACGACCCACCAGGTCAGCTCAGAGACAGTAAACCATACTACCAAAGGAGGAAGTGTTCACCAGGAGCATATCATCCTGTCATGCAGCACCGAGACACCCGCCGACACTTTCTACCCCGAAAGAGACCACTAGATGAGAGATGATGTGAAATGATAATGGAGATTAAATGGAGGGACAGGAAATTCAGGGGATGTAATTAACCTACCTGTCGACCGGCATACCCCCCAAAAAACCCATGGGTCAGGTAGGTCAGCCACGGGAATCAAACACAGGCCTCCCAAATGGGGGCCACAGACGACACCGCTTGAGCCAATCCACTCAGCTCTCAAGTGCTAACCAGAGAAACATTTGATACTTCCTGCACTGAAGATCCCATTGCCAATAATTTAGCTTATTTTAACTGTACTCCAGTTGTATCAGCAAATGTGGAAAGGAATTTCACGCAGTACAAAATGTGACATTCGAGAACCTGTGCATGTTGTTTCCCAACTCAGTAATTCTGAATAAGAGGTTTTTTTTTCTTTTCTTTTTTACATATTCATTTTCCTGTTAAAATATAAATTTGCAAGTTTAAATTAATGTTAATTTCAGTTCTAATGTTACATAAGTAAAACTACGATGTACTCTCATACTCTGAAATGAAGACAAAAGATTTTTGAAATAATTTTTTAAATACCTTTATTGATGTTTAGGTCACTTTATCGATAATGTTTCAGACACTTTTAGGTCATCAAAATCTAGATCCTGATTATAAGTAATATGCTCTATGGTTATATGTACAATTTTGTGGACTTACTTGAATTGGAACAACCAATGTTAATAAAAAAAAAAAAAAATCCACTTTTATTTTGAAGTGAAGAATTCCACTTTTCACGTTGTGTTGGAAGCAAATGAATACATAATTACTATAAAAATAAGCTTTATCAATTCATTTCATACCTTCCTCCTCTGTTTCCATCTTGACTGGCCTAAATTCAGGATTGAATTCAGATTTAAGTGGATAAGGACACTGCAAAACAGAGAAGCACAATTTCAAAAAACACACACTCATCATACTGTAACAAAAAATTGTGTCCAGTAAAGAATCAATGTGTACTAGAAATCTTTGATAATGATCCAACCCAAAGAGATTAATTTTTATTCACAATAGAATTAATTACAGCCAGATTACTAAAGCATAACCATTTGTTTGGATGTGTAGTTAATCAACTTGGTCTTAAATTTCATATTACTGACAGTGCAAACCACAATAATAATATCCCTGAAGTAAAATTAAATAATAAATTGATCTCATATAAAAATGAAACTAACTTTTTAGGCTTGTGGATGCAGAATAACTTAAAATGGAAAGCTTATATAAAACATTTAATAACCATATTAAGTAGAAATGCCTGTCTCTGTAGAGTAGATGGTAGCGTGTCTGCCTCACATTCAAGAGATCTCGAGTTCCAAACTCAGTCAGGGTGAGTTACCTGGATAAGGTTTTTTCTGGAGTTTTCCCTTATCCTTAAAGACAAATGTCGGGTAGTTCTAAGCTCCATGGGCCCTGGACACATTTGAGCATCATTTCAGCCATTTCATTCACCGTCCGATATGACTTAACGTTGGACGTAAAATTTAAAAAAAGTAGAAATATACAGTGAGTGTGAAAATTGTTCGTACACATAAAAAAATTACATTAAAATTCTTGGAGAAACAGGAATGGGATGTTTGGCAAATTTTTAAATAAATTAATAAAATCCAGTAAAGCATTTATGTTGTATTTGGTAATACGAGGCATGTTTTTTAAGTCAGTACCATTTTGCGATTCCTCTGCCGCCGCAGCGCTACAATCGGCGTTCCCCGCATGCGCGCTGGTTACCTACATCTCTTGTCTACGCATTGATGCCATTACAGTCTGATTCTTCATTGTAAAGTCTGTCTACTCAACGCAAGTGCACGGCGGCCGCTTTCTTTGAGGAACCCTCATAATCGTTTTACAACATGGACCCTCCTCCTGACGGTCCCCTCTACAAGGTTGCAACATCTTAACATCACCGTCTTGCACCTAATGAAACAGAACAACTGGAAGTTGGAACTTTGGCAACTGAGACTCCACGCGGAGTAGACATGCAACTGTCATTTTCAGAAAATCACGGTTGCTATTGGTCCCCAACGTCAGTGTTCCATTTCTGAAGTGTGGAGATAGATTTATGACGGTCATTAGTGGGCGGAAAGGTCAGGTTCTTTGAGGTCCCTTTGACTGGGAACTGCACACACGTTGGCTAAACAGACTTTATACGTTGGTTACTGAGTGTTTAAGATGCCTCCGACAATCGTGAGTCCCGCCGATTGCGAAGTACGGGCTGTTATACGATTTCTTAGTGCTAAAGGTGTAAAACTGATTGATATTCATCCTGAGATCTGTGAAGTTTACGACAAAACATTATGAGTGTTGGAATGCTAAGGAAATGGGTGAGAGCATTTAAAGATGGCTGCACAAATGTGCATGATGAAGAACGGAGTGGGCGTCCTTTGGTCGTTACAGAAGATATGGTGTAGAAAGTGGACGAAAAGGTGAGAGAAAACAGACGCTTTACAATTTCATCACTGTGCGACTATTTTCCTCAATATTCTCGTAGTGTTTTGTATCGCATTGTGACCGAGAACTTGAAGTACCGGAAATTGTGTTCACATTGGGTTCCGAAAATGTTGACGGATTTGCACAAAACCCAATGTTTAGTCAGTGCATTGACTTTCCTTGAGCGGTACCACAATGAAGGTGAAGATTTTGTAGACCAAATTGTTACTGGTGACGAAACATGGGTGGCCTATGTCACACCAGAATCTAAACAACAATCCATGGAATGGCGACATTATCACCCACAAAAGTGAAGTTTAAGCAAACAAAATTCTGCCCGGAAAATCATGTGCACAGTTTTTTGGGACAGAAAAGGAGTATTGCTAGTGGAGTTTCTGCCTCGTAATGAGACAATCAATGCAGCGTCTTATTGTGAGACATTGAACAATCTGCGCCGTGTAATCCAGAACAAAAGATGTGGCAAGTTGAGTAAGGGTATAGTTTTACTGCATGACAATGCCCGTCCACATGTGGCTAATAGGACCAAAGATCTCATCAAATCTTTTCAATGGGAAACTCTAGATCATCATCCATACAGCCCTGATCTGGTGCCCAGCGACTACCATTTGTTCCTGCACTTGAAGAAACATCTGGGCAGTCAGCGTCTTCAAGACGATAACGAAGTCAAAACAGTTGTGATATAGTGGTTAACACGTCAGGCGGCAGAATTTTATGAGGAGGGTATTAAAAAACTGGTGCCACGTTATGACAAGTGCCTCAATATTCGCGGAAATTATGCAGAAAAGTAGATTAAGGTACAGGCTTTCATGTAAAAATAAAATTTTTGCGATATCTATGCACGTCTTTTTTTAATTCCAAAACGGTACTGACTTAAAAAATATGCCTTGCATTTTAGATAACAAACATATAAATTATTTCCTCTTGAAATAAAAAATATTGCTATTATTTCAAACAAAAGGTGATCATACACCTACGATTTCAAAAACATTTTTACATCATTCAATATTTAGTGAGCTTTCCTTTTGCTTTTATAACTGCCTCCAGTCCCCACGGCACTGATTCCACTAGCTCTCTTGTTTTCTTTGGTTCAATTAGGTCCTAATCTATTTGAAGTGCCTGTTTTAATCCTTCTTTATTGGAAAATGAGTGATTTATGATTTTCCTCTTCAAAATAGGCCACAGATGCTCTATAGGGTTGATATCTGGTGACTGGGGAGGTGTATGAAGTTGTTTTGGTGTGTTATAAAGCAGCCACAAACGAGTATTTCCAGCTGTATGTTTGGGGTAGTTTTCTTGCTGAAACATAAAATTGTTCTCAAGACCTAGTTTCTGGGCACTAGCATGGAAATTTTCCTTTAAAATGTACATATGGATTTTATGGTTCATAGTTCCATCAATAAAGTGCAGTCGACCCACACCTGAAGCACTCATACACCCCCAGACCATCACGGAGCCACCTCCGTGTTTTACTGTAGGCACTAGATGTTTGGAATGCAGCTCTGTATTTTTCTTGCGCCATACCATTCGCCTTCCATCAGACCCAAAAATATTGAACTTACTCTCATCGGAAAATATCACCCTATTCCAGAAGTCTGTTCCGTTATGTTGGTGCTCCTTTGCAAAATTCAATCGCTTTATTTTACTTTTTTTTTCTGTAATTTACGTCCTCCAACATTTAGTCATATCGGACGATGAATGAAATGGGTGAAATGATGCTCAAATTAGCCCAGGGTCCATGGAGCTTAGAGTTACCTGACATCCGTCTTTCAGGATAAGGGAAAACCCCGGAAAAATCTTATCCAGGTAACTCACCCTGACCGAGATTCGAACTCAGGACCTCTTGAACATGAGGCAGACATGCTACCATGTATGCTACCGAGGCGGGCTTCGCTTTATTTGATTTCCTTTTACTCACCCAGAACTTATTCTGGGGTACTCGACCGTGATATCCAGCTTCTCGATAAACATTGCGAACAATGCTGGCCGAAACGTTTATACCACTTCGACCCAGATCTGCAGCCAACTTCACAGCACTGAGTTTTGTATCCTTTGTTATTTCATGCACAATAACTCTTTTATCTTGCTCTGTCAACAACTTTGGTCTTCCAGTTCTTGGTCTGTTTTACACCGTTTTTAAAACACAAAACCTATCTATTATTGTCTGCACGGTGGGGCGAGGTCTGTCAACAAGATAAGATATTTCTTGTAGCGATTTGCACTGATTATGGAGTTTAATAAATTTTCTTGTTTCTTTGCTGGTTTCCCTGTGCTTGCTTCCCATTTTGACGTTCCTGTGTGTTAGTTCACTTTTGACTGACGTCTGACCCTGCTCTGTTTCTTATCACTGCTATACACAGGTAAGCTGCCAGGTGAATGTTGGCTTGTTATGCCTTTGAGTTTATGTTCCCGAAATACTACTGCAGGTGTACGATCACTTTTTGAGCCTACTTTAGACGTCTTCTTGTGCATTTTATTTATGATTATACACATCGCATTGCAGTTCTGTTTGTGTACTTCTGCAAATAAGTGTTTTCCATTGATGTCTTGTATGTTACATATTTCTTAAAACCCGTGCTTCTTGTTTGATGCACATTCTAATGCAAAACAATATAGGTGTACGAACACTTTGTACAGTGACTGTATAGATCTATGCCTTAAAGAGTTTTAAGCCTTCATACACTATTAATAGCTATTATGCCCACATACACTCAATGCCCGCCTCGGTAGCATAGATGGTAGCATGTCTACCTCATGTTCAAGAGGTCCCGAGTTTGAATCTCGGTCAGGGTGAGTTACCTGGATAAGGTTTTCTCTGGGGTTTTCCCTTATCCTTCAAGATGAACGTCGGGTAACTCTAAGCTCCATAGACTCTGCACTCATTTGAACATCCTTTCACCCAATTCATTCACCGACCGATATGACTGAACATTGGAGGACGTAAAAAAAATATCACTCAATAATTAAATATGGAACCACATTTTGGAGAAAATCTTCAGGGATGTTTTTATCAAAAAAACAAGCCATTTAAATTACGTGTGTTGAATAAATGTTATCCTCTTGTAAGCCACTATTCAGAAAGCTTAGCATGCTTACTTTGGCATATACTTATATATTAGAGACAGTTTTATTTGTAAAAATGAGTAGATTTAGTTTTCAAAACAATGAATATGTCCATAATCATTACATTAGACATAATAAGGATAGAGATTTAACCTCTCAATCAGAACTGCGATGAGTAGAATGGAGTACTGCACTCTAGTTTAATGATTTATAATTGCTTCCTAATGACATTAAAAGTACAAGGGCTGTTTTATAAAGAATGATCATAATTTTTTACGGTCATAATTTTCCGCACTAAAATTCAATCTTATTATATTCTGTTAGCTTAATGTAAAACAAATAAGCCGTAGTGGTTTCATTGTTGGTACCCCTGGTTCCCGCCTGTGAGAACCAGGCAAGTTCAGACATGTTCAGTATCGCCTACCACTGCAATGGAGGTAACACGCAGGGAACAATATGCAGCATTGAAATTCTGCTTTTGTCTCAACAAATCTTCAGTTGAGGCCTATACAATGTTACAGGAGGCATATGGAGAGTCTGTTCTTCCCTACAGCACAGCTTGAAGGTGGTTTAAAATGTTTAAAGAGGGGAGACAATCAATTTCAAAGGAAGGTGGACCTTATGCTCCAGTTACTGCTCTTATGGAAGAAAACATCAATACCACTGCTGCCATTGTGAGAGAGAATCGACAAATTACCTTAAGATCAATTTCTGAAATACTGAACATATCATTGGATGCCACCCACACGTTGGTGACAGAAACATTACACATGAGCCGTGTTTGTGCGCGATGGGTTCCAAGACTGTTGACTCCCGAACAAAAGGACATTCATGGAAATTAATTGTTCTTTCACACTAGCCGTGTGTAGAACGCATTATGAAAGTGTAGAGCCAGACTGAAAAATTCAATGCCACAGCCGGGATTTGAACCACGGATCTTCTGATTTCCGTCCAGCCTCTAACCATTTGAGTTACTATGGCCAACATGCCGACATGACATTAAATTCTCCAACTGACTCGTGTTTCTCCTGGTAAACCACTTAGGAGTTCTCATAAACACATGAGACAATTACCTCAATGGCGACGTACTATGCTGTAAGTACTTTAAGGCCCGGGTTTTATAGTTCGGACCACTATTAGGTACAATTAATGGAAATTGTTCTTTCACACTAGCCGTGTGTAGGACGCACTATGAAAGTGTAGAGCCAGACTGAAAAATTCAATGCCATAGCCGGGATTTGAACCACGGATCTTCTGGTTTCCGTCTAGCCGCTCTACATTCGCATGCAAGTCTGCATGCAGTTAAAGTTGATGTTACAGGAAGATCCGGAGTTTCTTTCAGACGTAATCACTGCTGATGAAATTTGGCTACATCATTTTGATCCTGAGAGCAAACAGCAAAACTCAGTGTGGAAATCTCCTTCATCACCAACCCCCAAAAAAGCAGAAGTGGTTGCTTCTGCTGGGAAAGTTATGGTCATCTCATTCTTTGATATTCGTGGAATGGTTTATCAACATATTGCACACACACACGCACGCACGCACGCACGCACGCACGCACACACACACACACACACACACACACACACACACACACACACACACACACACACACACACACACACATCAGTAACTGGATGTCCTGAAAACATTGCAAGTCCGTATCAGGCACAAAAGACAAGAAGGCTGTAGAGTAAACATGGCCGAAAGCTTAAGCAACTTTATAAATATTGCATGGCTGGTAACCCAAGAAGCTCTACTTAATAATCGTGAAAGCTTCAAATCTTACACCTAACTAATGATTCATTATTGTTGCAGCTACAATATTAAACAGATAAAGTTATCATTGCAACAAACATTTGAGTAAAATGTAATGCTAGATGTCCTAGATAGCCAATTATGCAGGAGCAAAATGCTTTCTACAGTACAGAGGAATTTAAGTACAATGCTAAATACAATCAAAGTGAGTAAATACGAGGTGCGTTCAAGTTATAACATCTCCCAATTTTTTTTCAGGACTGGGACCAGATAGGAACTTCTGGTTTCTTTCTTTCTTTTTTTTTTTTTCAAATACACCTGGACTCTTTGTGAATGCATAACAGAGATGGAAGCACTGTACAGTGCATAGAACTCTAGTGGGAAAGCCGAGAGTTAGGACTGTTTTTGATACTTAAAATGGTGACGTTTTCATTGCAAGAACAGTGTGTAATCATTCGTTTTCTCCATTTTCATGGTGTGACACCTACTAAAATTTATCACCAGTTAAGTGAGGCATGTGGTGATGGTACCATGGATGTGTCTAATGTGCGTTCCTGGGTGCAACAGTTCAATGAAGGCAGAACATCGTGTGACAACAAGCCAAGACAGCTGCAGACATTGCCTCCAAAACTGGCATTTCCGTGAGATCTGTGCACACAATCCTGCATGAAGATTTGAAAATGTTCAATCGGCGATCCTCCAAAACAATGTTCTCCATTTGCTGGATCATATCAGACCAGCTGGTACGAGGCCATGACTCTTGGTTTGTTGTTACACAACGTTTTGCATTCACTGAACTGCTGCACCCAAGAACGCACATTAGACACATCCATGGTACCCTCACCACTTGCCTCACTCAACTGGCAATGAATTTCAATAGGCATCACACCACAAAAATGGAGAAAACAAATGATTACATGCTGTTCTGGCAATGAAAACATCATCATTTTAAGTATCAAAAACAGTCCTAAGTCTCGTTGCTGCCACTAGAGTTCTATGCACTGTACAGTGCTGCCATCTCTGTCATCCATTCACAAAGAGTTCACGTGTATTTAAAAAAAAAAAAAAACAGATATTGCTATCTGGTCCATGTCCTAAAAACACCTAGTAGGTGTTATAACTTGAATGCACCTTGTATTGTATAAATTTGTATAAGCAGTATAAGCATAAATGTAGTTTATAAGTAACTGAAATTGAAACAAATTTGTGATTAAATTGTGTTATACATGTATGTATATAATTGTGGCATATCTTTTTGTACTTTGAGCATAAGGATGAATTAAAATGAAATGAAATGATGGGACTGAACAAACAAACAAGCTTGTCTAACATTGCGAGATACTCGCCATGCCATGCCAACCTTTGAAGCAACATTATCAAATCATTTTCATACCTGAGTGTTTAGGCATACTTTTAGTTCTTCTTCCAAACTGATTAGAATAAACTTCAACTCCCCCATGCACAGTGGACATGTATTCAAACTCTGGAACAAAACATTTAATGTGATTATCTTGGAGAGTAGTACCTGGTCTACTATAATTCAGATCTAATAATCACTACAACAGATATGGCGCAAGTACATGGGAAAATAGATTAAGGGCAACTCAAGAGGCAAATACTACTTCGCAGCAGCAGAGCTACAAAAATGACATCTACTTTGGCTCTAATAGTAGCGGGAATTTGGCCTATTGACTATATCATTAGATTAAGGGATGCAACTTACTAGCTAAAGAAGGAAGAATTCGGGAATCTTTTTAAAATTATGGGAAAAAGGTGCAGTACTAAGAAAGAAGTTAAAAAATTATTTATTACAGGAATGGCAAGAAGAGTGGGATAATGCACACGTAGGAAGAAGAGTACATGATTTACTTCCGGACATTAAAGAGAGGCTAAATTGGAACTATAAAGCCAAAAAAAGAATTTTTTTCACTTTGTTATAGGACATGGCCCATATAATGTATATTTAAAAAGAATAGGGAAGAAGAAGTAAGATTTATGTGAGCAATGTAACTGTTTAGATTCGCCTGAACATGTTATTTTTGAATGCAATAAATAGAGTGCACTAGTAGAAGACGGTCGAAGGAAACTTTAAGGAAAATGTTTATGGAATATCTTAAGAGAAGCAGAAGATTATGCACATTTAGAAAATGTCTCAGATAATATCCGCTAAGGTGTTAGAGGAATATATGATCTGCAACAAAATACTTCTAGAAAGAAATGTAGGAACATTTCAATCTACGAGAAAAGAATATTACTTAAGAGATTGTACGAGGGAAATAGGACCAAGAGAAACTGAAGATACAGATTACCTGATTTGAAGATCTAATTTAAGACACACAACCGATAAATACAAGACGCCAGTTATGGATATAAGAAAGAAAAGCAGAAACAATAGAAGGAGAATCCCAGGAGAGCCAGAGGAGATATATGGAGAGTATCAGAGCGGACAGACACAACTGTTTATGTAGAAGAGGAAAGATGACAACCCAGATATCTGGAACTGACGAACCAGCTCCATCTACTGATGACAGTCCCTTTAGGAGATGAATACCAGCAGGAGGAAGCTTTGGATACCAGTTGAAGAGGAAATTTTAAAATTGCAGGAAACAGTCTTTCGTAGTTTGTTATAGCAATTAAAGCTATAGTAGAAATGTAGATTTGATTTATATTGTTGGCGTAGAAGTAAAGTAGAAGAAAGACTGCTTTAGATAATTACACGAGTAGATTTGTAACGTTCCTGGAATCCAGTAATCTGTAGGATTAATTAGTTCGTTAAGGTAACAAGTAGATTATATCTGCAAAATTTGTAATTTGTTTTGTGTAATTTGATTTAAAAATCAATAAACCTAAAAATGAAGTTTGCATAATAAGGCCTGCTATAGATTACAGAAACTGGGCTATTAGATATATAGATTTTATTTTATTATTTTGAATCACTACAACAGCAGTGGAAGATAAAATCCACGCATCCAGATAGGTAGCAGTTCTCAATAGTAAAAGGTTCACCGTGCACTCTAAATGGCCGTCATCTGCTATAAGAATGGCGGGTATCGCCTGGGTGGTTTGAGCATTGCCAACAGTGAAAATATGCATGTGCTGAAGCTACCAACTCTGCAAAACCGAACTAGCGATATTCACTGTAACTTTAAAATGGATCAATTAAGTTAATTATAGACTACTTTTATTCTCATGATGTAGTGAGCCTCAAGATCGGATAAGTGGATTCCAAATGTGGTGAGGGCCTGAACTTCAAAATGTTAAATGCAGTTGGTATAAACTCAAGATACACTGAATAGGTGCAAAGGCATATCGTGGCTCTGACATCATAACTTGGGCATTGCCAACTTTCAGAACATGCTACTGCGGAAAATACCAACATTACACAAGCAAACCAGCGATACTGTAATAAGCGATGTAAAGATAAGTGGATGATTGACAGAGTTATCATTATTATATATTATATTCTTACTATTATTATTATCATAATTATTTAAAAACTTAAAGGAATCTAGCACAAAGTTTTGGAATAGTCAACATTACATAAGCAAACCAGCGATAATATAATACCCAATGAAAATGAAATGTGTAGTGTTTAACGCCCGCTTTAACTACATAAGGCACCGCAGGCGATGACACTGATGATACATGAGATGAAGATGGAGCACCAGTGGAATAAGATGGCGGGGGAAACCGGAGATCCCGGAGAAAACCCGCCCCAGCGCAGTGTTCTCCACCACAAATCTCACTTTGTGGTCAACTGGGAATGAACCCGGGCCGCCTTGGTGAGAGCCAAGCGGTCTAACCACTGAGCCACGGCGCGGCCATATATAACACCCAAATCAACTGACAAAGATCAGTGGATCATTGCCAGAATTATTATTATTATCATTATCATCATCATTATTATTATTATTATTATTATGATTATTATATATTCTGATATTCTCACTATTATCATAATTACTTAAAAAGTTAAAGGAATTTAGCACAGTTTTGGAATAGTCAACATTACGTGAGTAAACCAGCGATACTGTAACACCCTAATAAACTGATGGAAAGATTAGTGGATCATTGCCAGTTTTTTATTTATTATTGTTGTTAATAATTATAAACAAAGCTTATTACGCCTATTTCCATTACTATCGCTAGTTAATAAGAAAGTGTGTTGGCATCACTCCACTGTTTTCGCGTATATCGGAGCGCCGCAGTAGGCAGCTTCTTGTTTTCGTGACGTCATTCCATACCAAACATAACTCTGCGCACCTATTCAGCACTTTTACCAATTAAATGCTGTTGAAACAATGTTTTTCTAAAATGAAAACTTGGGAATTTATAAGGCTAATGCATTTTTTTAAAACCTAATAAAAACAGGCACTTAATTTTTGATCCCCTTAAAAGTTATAGCCAAAATTTCATACGTTTTCTTCATCCTGTACAGTAATAATGATAATAAGAATAAAAAGAATAAAAATAGAAAGAAAATTAATGTGGGTTGGCAACACTTCGCTTTATTGGCATGTCAGAGCTCCGCAGTTGGCAACAGCCTCCTAGGAAACGGCATGACTTACCGTAACAGATAACAGCTGTCTATGTGCAGGATAACCAAAACTAGTCATACAGAGCTGAGTTAACTAAACTAGTCTGCCCGCCAAACTTATTTTACAAGTATAGAGACAACATTGATTTACCAATCCGATATTATCCACAAACACGTTTAAACACTCCGCTTTGTCGGCGTATTTCACAGCTCCACAGTTGGCAACAGCCTCTTAGGAAACGGCAAGAATAATGTAACAGACGAGAGCTGTCTATGTGCAGGATAACCAAAACTAGTCATACAGAGCTGAGTTAACTCAACTAGTCTGCCCGCTAAACTCATTTTACAAGTATAGACAACATTGATTTAACAATCTGATATTATCCACAAACACATTTAAACACAGAACATATTACTGTTATAAACAGCAGAAACAGTCTTTGAAGGACAAAAACTAAGGCAACATTATAGTTAAGTGAAAAACTTTTTTCCTTCTCAAAATATTATGGCCATCAACAATTGCGTGGGCTAACCACATATTATTTTTATACGTTACCTCAGGAGTCTCGTCACACATTTTGTTCGCAGAACACGTCCTTTGTAAAGTTTATATTTAATTTAAATAAATCACTTATTATTATTTAATAATTATGTTGCCGTTACACACAAAACTTAAAAGGCATTACACTCTACATATAACACAATTTCCGATTTCATGCGGCACTTTACGGAACTACAGCGGCAGCCAATATTATACATTGACGTTCGTTACAGGACACGGGCCACAGTTTGTGTGGCGTACGGGCCTCGTTCACTGCTACACTCTTTGGTATTTCTGTAATGGAACGCCTGTGCATAAAAAGCACATAAAAAGGAAGATCCACAATACCAATGCTTATTGCATTGAATTTTTCAGTTCAGATTCTACGAATCAAATTTTGCCTAAATATGGTTTGCGTATGTTAGAATAATCAGTTATCATTGATTACATTTACATATAGAAATTGATACATGAATTGTTATATAATTTTGAGTGAAGAAAGTTAAAAAATTATTTACTAATGGTATATCAAAATGTGAAATTTATTTCGTTTAAATATAGCGTATAGATAGAATGGAAAAACGAGAAAGGTAAATTATTATTATTTTAGTTTTGTTTTGGAACCACAATACTCAAGAAAACTGAGTCTTAAAGGTATTCAAACCAAAAAGTGTTCAGAAGTCGTGAACGTGAAGACTTCTTTTCCGAGCACGGCATGGCTTATTCTGCTTTCTTTGCAGTCTTAAAACCTAAATCACACAACTGTTCTTTCGTTCAAGAGCAGCAGAATAAAATATTTTACTAATACGGAACAAAGGATACTAGGCCGTGAAATAAAAACAGAACTGCAATACATAATTATTTAGTTTCCACAGTAAACTAATATGCTCCATTATCATAAAACTTCTCTGCACCTGCATTGACTGTCGTCTTTTTAAAAAATAGTATTAACATTTATTATTTCCTTTGAATAAGTAAGTAAATAAATAATACTAACTTTGTCTAGCAGTATTACAACACTATTTTAAAGGATTTTTTTTCTCTCAACCATTCGATCTGCACTAACACTAAGTATACTTGATGTGGATAACTAATTACACAAACTAGTAACTAAGAAAATGCTACTACAATTCTCCTATTGTAATATCCTTATTAACAACAGGTAATAAATACTAACACATGAAATTAATTTGAGCATTTCAAAAATAAATTTCAGGTATATTGACGAAATCCTACTGGGTCTCCTATCGTAGTTGGAATTTGATAGTAATTATATACTAAGAAAGCCTGACGGACAATATACACACACCGATTTTGATTAAAAATACCAGATACTTAAATGTTTCTAAGACAAATTAAATGTATATCTTGAATTTTCTGGGAACGTCATTTGAGTTCTGTACATTCTGGATTACTTCCGTATAACTGATAAACTGACAAAATTTTAATGTTAAGGGAAGGCATCGGTGAAATTTCGTTAAAAATGACAAAAAACATTTTCCGTTTTTTTGCATTAAAATTATGTTTAAACATTGTAGTTTCAGAATATGCCATCAGTTAGGCCCTCGCGCCATTTAAAGAGCAGCTACGTCATTATTTATACGCCCATGTGCAGGTGGGCGTTGCTATTTATATTGCTTTTTCCAGTGTGTCGCAAAGAAATTGATGGAATTCTCACGTTTAAACTAAGCGGTTTGATTCTGTAACTGTGGTAATGTGCAGAGACACCTTCTGGATGTTTGTGGAAGCTACTGAACCTTTCCGCTACCATTTTTACATATCATTTCCCACTTACTACTTTTGAAAGTAAACAAACATTTCCACTGACACGTAGTGTTTGTGAAATATGGTTTACATGCAAGTGAAAGCTGTGGATAGCAGCTTATATTAAATTATTATTGTTTAGAATGGGAATAAAGCCTGATTTAACATTTTATTGCTTTCTTGTTGCAAAAGTAGGTATATGATTCATACCAGGTTAGGTTAGGAGTACAGTAGCTATTTCAAAGCAAAATATAATGAAACTTTAAGGTGTTATAGCCATAATAGTAAGTAATGATACTAGAATGCTATGCCTGAGGTAAATGTTAAGTGAAAACATAGCCCAAGAATTAACAGTGATTCTAGTAGGTCACCTTTTGATGTAAATAGAAGAATGGTTGATGTATTTCTGGGCATTGGTAAGGGTCATATTTCTATGCAGAAGTTTTGTATGACCATGGGTATGAATTGCATGAACTATTCTACCTACAATTTCCATCTCATAGACAAAAATAAAGAGATTAGTTAGTACTATTATATGGGAAAGTTGCATTAAAGGAGAAGCACAGAATGCTAATAAAAGTTTCCATGGAGTAAATGTCACAAAGAAGTTTTTGTATTAAGAAAGAAATTGCAGTGATTGCAGCTGTTGGTAAATTTAATATGGGTTAAAAGGATAGACTTAAAGTTAAGGCAAAAGTTGCAGCAAGCAAAGTAAGTCTTGTTAGCAAGAAAATTAGCAGTATTAGGGAAAGGTGAAAGCTAAAACAAAGTGATCAAAGTTCATTGAGCAAATATAAATCTGCCAAGCAGCAGTTAAAGGTGACTAAATTAAAAGAAGAAGAGGATAGTAAACTAGCTGAGTGGTCTTCATATAGTGCAGGATGGTTTTGAAACATAGAAAAAAATGTTGTTTATATTTAGAGCTTCCAACTAGATTTTTCATGTCCAACTTTTAGCATTTTTAATACCCCTTATAGTCCAGACACTAAAGTTTTCAATGAATTTCTTTAGATAAGTTTTCAATAAAAAGTGGTATCAATATGGCTGTATATGAATAAATTAATAATGATTGGTATTGAAAAAAGAAAACGAAAAAAATTCAAGAAAATTCTATCATATTCCTTAAATTTTCTCCTCCAGAACCATTAGACTGGGGCAAATGAGTATATACATATATAGTTTTGTAACTATTATATAAAGGAACCAGAATCCAAAGTTCCAATCATTTATAACAAAAATATTAGAGAATGTAATATGTTTCCCAATGTAAAGAAATTGCAGCAAAAATTAAATTATTATCTTTTTGGTAAAAACTATTGTAGATAGAAAAATTATAAAAAAAGGGCCAAAGGTAACCAAATTAAAGAGAAATCAGGTAATAAGATAGCTGTAGGGCCTGCATATGATGCATGGAGTTTTCAAAGTAAAGAAAGTGGTGTAATTTCAATCTAAATCTTTAAATTCATTTTTCTCCACTTTCAATTTTTGAACATTTTAGTATCTTCAAAATGCTCCAACTTCTGCAATTCTCAACAAATTTGTATTAAACTTTGCATACATATTCCTACATAAATGTTTAATAAAAGTTTGTTTTTTTGTTTATTTAAATTAAATAGTTTATTTATTATTGATGTTTAAATATCGAAATTGCAAAAAAAAAATTAAGAAAAATTTAATATATTCACACAAAAATTTTTTTTGTCCAAAAATACTTGATACACACTTTAAAAGTATAGCAACTTTTATAACTGATGTACAGAGAAACCTGAATCTAAAATTTAAAGTTTCTAAAAGAAAAACTGTATGACCTGGGACTTCTTATATAACATACAAAAATCATTCTATAAAAAGCACAAAATATTTTTTTTTTTTTTTTTTTTTTTTTTGAAAAAACTATTTAAGGTAGAAAGATGAATTTTAAAATCTTAACTAGATTCCCTATACCCCACATAATGACAAAATTTCAAGCAGTTCTGATGTAAACTTTGGATTTTAGCATTTTTCACAGATGCCTCCCCTTAAAAAGTGTGGATATTAAAGCTACAATATATGTCGGATATTTTTTGTGCAGTAGATAATTTGAAACGTATTCCTTTAATTTTACATTACTTATATTACCCCCAAATAAGCAATCATTATTCATTTTTTAATTGTTGATGGTACAAAGGAAACAGAAACTCAATATCCACGCATAAACAACAGCTATTAAAATATCTTGACTGTCAATTGTTTTTACAATTATTGTTGATTAATCTAGTTTATGGATGCAATGGGTAAGTTCTTACTTTTGTTCTGCATTAAATTTGCACCTTTTTTGCAAGAAAAACAGATGATTCATTTCCAGCAATTCCACAATGTGCAGGTATCCACTGTAATATAATCCTTTCTGTAGTTTTTGAAATTGTTGGATCATTTTGTGACATTCTTTAATTTGGATTGACCTCATTTTATATGAACTTATTGCACATAATGCTGCTTTAGAATCAGAAAGTATTACAGCAGTTTTGAATGTATCTATTCTGTATAGAAGGTGTTAGAGTGAAATATAAATAGCCGTTACTTCTGCATCAAAATTTGTTGTGTGGTATCCTGCTGGTTGATAGAATGAGAACAGTGCACACTTAATTCCTGCTCCTGAGTTGTCCAAGTTAGATCCATCTGTGTAAATATGTAACCATTGTTCAGGTGGGTATCTATTCACAGTTTCTAATGCTAGTGCTTTTAGTACAGGTTTGGAAGTTTCAGATTTCGTAACTATTTGTTCTAAATCTAATTGAATATTAATTGGTTCAAAAGTTAGTGGGTTTTCTTTGATTAAAATGTTTTTTTTTTTTTTTTTTTTTAGAATTAGGAAGATTCAGATCCATTTTTAATTCCGTAACTTTGTATAGGAAACTTGTTTGTGTTTTCGTCTTGATTGGTTGTAGTAATCTTTTCTCCCATTTTGTTGTTTTTAACCGCAACATTTTTTCATGTTTTATTAGTGCCTGCTCCTCTAAAGTTAGAGGTATTGGATTGTTCTGAGTTAAGGATTGCAATGCCGTGATTGGAGTTGATTTTGTTGCACCGGTTATTAGACGCAGGGCCTGATTTTGGCATACTTCTAGGTTAGATTAGATTAGATTGATTTGCGTTCAGTAGGTTCACTTGTAGCCAGAAAAGGCTGTGAACATTGAACATGTCCAGAGTTATAAAATTTAATAGCATATATATGTACAAAAGTTAACATAAGGCACATATTATAGTATACAGGCAATATGAACAACAATATGGAAAACAAAGCAGGGACAATTATATACAAAATGAAACACTTTTTAAACCAGCTTTCACTTGGCTTATGCCAGTACGTCTCAACCTTTTTGCAATGGATACCATTCTTGTTACTTATTAAATACATATACATTAAAAATAAACTTTCAATTTGCATAAAATATTTATTAGTAATGATTTGTCATTGGAATAGTTAGATACTACTTATAGAGCTACAGAAGCATTATCAGCATAATTTGTCATTCAGATAATCTTGTACAGAATAAAAAGATTTTGAGCAAAGGTACTCTCTAACAGCTTTTTTAAAAGCACCGAAATTATCAACTTTTTCTTTAAGAGCATTAGGAAGTGGGCCAAATATTTTGATAGCTTCATAATGCACACCTTTCTGGAAGCAAGAAAGTTTAGCACTGGGGTAATGGATATTATACTTTTGTCTAAATGAATACGTGATTATACAATTCAGGTGATGTCATACCATTTTCGTATAATAGTTATTACGTATACACATCTTAGTTACCTTGGGGGAAACAGTTTCGTTTTCTTCGTGCTCCTCATACGCTCTCACAAGCCTTTTAAATAGTTTTCAATGTTTACCTTCGCTTCACTACATTAATGGTTAATACCTGCGGTTAAAACTTAAATCAGTACCATCCTCAAATTCCAGCTTTGAGATATACTCTTAAATAGATGGAGTTAGCCAATTATAGTGTTTCATTAATATTATCACATCGGAGTTCACGTGAGATTATTGAGAGATTTACCGAGAGATTACGTCGCCATTGCTATCTGTTTTGGAGAGACAGAGGCCACTTCGCCACCATCACGAAGACACGGGAGCAGGGGAATCGTCCCGTAGCTTCTTAGCTGGTTGGCACAATGGAAGTGGGATGCTTTCAAGAACAGTCTGGTGACGGGGCGGAACTGTGTTGCTACTTCGCAAAAGACCTTTATAGACTGTGTTTCAAGAAGGATCCAATTCCAGAAAGATCCACTCCCCCAGGCAGATTTATAAAAACCTATGCAATGCTGAGAAGCAGTCGATGTCATCTGTCAAAGTGAGTTGACCAGAGTCGAGTTAGTGTGGTGCTTAGTGTGGTTCTTTCCAAACTCCGTGATAAGGAGTCGAAAAGACGCAGTTTACATGTTAATATCAGAGTTGTGTATGTACCTCCGTATTAGAGGTAGACTTTTGTATATGTCAGAAAGATTATAGCAGCACAAAGGGTGCGTGTAAGGGAAACCGAGAGCCGTTTGGATATATGTGTAAAAGAAAGGCTGATTGTAGGTACGTTAACATTCAGCTAACAGTTTTGGTGAAAAAAAAGTTTAAAGATGAATTTTACTTATTTGCTACAATATAATGTGACTTTGTGGGTTCGTAGAATTAAAAGTCCAAGTTGCAGAAATTCAAAATGTTGTTTATTTTCGTAGAAATACACTTACAATAGCAGGATTACATCACATACATATACAATCTTCCAAGGTCGTTGACTACAAACAAAGAGTGTTCATAGTTACACTCTGTTTACAACAGCAACTCTCGTTACAGGTCCGTTTACAACTCTGTTTATGACAGTCTTGGCGAGTCTCGGCTTCCTTATATATACCACTACTAGTATTACTAGATATTTCTGGAACAAACAAGAATTCGAATGTTCTGTATCAATCAAGACGTCACTAGAATGTTCCATTTACCTCACTTTATCTGTTTTGGCATGCCTTTTATCTCCACGGTATGTTTATCTGCTTAGGCAAGTTGTTTATCTTTGCCCGGCACTATCTGTCCCTTATCTCTCTGCGCCAAACCTTTTGTGTATGTCGCCGCAGTTGCGACAATATATACATTTGGGGCCAGACATATAATATTTTTACAATTATTTAGTATTCAGCTGAGAGATTTAGAGGCCACGCCGTGGTCAAACGGTTAGCCCGGATTCGATCCCAGGCGACCGCATGTGAAATTTGTGCTGGGCGACACGGTGCTGGGGAAGGTTTTCTCCGGGATCTCCTGTTTTCCCCGCCATCCCATTATACTGGTGTTCCATCTTCATTTCATGTATCATCAGTGTTACCGCCTGCGGTGTGGCATGTAGTAAAAACGGGCGTTAAACACTACAAATCCAGAGACTAATTGTGTTGGCAGACTTGCGTGTACATTTGAAAGCACAGTCTTAGTAAGGAATGAACACATGCAGCGCTTGAAATGAAACTGTAGTGGAAGACTAGGTAATATCAATGGTGTTTCACTTGACAATCAACTTTGCATCCTTTAGACCGGTTCATGACCGGTTGGATTGGTATTAGTACTGATACAAACAAAAGCAAGTAGAAAATGAGAAGGTAAAACTGCAGAATTGCGTGCAAACCGAAATTGTTGTCTGACGTCACAGCTTGGGCCTTGCCAACTTCCAGAGTATGCAACCGCGGAAAATACCAACATCACGGAAGAAAACCAGCATTACTGTAATACGCGACGTAAAGATCAGTGGTTCATTGCCAGAGTCATTATATGTTATTATATTGTTACTGCTATTATTATTATCATAATGATTTAAAATTTTAAAGGAATCTAGCACAAAGTGTTGAAATAGTCAACAACTGAAGTCATACCTTATGCTGATGACACTACAATTCTCGTCTCCGCCGAAAATATGCAGCAGTTAAATAATAAATGTAGTGAGTGAGGTATTGCGAAGCCTGGAAAACTATTTTCTTGTCCACAAACTCCATCCAAATATCAGTAAGACGAACTATTTACTTTTATCGTTAAACAGAAGCAATCACAGTAACGAAGAGTTAATATTGGTGTACAGCAATCAAGTAATATCAGGGGTTCAAAACACAAAGTTTCTAGGCATCCATATTGATGATAATCTTTCATTTCAGAATCATGTCCTAATGACTTACTCCAAACTCTCCTGCTGCACCAGCTTAGCAACATGTTACCATTTCAAATGTTTCCTACTTTGCATTGTTTCATTCCCATTTAGAATACGGAGCGATGATATGGGGATCTTTGCCTAAAACTTCCTTCATGCAGATCTTCTTGCTTCAGAAAAGAGCTGTAAGATCTTTGGCTAAAGTTAACAGATTGGAGTCTTGCAGGCCATACTTTAAGCAACTTAAAATACTTCCATTATTTTGTATATATGTTTTCTTCACTATTTTGTATGTTAAAACATCAAGTGAATCTCAACTAAACAAAGATGTGCATACTTATTTTACTCGCAGACAAAATGACTTTTTTTTCTGAGTTCATACAGGGGTACCTTTGGTAATAAAAACATAATTAATGCAGGTTCTAAATATTTTAATGTACTACCAACAGATCTAAAGGGATTATCTGATATAAAACTGTGTAAGAAAGGTCTTAAGCAATACCTACTAACACACTGGTTTTACAATTCACAGGAATTTTTAAACAACAGTACTAATTAGTCTTAAACACATTAAGAAGATGTAGCTATGCTACACATTTAAAGTGTCATCTTTGTTCTGAAATGGTTATAACTTGCATAAATTTAGATGTTGTTATCAATGATGCACCACAATTATTTGTATTCAATAATATGTTCTGTATAATTTACATCTGATTTTGTGTGCATCATTTTAAATGCATATTATTTTATCATAATTATTAATTACCATAATATTGAGGTGTCTAGTATCACTAATTATATCATTGTAATTATTTGTATCTTATCCATTATAATTGCTTCTGACGTGATCTTCAATAACATCAACTGGGTATATTGTATAATTGAAAGTAAACTGAACTAAACTATCTTATTCCATTGTGTAAGGACTATGATACAATGAAGCACAAAATTAATCTAATTTTGAGTCGAACTAATACTCAATGCTCCACTTATTGCTAGTATTTACCTAGAACATGTTTCATTATGATCTTCCTAACATCATCAGCTGTTGTAGACTAATGGACGTCGGTTCGGTGAACTCCTTAGAAGTGATAGGTACGTCTCTGCCAGTATCTTGATGAACCCAAATTTCAAGTTCATCAAGATACCGACAGAGACGCACCTATCACCTCCGAGGAGCTCACCGAACCGATGTCCATTAGTCTACAACAGCTGATGATGTTAGGGAGATCCTAACAAAACGCATTTTAGGTAAATACTAGCAATAAGTGGAGCATTGAGTATTAGTTTGACTCAAAATTAGATAAAACTATCTTGATTAACATGAAGTAGAAAAATGAATAAATGTTTATAAGAATAGTTTGTACAAGAGTATAGAAAGTCATATGAGTACAACACATCAGACTTTTACTATTCATTTTAGAGATATTCACCTGTAACCTTTATGTTGGCTACCTGTGTACAACACATTTAAATTGTAGTACGTCATCATTTAATGTTATGTAAATATATCAAATACTTGTAATCCACAAGTCTACTGACAATAAAGAAAATCTTTCTCTGTTCCCATAATGTCTCTACCCATGATCGACATACTCCCTGTGACCCATAATAATTGTCCAGTACGACGAAATGGCATTACATTAATATTGACAAGGCAATATTTTGGATTTACATCATGAAGAAATGTGCTGTAGGTCAGCAAACAGGATTGTGAAGGGCAATTGTGTGACTTTAGTAGTTATACTTAAGTAAATTTTGGAAAAGTTTAAAAAGTATAAAACCTATATAAAGAAAGAAAGTAAATAAGTGCTAATTGACATTTATGATTACAGAAACAACTAGCAGCATCATGGCTGAAGATATAATACCTTTGGAGGATGGTGACGATGAAGGTATAACAATTATCTGTTATTTGGGAATTATTCTTCTAATATGTTTGTTAATTATTATAACAAATTTCTGGTGCTTTGAAACTCATTTTGTTACACTGAAATTCCATTAAACCTATAATTTAAAATTTTATTTTAAAAGGGCCACAATGGCAACTTTTTAATCTAAAATAATACTGTATCAATTTTAGAGATGTAATGTGTATATTAGAATTATTATATGTGTATATTAGGAAGGAAACAATATAGTTTGCAATTCTCTACTAAAGTAATTTCATATTTGACACCGGGTAGTTGTTAATGTCCAAAAAATCGATTTTTGGCTTTAATGCTTAAAAAAACTAGAAACCCTGAACTTTCAGAATATTGTAACAGGAGCGTTGGAGCACCCTGTAACCAGCTGGGAACGGAAGGTAGGGGAGGACCGCGTTAGCCACACCTCTCCCTCGTTTGTCTTATAGTGGTGACAGCCAGTGGTCGGAAAGAAACATAATTGTGCGTCTGTTTTCCTTCCACCTGTTTCTCGATCTTTCGTTTACTGGAACAGTCTCCTGGTCACTAGAAACCGGCGATATTCCGATATAAAGAGGGTTACAGACAGACAGAGTGAGTCAGTCAGTTGTTGGTTGAGTTGGTCAATCAGTTGGTTAGTGTGTGTGAGTGAGGACAGTTCTTGGTGTAAGAAGGCAGTGTTAGTCGGTGACGTGTTAATGAACGAAAGGGTTGTGCAACGGAAGACTGTACGAACTGTGAATGTGTACCGGAGCTTATGTAATCGCGAGTACAAGTGAAGTTGTAACGGACGAACTGGTAAATTGTAATTGTGTGCAGCAAGTAATTCTGTGTAATTGGCAAGTGTTAAACTGTAAGTCGGTAGAAATAAAGGACATTGTTGAGTGGTGTAATTGGACTTTTTATTTCACGAACCCACAAAGTCACACTGGTGTCAAGAAGTGGGATAACAACAGTCACACTGGTGTCAGGAAGCGGGAAGATAACATCACCGAACATTACAACCATGGACGCGACATTGGAAAAATTTTTGGAGAAGATGATGGAAATGAAGGCCGAACTAATCGGGAAGATGGAAGAAATGAAGGCCGAATTAACAACGGAAATAGAAGCGGCAAATAACAACCTGGCCGCAAAGATGGAAGAAATGCAGGCCGAATTAACAGAGAAGCTGGAGACTAGAAATAACCTGGCCGCGGAACTGAAACTAATCAGGACGGCTAGGGACAACATCGCCGAGAAGATGGAACAAGTGAAGGCCGAGTTAACCACGGAAATGAGAGCAGCGAATGACGGTCCGGCTACCGAAATGAAGGTGGCGAACGAGGCTTTCGCCGCAAAGTTCGAGGAACGGTTGGCCGACGTGAGGGATGACGTCACGAACCTGGGCAAGCGGAAGGGTCAAGTAGACGACCGCCTTAATGATTTAGAGGAAAAGGCCGACAACATCGCAAAACCCCTCACCCGCCTGACGGAGGAAAACCGGCCTTATGTGTGGACGGAGGACGCCGAAGCTTTCCAGCACCCGAAGGGGACCCTGTGCAGTGCTTCAATTTTGGGTTTCCCACAACCGGGTGGCGCCTTCATTGTGGACACCGACGCCAGCGACCATTGCATTGGAGGTGTCCTATCGCAGATCCAGGACGGCCACGAGCGCACAAGAGTGGAAGAGGAGGAGCGTGCCGCAGCAGTCCGAGTAGTTGTGGCAGTGCCTGCTGAAGGCTGGGATAGCGCAGGCCTGAGGAGGGAGCAGCTGGCGGACACAGACTTGGGGCCACTCTTGAGGGAAGTGGAGGCAGGGACGAGACCGACCTGGGAGGACATCGCACCGAGGAGCGCCACCTACAAGTCGCACTGGGCCCAATGGGACTCGTTGAAGACCAGAGAGGGCGTGCTGTTCCGGGTATGGGAGTCACCCGATGGGAAGGCGCGGAGAGGACAGTTGGTACTTCCCCGGAGCAAGGTCCCGGAAGTCTTGGAGGAAGTGCACGCCGGTACTTCAGGAGGACACCTGGGAGCGAACCGAATGATTCACAAACTACGGCAGCGCTACTTCTGGCTGAGACTCCGAGCAGATGCTGGTGGTACACCTGGACCGCCTCGCACGCTGCGATGGGGCTGTTCGGGGCGAACAGCTTTGAGAAGGGAGCAGTGTAACAGGAGCGTTGGAGCACCCTGTAACCAGCTGGGAACGGAAGGTAGGGGAGGACCGCGTTAGCCACACCTCTCCCTCGTTTGTCTTATAGTGGTGACAGCCAGTGGTCGGAAAGAAACATAATTGTGCGTCTGTTTTCCTTCCACCTGTTTCTCAATCTTTCGTTTACTGGAACAGTCTCCTGGTCACTAGAAACCGGCGATATTCCGATATAAAGAGGGTTACAGACAGACAGAGTGAGTCAGTCAGTTGTTGGTTGAGTTGGTCAATCAGTTGGTTAGTGTGTGTGAGTGAGGACAGTTCTTGGTGTAAGAAGGCAGTGTTAGTCGGTGACGTGTTAATGAACGAAAGGGTTGTGCAACGGAAGACTGTACGAACTGTGAATGTGTACCGGAGCTTATGTAATCGCGAGTACAAGTGAAGTTGTAACGGACGAACTGGTAAATTGTAATTGTGTGCAGCAAGTAATTCTGTGTAATTGGCAAGTGTTAAACTGTAAGTCGGTAGAAATAAAGGACATTGTTGAGTGGTGTAATTGGACTTTTTATTTCACGAACCCACAAAGTCACACTGGTGTCAAGAAGTGGGATAACAACAGTCACAATATATATGGCATGTTAGAGTTTTGAGTGATAAAGGGGTTTTAATTTGTTTGATCTAACTTAGTGAGTCATTGTTATGTACATATTTATCTTTAATAGCAGTTTACCGTAACTTGTATTTTTCATACTTAAGGTACACTTTTCTCTGCAGCCAATTAAGCTGCATGGATGAAATTTTTACTGGTCATATCTCAGTCAAAGAACTACTGATTCCAAATAAAATTATTCCTCAAATTGCTAATCATAATTTATTAACAACTTATATGCTTGTAAAATTTGACATGAGTTCTGTGTTCATAATGTACACATATTTTGGAGGCAGGTGTTATCAAATGTGGGAAGCAAATTTAGGTGGAGATTGTCAAGCAATGCAAGTGTTAAAGCATATAAAAAATTCAGTAAACAATAATTGACTATTTTAGAGAAAAGTGTTCCTGAACACTCCAATAACACTACAATTTTGAAAGAATGCTTTATTCAGTGTCAAAGTTTCATTCCATTATGTTAAATAGTTGTTGAGAAACTAAAAATCAAAGTCGGCTCTAAAATAGGAGTCAGAAACTGCCTCACAACTACCCAGTGTCCTTAAAACAATAAACTTGATAACACTGCGTAATTAATATGTAGGAATCTTATACAATACTTAACATATATTGCATATCTTCAACATAGATACAAACCACATATAAACAGCTATGTCCACTTGCTCATTAATCTTTTGCAGCCTGACAGAATCTGACTCGACACATTCCTCTATTTTCTTTCTTTCCTGAATATACAGCCTTTGACCAAAATAAAAAAAAAAAAATAAAAAAAGGCAGTCTCTGGAAGCATAAAGTCCACTTCATTTCCACGGCCGATTTACAGTGGTGTCATGGAATCTGTCTCTTTAGTTTCATCATACTGAATGCTCTCATAATTGAGTCTCAGTTACCAAACATGCACTAATAGTTGAGCAGCTATAGACAAATGTGTAGGAGCTAGATATACAAAGGTTCGAATCCCAGACATCAGTTTGATTTTTTTAATTGCAGAAATACAAAATGTGTATTACGCACATTGTAATATAACTTCCAGTTGCTAAGGTTTACTTGATTTTTATGGCATTTATGCTCACACACAAAAACTGAAACACTCTACTATTTTTAAACTAACTGAAATGTTCCTTTCTTGGAAGTGTTGAAAACAGTGTTGTTATAAATACATTATTTTTTTTAATTAACCAAAATTTAATTAACTGAAATGTTTTATTCCTCTATGTAAAATAAAATAAAAATGTAAAATTACCTCAGTATCGGGTGTGTAAACCCTCTGCTTCTATTACTGCCCTCATTCTACGTGGCATGGTTGAGAACAAATGCCTAGTGAAATTTTCACGAGAGGATACTTCACATTATATGCCAGCACCATTCATAACAGATGAATGAGCCCAAGTGTTTACACAATGAATATTACGGCAATTTCCTAATAACATTGCATTTATTCTGAAAATAACAAGAATGTTATTCGCATTTTTATAAATTAATGTATTTAAAATATGATTTATCTTCTGTACAAAAAATATAAGACCGCGCCATGGCTGGCTGGTTAGACCGCTTGACTTTCACCAAGGCAGCCCGGATTCGATCCCAGGCGACTGCAAAAAGTGAGATTTGTGGTGGTGGACAACTTGGAGCTGGGATGGGTTTTCTCTGGGTCCTCTGGTTTCCCCCATCACCATTCCACTAATTGCTCCATCATCTTTCCTATCATTCATCTTGTCCTCATATATCATTCACTTCCTTCACCTTCACATCAGGCATTGGGCTGATCACCTATCTTAGTTCTCTATCGGATCCAAAGCTTTGGATCCTCAGGTCCGACCTTAAAAGGGATAGAGACACAGGAATCCCCTAACATCATGATAGGGGTACAACTAGGGAAGTTAAAGAAGAAGAAGAAGAAGAAGAAGAAGAAGAAGAAGAAGAAGAAGAAGAAGAAGAAGAAGAAGAAGAAGAAGAAGAAGAAGAAGAAGAAGAAGAAGAAGAAGAAGAAGAAGAAGAAGAAGAAGAAGAAGAAGAAGAAGAAGAAGAAGAAGAAGAAGAAGAAGAAGAAGAAGAAGAAGAAGAAGAAGAAGAAGAAGAAGAAGAAAGAAGAAGAAGAAGAAGAAGAAGAAGAAGAAGAAGAAGAAGAAGAAGAAGAAGAAGAAGAAGAAGAAGAAGAAGAAGAAGAAGAAGAAGAAGAAGAAGAAGAAGAAGAAGAAGAAGAAGAAGAAGAAGAAGAAGAAGAAGAAGAAGAAGAAGAAGAAGAAGAAGAAGAAGAAGAAGAAGAAGAAGAAGAAGAAGAAGAAGAAGAAGAAGAAGAAGAAGAAGAAGAAGAAGAAGAAGAAGAAGAAGAAGAAGAAGAAGAAGAAGAAGAAGAAGAAGAAGAAGAAGAAGAAGAAAGAAGAAGAAGAAGAAGAAGAAGAAGAAGAAGAAGAAGAAGAAGAAGAAGAAGAAGAAGAAGAAGAAGAAGAAGAAGAAGAAGAAGAAGAAGAAGAAGAAGAAGAAGAAGAAGAAGAAGAAGAAGAAGAAGAAGAAGAAGAAGAAGAAGAAGAAGAAGAAGAAGAAGAAGAAGAAGAAGAAGAAGAAGAAGAAGAAGAAGAAGAAGAAGAAGAAGAAGAAGAAGAAGAAGAAGAAGAAGAAGAAGAAGAAGAAGAAGAAGAAGAAGAAGAAGAAGAAGAAGAAGAAGAAGAAGAAGAAGAAGAAGAAGAAGAAGAAGAAGAAGAAGAGAAGAAGAAGAAGAAGAAGAAGAAGAAGAAGAAGAAGAAGAAGAAGAAGAAGAAGAAGAAGAAGAAGAAGAAGAAGAAGAAGAAGAAGAAGAAGAAGAAGAAAGAAGAAGAAGAAGAAGAAGAAGAAGAAGAAGAAGAAGAAGAAGAAGAAGAAGAAGAAGAAGAAGAAAGAAGAAGAAGAAGAAGAAGAAGAAGAAGAAGAAGAAGAAGAAGAAGAAGAAGAAGAAGAAGAAGAAGAAGAAGAAGAAGAAGAAGAAGAAGAAGAAGAAGAAGAAGAAGAAGAAGAAGAAGAAGAAGAAGAAGAAGAAGAAGAAGAAGAAGAAGAAGAAGAAGAAGAAGAAGAAGAAGAAGAAGAAGAAGAAGAAGAAGAAGAAGAAGAAGAAGAAGAAGAAGAAGAAGAAGAAGAAGAAGGAAGAAGAAGAAACATAAGGCAACAACAATAAAAAGAAACATGCACATCAAGGATTCAAACTCATGTTGGTCCACCTACGAGACACATGTATTTTACTGCTTGGTTACCATTCATATGGCCAAGATGCAAAGCATCTCCCTGTTTATCACATATCTATGAAATGAAGCCAGAATGGTATCAAAGTGTATTCTGGAAAAATTAATTGTTCTTTGACACTAGCCATGTGTAGGCCAAAGTATGGAAAAGTAGAGTCAGACTGAAAAATTCAATGCCATAACCTATGCTTTCAAAGCATATATTGTGAACGCAACATCATCGAATGCTTTCGATGTTTTTCGACTCAAACTTTTTTTCTGTTAGCTACTCATTTTTATTATCTAAGGCTGTAGGTTGAAATAAAGATGCACTGATTGAGTACTATTTGGCTCTGATTTCTTCAAACCTTTATTAATTTCTTCTAAGATTGTTAACTTTTCTCTTGTAGAAAACCGATTTCTTTTACTTTTTGTTACTCTATTGGTTAGAACAGACTTGCCCTAAGCATGCTGAAACTCTCTCCTTACATAAGTTAAATCACTTACAACAGTAATAACCAGATGAAACAATGGATTATCACATAGAAAATGAAGCTAGTTACAGTGAAGTAATAAGTACTAAACAAATATAACTATTTGTAAGAAAAAACTTCACTTATCTTATGAAAATGATGTCAATTTTTCTTAACATGAAGTGTGTTATCTGAGGGTGCGAACAAGGGTTTGTGAAATGATTTTCTCTACTCGTTCTTATACAAAATATTTTTACAAAGACTTAGTCTTCTGTCTAGCCTATGCTAATTAAGATAGACTTTTGTAGAAATAGTTTCATTACATATTTCCTTATAGATACAATGGAAATAGGAGAATGCAGTAAACTTAAGCAATAGTTGGATCTTATAATTGATAGGTTAAAAATTGTGCTCCCTCTACATGATCAGAAAAAAAAGAAGACAAAAGGAATAACGAGTCTCCATTTTCTTTCTTCTGTAAACAGTGTCATTTTTCTTAACTTTGACATATTATGAAAATTGAAAAGCTGAAAATCTGTAAGTGTGCTCTGTAATTGTAATCATTTTTCTTAGCAGTGCATGGTAAAACTTAGAAAATACAAGGGGCACTTGGAAATCATTTACAGTTGTAAGTTTTGTACCTTTTTTATTAATGAAGGTGATTCAGTGTAAATGGAATCTCTCAATATATTCCCCACCAACGTCAATACATCATTGTTAGTTCTTGTCAACTTTATTATGTTTGGGGTTACCACACACACACACACGTGCGCACACACACACACACACACACACACACACACACACACACACACACACACACACACACACACACACACACACACGCATGCGCACACACGCACACATGCGCACACACACACGCATACACGCACATACACATGCACACACGCCATGCACACACACTTGTGGAAAACTACCTGATGTTCCTTGTTGCTGAACCTTTTATCTCACAGTATGTCCATGTCATTTAAAAAGCATAATCAGGTGGAGCAAGATCCAGTGGATATGATGAGCGAGGCATAACAATGAATCCCAGTGATGCCAACTTTACAATTGTGTGGTTGTACATTGTATTGCTGGAGGAGCATCCTTTCAGACCACTTTCCCGGTTGCAGTTGCTGAATCCTGTATCAAAGTTATGTAAGAGTGTAGTCAGTTCTTTGTGGAAGCTAGTCTATTATCAGTATGGCAAGTGTCCCAAAAGACTGAAGTCCTCTGCTTATCTGTAGATGAAATAGCACAAAACTTCTTGGAATAAAGAGTTCCTTGGCTTGGACTTTCTTCTCAGGTGTATGATTTGTCACCAGTCAGCAGTTCCTCCAAAATATCCAAATCTCCTCTTCATTTCTAATAGTGGACAGTAGACTTCAACTCTGTTTTTCTTGGCATGTATGAAGTCCCATGGAAACCAATATTCCATATCCAAATCTTAATGAATAATGGCACCCAGGATTCTGTGGCCAAGACCGTCTGTCCACCCATTTCATCGAAGGTTATGTACCTATTAGTCATAATCAGAGACAGGAAACTTAGGTAGAATGCCTTTTTAAATGTGTCAAATCTATCTTCAATTTGGAAGTGAATCTGTACAAATTATACCTTTGTTCCATTGTGTAAGGACTATGATACAGTGAAGCACAAAATTAATCTAATTTTGAGTCGAACTAATACTCAATGCTTCACTTATTGCTAGTATTTACCTAGAACGCATTTCGTTAGGATCTTCCTAACATCATCAGCTGTTGTCGACTAATGGACGTCGGTTCGGTGAACTCCTCGGAGGTGACGCACCTATCACCTCTGAGGAGTTCACCGAACCGATGTCTATTATTCGACAACAGCTGATGATGTTAGGAAGATCCTAACGAAATGCGTTCTAGGTAAATACTAGCAATAAGTGGAGCATTGAGTATTAGTTTGACTCAAAATTATATTAATATACCTTTGTTGTTGAAATTTCACAGTTTTATGTTGTCTTTTTCAATATAAATGCCTATTTTACAAATTAAATACTTTTTGTGACCTTTATTTAAAGCTACATTTTATTTCAATAAACATCAGTGCATTACAATGAAGGTTACTTTGCCAGATGTATATTGTCTATAAGTTGCAAACAACATAGGTGCCCTACACTCAGTGCATTATTTTCTTTGCAACAATGAATGCTGCCGCACAAATAAATGGGTAGATACCATAAAATATTTGAATTACCGCTTGTGTTTATTTTAAAAGGCAATAATGAGTATGGTCTTTGTCTTTCTTTCAGTTTTCCTTGCGATGTTGTTGTACCTAACAGCAATAAGCCAAAATTCAGTGTTCCTTTATGCAGTAAATTAAAAAGTTACGTTAATACTTTTGGATTCAACGTATTTTGTACCAATGGTAAAGTACTCACATGTAAAATATGCGAGCAGTCAGTTAATTACAAAAGGAAGCATTTTATATCACAACATACCACCACAATCAAACACAGAAATGCACTTTCCAAGACTACTGGGAAGAAGATTTCTTTGCTTTCAACAGTACTTGCAACAAGTAGAAAATGTCAATTTGTGTTCAACTTATGTAAAGCTTTCCTTAGTGACAGAATCCCTTTGTAGATACTACAGAATCCTTCAATAACACAGTTTTTGGACAAGTATAGTAACCAATCTGTACCTAGCGAGTCAAGTTTGCAAACATTTTACTTAACTAAGTGTTACGATGACACAATGCAAATCATTAAAGATAAAATGAAAAAACAAGAAGATTGGATTTCTATCAACAAGTCAGCTGATGCCTTTTTAAAAATATTTCATTTTTTGTATCAATTACAACACTAGCATTTTTTTTAAAACTTGAGGTTCTTTAAAATATGACAATTGAGCTATTGAATAGTGTAATCTGTTAAATAAATGTATTTTCTTAATTGTCTTTTATTGCCTGTTTTAGTGTTTATAATGCCTTTTTTCCCTGCCTATTTTAGTTATTTATAATGTCTTTTTGCCTGCCTATTTTAATGATTAGTAATGCCTAAACTTGCGGTCTCTGGTCATAATTAATTCAGACATAGCCACAGTATTCCTTTGAGACCACAATTTGGACAAATGGCCAGTACTCACATTCTTGTTTGCAGATTCTCCTTCACTGGCATAACCAGTGATCCAATTATAAATATTTCTTTTTGGAGGAGCTTTTTGGCCATATACCTCAGTTAAATATTTATGAATCTCTGCTGTTTTAAATCCTGTTTTACAAAAATTATGCAGTTCAACTTGTTCATTGCTTTCTGTACTCAACAAAAAACAGGCGCTGTCCTTTCACTATACACTGTTCACAAGTGCCATCTCTTTTCTGTGTAGTGTACTAGTAGCAGTTTGTTCCATGAAAGAACATGCCTTATATATGGAGCCATATTTTTAAAACACTGCAATTTTGAATAATTTCTGAATGCTCCCATATTTTAGAAATCGGACTGCATTGAGAAAAATAAGGATTTTATGTAAAAGCCAATCAGTTTTTCTCAAGTCAAATCTCTTAATAGAATTGTAGAAGTTCTATTGAAATAAAATAATGAGAAGTGCAAATTTGAGCATTTGAAAGATAATCTATAACCTGTTTTTTTTATGAACAGTTACAGTTGTGTGGGATAAGAGAACTTCAGCAATCCCTCTTAACGAAATTAGATGCCCCTGTGGTGGTGAACGGGATGATCATGTCCTGACGTGTTTCATTTGCCGCAATAGGATGCATGCTGTAAGTACATCTTTCAATATTCATATGTAATAGTTCAATGTAAACAAACATAAGATCATGCAAATTAGATTTTCCTTTCACACCAGCCGTGGTTGGACTATAAAGCCAGGACTTAATGTACTTATATGTTGTAAATCACCATTAAGGAGTTGTCTCATGTCTATATGAGAATTCCTAGTGGTTTGCTGAGATAATCCAAGTCAGTTGGAGAATTAATGTCATATAAAAAATTGATCTACAGACACAAAAGAAACAAAAACTTAAAGGAAATTACTTCGTTAAAAAAGAACTATAAAACCCAAACATCAGATATGGCAAATTTACATTTCATCCAAAATACTTAAAAAAATTTGAAAAGATATTTAAGAGCTTCAACATAAAATTAGCCCCTCAGAACAAACACAACATCTGCAACTTACTAAACCACCCTCTGAAAAATAGCACACCCAAAATTCAATTATCAGGCATTTACCAAATGAGCTGCCAGGATTGCGACAGGACATACATTGGGAAGACTAAAAGGAATCTAGGAACAAGAATGAAAGAACACTACAGAAATATTAAATTCAAACAAATGGACAAGTCTGCCGTAGCACATCACTTTTGGTCTGAGAATCACAACATAAAGCAAGAAATAAAATTGATCAAACAGGCAAAGAAACCTCTAGAACTGCAGATTTGGGAAAACATATTTATTACAAAGAAACAGAAACCACTTGATGAATTGTGAAATTCCTGCCATAGATGATGTCATCAAACTTACCAGAGTGTCAGATGGCAGCACGACTCCAAGCCAGATGCAGACAGCGGTTGCATCATCAGTCAACCACAGAACTGAGGAGGGAAGAAGTTCCCAGAAACTAGTCTTCATTAAAAAACTTTTAAGTGGAGAAAAGTGTATACAAGGTTGTCTCATTTGCCTAATTTTAGTGACATTACCTTGTTTGCTTTAAACTACATGAAGGTCCATCATAAAAAAATATGTTGCAGCTCGCAAGGATCTGATGGTTCAGGCACTTTTTTTTTGTTATATTATAAGGTGTAATTTGAGATCAAGGACCAAATAAAATATTGTATGTCAAAATAACTGATGAAATTTTGAAGTGTATTAATGTTTGTCATCTTTCTTCAGAATAATGGTTTTGGTCCATATACCCATTTTTCTCATAACTTAAATAATTGCTTGCATTTGACATTGGGATTTATGGTTGAGCGTTCTGAGGTATGGAAGGAGTAGCTAACTTATCAAACCAAGTATCGCAGGATTGGATGCCAGTAAAATGTATATTCTGCATTAAAGAGAAACTGTGGTAAAGGATGGGGAAGACCCAATTAAAGCAGTTGGTGAGAAAGAGCATAAGGGAGAGGAAAGGAAGAAGAAGAATAGTTTGTACAAGAATAGAAAAAGTCATGTGAAATCACATCACATCTTTTGATGGCATGATTGGATGTTGTCAGGTTTTGATTTAATGCATATATATCATTTTTGTTTTATTACAAAATATTATCACTCAAAAGATTGTTAATTTATGATGCAGTATGTGATGCTGCAAGTATATCATGTTCCAGCAGCTGAGCAGGTTAAGCCGTGACATTATGATATAGCCATTTGTTATGGTCAGAGGTTTGCATGTGTCAAGTCGGTGGCTCAGTTGATTAGATGTTGGCCTTCTGATTCCAAGGCCACAGAGCGATGGTTGTTAAGGGAGCTTTACTGGCATGTAAAAGAAATTCTGTGAGACAAAATTCCAGCACACCTGCAATGCTCATATAATCCTAACAATTGACAGCATTCTTAACAAACAAAAATATGATTTTTTCTGGAACTTCCTTGATGGAACACAATAAAAGACTTAATGGGCTCATTTGAGAAGACAGACTATGTCAGTGTGTATGAAATTGCTGAAAAACTTCCAGTAGGACATAGTGCAGTACAAGAAATTATGAGAGTGTAGGTTAACGAAATGTTTGTGCCTGTTGGTTCCCTTGTTTATTGACCAAAGAACCATAATTTTCAGAGATTTCATAATGAAGGTGATTTTTTTTCTGAGTACTGTGACAAGATGATAAAAGCTGGATGTATGATATAGAGCCTGAAACAAAATACCATTGTATGGAATGGCACCACTTGGATTTACCTATAAGTGCAAACTGCTGGGAAAGCTATGGGCAGTATCTTCTAGGATGCACAGGGTTGCATTGTGGTTGATTTTCTTGAACCAGGACAAACTGCATTTGACCTGCATGTTATGCAGATATTGGGTTGATTTTGTCCAATGCACAGTAACAGAGAGAGAGAGAAGCTCAGCTGTTTGGTATAATTGATGTTGATAAATGGGACAAAATGTAGTGTTTGTTCAAATGTGTTTCATCCACAATGTGCTGAAGTACATCATGTAAAAATTTTGGAAGGTAATGTGATAAAGCGTTGTAATAGTCATACAGACATGTTAAACTCTGAAGATGTAGCTTAATGCTCAAATTATGTTGCAAACCCAAATAATACTTTTAAACTGACTGACGTTGAGCTGTTTATTAATATAAAAATTGACAAGGTAACTCGTGACTGGGAAAACTGCATGAGACATACAGATAAACCACAAGAAGATGACTTTTGGAAAGAAATAGCACATGATGAGATTTTGGAGCCTATCATTTTAAATTTGTAATACTCAAACGATGAAGAAAATGTCAATAATGAATTGTCTCTTGACATAAGTGGCATTCACAGCTATATGGATGTGCCACTGGCAGTTCTGTTGGATTAGAAAAGTAGGTAATTCATAAAATATAATTACAATTATAGCATTTAAAACATGCATAATAGGCGAATATCCATGAGGCAATTGTAAGTTCAACAACTGCAGTATTATAGAAAGTTGGAAAATTCATTATGCATTCCCTTACATTTAGCACCAGGGAACCCGCATGGTGTATGGTAGTGTGCAAGAGAGAGAGAAATATGAAAAGAGTTGGGCTAATGAGGTGGCAGCGCTGAGTGTGCTAACACAGCTGATTGGTGGCAGTCCAGAACTCATCTCATTTTAAACACATAATAGATCATTATAAAATAATTTTTAAAAAGCTTATTCCAGCTGCTTCATGTTGAGATAAACATCTGTAAAAATGGTTATATTACATATTCTCTTGTAGGTACATTGGCAATATAGAAATAAAGTAGGCGTATGTGATACTCAAATCTTTAATAGCTTGTCACTATCCATTCTCTTTGCATGACAGGAGAAGAACAAAAACCAAAAACAACTTCCCATTTTAGAAAATAGTAAGTATTGAAAAATTAAAAACAATAACAAGGAATATGTCAGAAATGGTTAACTTCAGAAAAAGTGTATTTGACAAAAGTTATAGTTGATGTTCAGTTTTTTTCGTGATTTATCGCCCTCCGATAGAGCAAGAATTTTTTTTTCTTTTTTGTAATTTATGTTCTCCAACATTAAGTCATATTGGACAATGAATGGAATGGGTGAAATGATGCTCAAATGAGCTCAGGGTACATAGAGCTTAGAGTTACCCGACATTCGTCTTTCAGGATATGGGAAAACCCTGGAAAAAACTTATCCAGGTAACTCTCCTTGACCGAGATTCGAACTTGGAACCTCTTGAACGTAAGACACCACCACGCTACCACCATGCTTCCAAGGTGGGCCCGATAGAGCAAGAATGACATCATAGTTGACTGGTGAATCTGTCTTGAAATCATAGTGCCCTCTACCTAGAAGAAACGGTAATGTTTGTGGAACAGTAAGCAAATTACAGCTCTCTGATGGTGGTTGTGCTATTAAATAATACAACCAGCCTTCCATTTCACCTCTCCTACGGTATTTGTGATTAATATAATTGGTACGACATATAAATATAATTTAAATCGCTGCATAGAGGAGTTTACACAATGCTATCCTGCATTCAGACATGTCCCTCGGAGCGTAAAGTTGTCATAAGTGTCCAGGTACCATCAAATTGACATACATTTGTTTGCAACATTAATGTCTTACGTTTTATCAGTATACAATATAAATTTTTTGTTATTCTCATGCTTAATTAAAATGTCTATTACTGTTGGTATCCTTATGTCTTTGAAACCCAATAGGTGCATCAAACATTTCCAAGATACAGGATCAGTTACATGCAAAAAGAGAGACACTGGCCACTATAAAGTGTCTGGTCCCAATCTAGAAACAATAAATAATAGTATGACAGAAAGACCTCGGACATCTTTGCGGCAGCTAGTGAGGGAGACAGGACTTTCCATTGGTTCTTGCCATTCAGCAGTCAGGAAGGTACTGCAACTCTACCGTATAAAATCATACGGTTGCATAAGTTGCAAAAGCAAGATCTAATGGACCGTGTAAATTTCTGCTACTACTTTCTGGAGTATTTTGAGGATGATGAGCAACTTGATCTATTCTTCACCTCAGACGAATGCTGGTTTGAGCTTACAGGCTGTCAACACACAAAATGCACACATATGGTGTTCTGAGCCTCAAAATCAGTTTGTGGAAATCCCACAGTCATAAAAAAATTGGTGTCTGGTTATATATCAAGTTTGGCATTTAGCCAATTGTGCATTTTGCAGTTATACTGTTGATACATGCATGTGTGTGCCTGTTTCTAAAAAGCTTCTTTTGAATTCATAGAGCCTCAAAATATGTATTTCTGGTGAAAACTCGGTATCAAAGGTTAGAGCAGAATCCAAGACTTTCATAATAGACAAAGTAAAATTAACAGGGGTAGGTAAATGGAATTAATGAAACCATCATTTGAGCTACAAAAGCTACAAAGTGAAATATGGTGAGTATAAAAGAAGGGCTGCAGTGAATGCACCTTGTGTGAAATAAACGATAACAAAAAAAATCCTCCTATTTATGTGGAAAACTTTACAAAATTTAATTTTCTAAAAAATGCCTTGTAACAGTTTTGATTAAAATACAAAATTTTAAGATATTTAAATATATACATTTAAATATAGATATTCCGATTTAAATCTCACTAAAGCACAATTTATATCAAACAAATGGAGATAGTCATTTTTGAAGTATTCCTTACTTTTTTTTTGTGCTTTCCCTGGGTCGCTAGGCGAATTGTAGGTTAATTACACCCCCAAATTTCCTGTCCCTCCATTTTATCTCCATTATCATTTCACATCATCTCACCTCTGGTGTTTTCTTCCAGGGTAGAAAGTGTCTGTGGTGCATGGCAGGATGATATGCTCCTGGTAAACACTTCCTCCTGTGGTAGGATGTTCTCTGGTCTCTGAGCTGGCCTAGTGGGCCATTTTAGGATCATGGTGGGTGGGATGCCGGCTATACTGGACTGCCAGGGAGTTTCCAACTATTAAATAGTAGGGATCCTGCCCTCTGCACTGTCATGGCTCCTTGGGTTTGGCTGCCCTCTTGCCTCATCCTTCTTCCCCGGGATGCCCCATTTGGGTCATAGGTACAAAAGATCATGCTGGTCGACATGCTGAATCCCCTCCATAAGAATCTATCCTATCCTTATTTGCTTCTTTATGTCCTAACCATACAAAGAGAATGGAATTTCAAAGCAGTCGTGTAGAAATCAGGTTTTAAATGATTTGACTGTTGCTAAAGCATATTGTAGTTCCTAATTTCACTTTTTTGTAATTTACGTCCTCCAACTTTAAGTCATATCGGACGATGGATGAAATTTGTGAAATGATGCTCAAATGAGTCCGGGGTCCATGGAGCTTATAGTTACCCGACATTCGTCTATCAGAATAAGGGAAAACCCCGGAATAAACCTTATCCAGGCAACTCACCCTGACCAAGTTTCGAACTCGGGACCTCTTGAACGTGAGGCAGACATGCTAGCACCACGCTACCGAGGTGGGCTAATTTCACTTGTATTTACAACCAAATATGTAATAAAACCATTGGTACAAACACTTATCTCAATTAACCTGCAAAGGCCTGGCACTGCATTGTACCATTATGCTGCATTGGCTTTCTTGTTTTTGTGATGCAATAATGCTTATGATGGGTCGTATTATATTATCACATTTGGAAATCAATGAGGTAAGCTTTCCTTTGTCTTATACAACAGTTCAGTTAAAGAACTAAGATTTTTAATTGTGCAGTCTTTTATATTAAAATTTGTGCATTACAAATGGCTTGTCACATAATGTAATTCTTTTGTTCTTTGTTGTTATTAATTTTTTTCACTTTATGCCTGAGAAATATGTCCAGGAGGAACATGGAAAGGCAAGATGGCAATTAAAATGCCATTTATTTTATATTTGAGATTTGAGGCTATAAAATTACCAGTGGTACTGTATAGTGCCGCTCGGCATTAGGAGTAGCAATCCGTATATTACAGTTGTATTCATCAGACTTGTATTATAATGCAGATGTAGTGAAATGATTGCACAGAAATGAGGAACATAATAAGTTTTTAAATGTTTAATATGGTTTTATTTCATACAATCTCTCATTTTAGTTTTTAATTACATTATTTCAGTTATATATTTTTAAGGGCTTATCAGTTTAGGAAACATTGCAGTATTTAGAGGAAATCTTAGATGATGACAATGATAATGTACAGATGGATGACATATTTATTGATATTTGTTATATATCAATATATATTGAAATCAATACATGTGATATATATCAGTTGGATGGACAGTAATAACTTAAAAGAAGATGTCACACTTTTTAAGTTGAGACCCTTAATAAGCATAATTCAAGCTATTATGTGTTTCAAATGGGAAGGTGTTTGGGTGTTTGTCCTTGAGCGCTACTAGGTGATCAACCAATCGGAGTCCTGCGGTGTTGTCATATTGCATTCCTGCTAAGTGGTGTGTGAGGAGCACCAACCTAATCAATCTGTATGAAATACTATTTGTGCTGAGACAAAAATTCAGATTTTGCCAAAACTGATCCACGTGGAAGGTAGAGAGTAATGTATCTAACATAACCATCAAAACCCCATATTTTTAGCTCAAATAGTTCTTCTAATACAAATAAATAAAGCACTATTACGTGTATTATAACAATACATAGCGACGTAAGCACTGTAATGAATAGCATTATTGGTTGGCATGTATGCATGTATGTATATTTGTAATTACTCAGAACTGAAATGTAAATGTTTGACATGACGTGACAAAAGAATTACTTTAAATAAGCCAATTTGAGCGAGAGGAAACAATAAATTTCCTGCTGCCCTGGCAGGACATGTCTGGTCACATTTTATCTTTGTTTATGAATGGTTCGTAATCTCTATTTACTCTAGAGAGTTCAAAGTGGTTGGTGTGTATGTATGTACATATACTTTTAATTACTCAGAACTGAAATTTAAACTACTGACATAATGTGATTATAGAATTACTGTGAATAAGTCAAGTTGTTAAATTCGAGAAAGAGCAAACAGTTCATTTCCTATTAGCCTGTGGAATGCTGTATACTTATGTTTATGAATGAGTGCTGGATAAGAAGTGTTTGTTTACTCTGGAGAGTTCAGATCAATATCATTCAGTTGTTCTTTACACAACAATAGAATAAGAGTTAAATAGTGCAATGGCTTCTTGCAGTGAATTTAGTGGCGAGTCAAAAAGGCAGGTATTACAAAGTCAGGCTTGAAGTATTATTTTTAAGGTGTACACATTCTTCAAAAAATTGGGCAATGAGGAATATAGAAATCAGCTGGATTTCAAAAATGCTCAACGGCTTACTGCTGAAGCATGTGGTGTAGGTAAAACAAGTGTGTCCTGCATTTGTGGAGAGGCAAGAAAATTTGATCCCAGTGGTGCCCAGGTGTTTGTGTCGCCCAGGAAACATGTTGGTCCTCCGAAGAGGGTTACAAATTTAAGTGACTTTGACAAGGACGTTGTACGTAGAACTGTGTTCGAGTTTTATGACCAAGGTGAATTTCCAACTATACAGAAAATAACTTGTGCTTTTAGAACCAAAATTTCATACACTGGGTCAAAATCATCGACTTTCGGAATTTTGAGGAGATTAGGGGTCAGGTACAGAAAGACAAATGTTGGGCGTCAATTTTTAATGAAGAGGAGTGACATTGTTGCGGCAAGATTAAAATTCTTACGCAAAATGCATGAAATTAGACATTCTGGTGATGCAAGACCTATCTTTTACTTAGACGAGACATGGGTAAATAAAAACCACACTCAAAAGTCAATCTGGCAAACTCCTCAAAAAAGGGTGGCCTAAAGGTACCTGCTGGAAAAGGCAGTCAGCTCATCATTTGTCATGCTAGATCTACTAAGATGCGGTTCCTGCCAGAAAGCAAATGGATTTTTCTCTATAAAAGTACCTCAGACTATCACGAAGAGACGAAAGCTGATACATTTAAGGAATGGTTTCTTAACAGATTCTTAAATTATTTAGAAGAGGGAAGCATTATTATAATGGATAATGCACTGTATCATTCGGTTATTGCAAATAGAATACCAAATTCGGCCAGCAGAAAAAACGAAATTGTTGAATGGTTGCAAAAAAGGGGGGTTGAATTATTGGAAACAGAAACTAAAAATGAGTTATTGCAAAGAGTACTTCCGTTTAAAAACACGGAAAAAGTGTATCAGCGGGATCAACTTGCAATTGAAATGGGACACGAGGTAATATGCCTCCCCCCTTACCACTGCCAATATAATCCAATTGAGTTGGTGTGGGCTCAAATAAAAAGGGGGGTTGCAAGCAGAAATAATACTCTGAAACTGACGGACGTTGAACAACTTGTTCATGAAGAAATTGACAAGGTAATGCAATAGGACTGGGAAAACTGCATAAGGCATGCAGAAAACTTTCAAGAAGACAATCTTAAGAAAGAAATAGCATGTGACGAGATTTTGGAACCTATAATCATAAATCAGACAATGAAGACAGTGAAAATGATGAATTGTCTCTTGACGGAAGTGACGTTGACACTGATATGGATGAGCCACTGGCAGTTCCATTGGAATAGAAAAACAGGTAATTCATAAACTAGAATTATAGTTATAGTAATCAAGGCTTCGCGGGTGATCAGCCGTTGTCAAATTAATAAACTTTGAGCTTTCGGCCATTGCAAACTCCATGGCCTTCTTCAGGATGAAATCTTCAAGTCTTACATTATAGTATTTAAAAATATACATAATTTGCGAAAATGCTTTTTTCAATTTTGATTTTGGCAGCTACATCATCGTAAAAGTTTGTAAAATATAATTTGCTTACCCTTACGTCTGCGCCAAGCAGACCTGCATGTTGTATGAGTGTGCGAGAGAGAGAGGAAAATATAAAAGGAGTGGGGTAACAAGCTGGCAACGCTGAGTGTGATACGGCATCTGATCAGCTGGACTCCAGAACCCTTCCCATTTGAAACACATAATAAATATCTGCAGCAGTTCAGATATGAACAAAATCTGGCATATGATTGTATGATCTTGTATTATGGTTGGCATAGCAGTAAACGGTTTATTAGGGAAAAGTTGATCAGATTTGGCAATAAAGTTTGGTGCCTCAATACTTTGATGTGTATCAAGGCCAAAACCCTAATACTAATAGCCAGTATGACCTGGAATTTAGCAAAGCTGCAGCACTGGTTGTAGTTATGATAGACCAGCTACCAGATGTAATGAAGAAATTTCCCTTCAAGTTTTATTTTGACAATTTGTTTACTAGTGTCAACTTGATGAACCATCTTCACAGAAGAGGATTCATCTGCATAGCTACAATACATGAAAATCTAGTATCAAAAGATTTTCCTTTGTCACCATCACAGCAAATGATGGATGAAAAGAAAGACGTATGAATATGCAGAGAGTAAAGAAGAATGCCCTCTTATCACTCATTGGGTTGACAATGCTGTTGCCTCTGTATTATCGTCAGATACCGTCAGGTCGAAAACAAGTTATATTTTTCCTGACCAAATGTAACAGGCCAGTTCAACTGCTTCAGGGGTTGTATAGATCGCATGGATGAAAATGTATCCTAGTAAAGAGTTGGGATATGAGGGGTAAAAGTGATGGTGGTCCATTTCTACATAGCTCTTGGACACAGTGGTTCATAATGCCTGGATTCAGGAAGAGAGATACCTCAGTTTGAATTCAAGAGAGTTATATGTAGTTACCACAAATCTCACTAAGTATGCAAATGCACCAAATCTGGAAGGCGAATGCCCACTTTGCGATGGAACGTGACAGGGATTAGGGTTTGTGATCACGTAAGACTGGACAGTCTTTACCACCTGATTGCTCCATCAAGCCAGCAATGCCATTGTGCCGAGGAATTTGCAACTCTCACGTTTGCACAGAATGTGTGAAGTGTAATGTCGGAATTTGTGTTGCCTGTTTTGAAAAATTCCACACAATTCTGTAAGATTGTAAATATAGTATAAAAATAATTAATCGCAAAGGAAGTTTTATACGATTTATTAATATATGTTTATTGTAATTATTTCCAAAATCTAACTTATAATGCACAAATTTCATAGAATTAAGCAGGCTATTTTGCTCCCATAAAAGCCTAGCGGTACTGTATGGTACCGGGTCATAAATGTTTTTATGAACAGTTTGTACAAGAGTGAGTGTACACAGACTGTTTTTTTTAGGAAACTAACATTTAACTATATTCTTTAACAATGTTTATGAGTTTTTATTTGCCAAGGATGATAATTACATTTTTTAATGTATAATCATCTTTTATTATTTGAAGTCAATTACCGCATGTATCAAACAAAAAATATAGATGGATTAAAAAATCATCAATCTAAAGCAATTTACAAATATATGAAAGTGACAAACTGTGATACAATAAACCACTTAAACTGTTCTTGATCAAAACAAACATGGGACACAGTTTATCAAGAGAGTTGTATAAATAAAGCCTGCATACAATTTTTAAATATCCTGCAGATGTTGCCTTATCTATGAAGAAGGTAAAGGTTAATAAATTAATAAAAAAAGTCATGGGCAACTAAGGGAATCCATAAATCAAGCAAGAGACTAAAATTTCTCTGCACATATGCAAAAAATAATAATTTAGCAGGTTTTCTTGATTATTGACACACATCTATAAGATAATGTATAACAAAGTAATCATGGTTGCTAAGAAAATGTCTAACAATAAAAATATATTGGAATATGTGAATAAATCAAAACCAATACGTAAAATATGAAGCTATTAACAGTGAAGCAAACAAATATATACAAATTATTATATTTGTATAAATCAAAATCAATTTAGGATATAGATAAAAATTAGCAAGAAATCACTCATAAGGCAATAACAAAGGTATGCTTAAAAAAAAAAAAAAAACTAATAAGAGACCCCGAAGAAGCATTTGAGTGCTTCAATAAGTTTTTTACTGTAGTTGCAAAAGTTATCCAAAATAAAATGAATATTAAAACCAACGGTAGTAAAGTGAAACCAACATTCAAAAAGGCTCTATGGAAGAAATCGGCAGCTACAGATCATATCTATTTTATCAGTTTTTTCAAAAGTGAGAGAAAAAAATTATGCATAAACGTTACAAGCTCCAATTTTTATGAATACTATATATTCATTGTTGCGAATTTTATAAGGAGTTATAAGTGATTATGAACATTTACAGATATGCCTAGGATTCATGTTAGATAACATGCCTGCAAAATTCATATGCCTGGATTGCCATGATGAATCCAAAAAACAAAAGTGTGTAGATCAGCAACTGCTGTCATTAACACCTGAAAAACGAAAGGTATGTACTTTATAATTCATGCAAATTTTACAGTCTTAACTAAAAGGCAAATAAAAGCTTTACCATTTTCAGCTTAAAATACAGGGTGCAGCAACATTCATAGTGTATTTATAAAACTGCAATTTAATAAAACAACTGAGACACTTAGAACCATAACGGCCTAAAGCATAACATCGTCAATTTTTAGATTTTGGCATGTATGCATGCTCCTGACATTTGCCAATCTTGTGGTCAACCAGCAATAGCTGTGCTTAAGGCCCTCTCTGATTTAATGAAACATTCATGAGAAGGTGTCTCGCCAGTTTTCCTGATATTCAGTTAATAAGAGTCCAAAGCACCAAGTATCATTTTGTTTCTCTGTGCTGTTCAATTTTTATCTAGTGTTGCCAACATAATTTACTCTTTAAATCACGCTCACAGATAGTACCTTGTAATGGTAATTTTCTGCATAGAAATTTTGATTTTAATAAACTTCTATTTTTCTCAAAACTATGTTTCTCTACTTTGGGCCCTTATGGTTCTCAGTGTCTCAGTTACTTTATGCTCTCTCTACTACATAACAGTAAGTAGAAAAAATTGCATTCTAGAGTAGCTACAAAATAAGAATGAACATGGGTTGAGCCAATAGGGTTATTGTACTGTCTTGGTGTTGCCAGTTCCATGGCTAGCGGGTGACAGAAATGGAAGATATATGTGTTTGTCTCGCTCAATCCACCTAGCAAATATCATGCAGATGTTGAGATGTAGTGACACAGAAGCTGACAGAGAAGTTCGCTTAATATTTCAGCATGAGTGTGAGAACATATACAATGATTATCGCATAATCTGAACCTTAAAACCTTGAACTGGAGAACAGTTCGCTTACGTAACTAATGTTCATATGCACATAAAACAAAGTGATTCAAATTAGATACGTTCTACGAAAGATGGTGTTTGCTACAGTAAAACAAAATAGTGGCATTTCAACGATTTGTTAATATAGTTTCTATTTTAATGATGCCATGTTTGTATACTGGCTGTAATGGACTTTAAACCACTTTTTGTTTCGACCATAATTGGTTCTCCTATATTTGAACCCAAGAGATTTCAGAATATTATGCATAGAAGATACAGAATCCGTATATTCTGTTTCCCCCGTGATTAAATTGGTCAGCCTTTTGGCAGCTGGATATTCACCCTTGTCATATAAATCATAAATTGTTCTACGTAAAACACACCTTTGAAAATTGTCTAAGTTGGTAGCACGTATTTTAACTGCTCAATGTTTCCCTGGAGATCTAAATATGGAAACCCTCCTAATTTGTTAAACTGTTTGCCTTCTTTAACAATGTTCATCACAGAATGAGCACTCACGTGACAAGCTTGTAACATTAATTCTCGACTCAGAGCGAAATTTGTACTTTCGAAAATGTCTTTAACTGACATTTGTTTGAAAAAGAAATACACATTAACAATAATATTTCTAGCCTGCTTATGTAAAAGTTGTTTCACAGTTACTACTAGGCGCAGCAGTACTAGGCTTGCTAAGCGGTATATTTACTAAGTTTGAAAAGCACGTGTACACTCTTAAAAGATCACTACTTGACTGAATGCAGAGTACAAAATGCAGCTGCAGCATAGCACGTGTGTGCTTTTCTTCACTGACAGTCTATTATTTCTAGTCAGGCGCCTTATCTTTCATATCTCCGAAACCAGATGTGCTACAAACATGGAGTTTGGACAGTAATCCTCAGAAAAAATAGCTCTGTAACACGGGAAAACAAAATAATTCTGTAATTAGTATCTTTATAGTGCACAAAGAAATTAGCCATATGGTTCAGCAAAGTGAGCCAGTATGCTTGCTTAACTAGACAACGTTGCATGCACCGCACTGGCTAGTAGCGATAGAACACCCACGCCTAGCCCCGCCTTATGTTTATTCCTATTTTGTAGCTACCTTAGCCAAAAAAATTTATTCCAAGATTTTGCCAGAAATGTTTTTTCAGGCTTCCTGGACTCCCCACCCTTAAAAAAATAATTTTTAAGAAATTGTGCGTGCGTGCGTGCATACAAGTGTGCGCATGCATGTACATGGGCACATGTGTGGATTTCTATGTATGTGTATATGTGCTTGTTTTTTTTTATCCAAAAGCTTGGTTAAATACCAAACTTGCTATTTTAAGTTTCCAAGGATGTGATAAAAAAATTATGAACAAACTCCTACTTTTGGTATGCCAAATGATCCTTTATATGGAACAGTTTCTGAAATTCTTGATATTCTCAAAAAAGGTTTTAATGATTTTGATTAGTGTCACAGTATTAGAATTCAAAATATTCATTTATTATGAAAGTATCTTAAACATTGAACAAATTATTTGTAGGCAATTTTTAACACTTTGTCACTTACATTTTTATATTATTGATGGACTAGTTTCAGAAACTCTTACGTCCATTATCAAGCTCAAAAGTCCAACTATCGTCTGTTGTGATCTCTCTTCTCTCTGATGGTGGAAGTATGAACTTCTTTGTCAAAATATCTACTGGTGGAATTTGACAATCACTCATAATATCTTAAACATATTGACTTTTAATCAAACTGATAGAGCCATTTGTGAGAAAATCAAAACGTTCACAAGTTGTTTCCTGTAAAGCACAGTGCAAGTATGGGATCTTAGGTTGTATTCTCGGAAGATGCTGAACTTATATACCAAGTTGGGTATTCAACCAACTTTTCATTTTTGAGTTATGCTGTCACAGACATGCTGGCACATGGATAAAAAGACCTTTCTGTAAACATTGTTTTTAGATTCAGGAGTCCCAAAATGTGTAGTTTTTTTTTGTGGAATGCAATACCTTCCTTGATAGAGATAGTGGTAGTGCTAATAGGGGAAAGTGTCCTCAAGTGGCATAACATAAGGAAAAAATTCTCCTGTGGCTATATTTTTGTATTATATAACCTTCATTTTTTGTACGTTAACAGTAAAAAACTTTAGCTGTACAGTAATTTATAAAAGAAAATGGAATTGCACCTTACATTATTATTACAATGCATTATTCGAAAACTTGCACGGATGCATGTAATGAAAGTGGTTGGGAAAAATGACATACTCTTATTTGTTCTATGGTTATTCAGTTTTCATTTCCAAATGTCACATGTAAACATCTTTGTCCTTTATGAAATCCCAGCACATTTACTGAGAGCCCAATTGAGCACTTAAAACACCTGACCCATATCTCTTTTGGTTTTGAGTGACAAAATAAGTCATTGCAGTAGAGACAAGGATCATCATCATCATCATCATCATCATTGTCGTCGTCATCATCATCATCATCATCATTGTCGTCATCATCATCATCAATCATCATCATCATCATCATCATCATCATACCAGAAAGGTTCATATCTTCCTCATCTCCAGTGGGCCTATTAAAACAGTTTCTTCTTAGCCTATATAGCTGCACGCCTGCATTCCAACATTCCTCTTTTGATGACTTTGGCTTTTACCTCTGTAACATATGGACTCCTAGTCAGAACTTGTGAACTCTCCTGTTTCTCATAAAAACTATTTGTAGTTGGTTTATTGATACTCGCCACTTTTTTTATATTATTGAGGGACTAGTTTCAAAGGCTGTTGTCTCCATTTTCAACCTCTCTCCAACTAGCATCTGTTGTTGTCTGCTCTCCTCTCTCTGGTGGTGGAACTATGAACTTCTTTGTCAAATTATCTACTGGTGACAAAGAAGTTCATAGTTCCACCACCAGAGAGAGGAGAGCATACAACAACAGATGCTAGTTGGAGATAGGTTGAAAATGGAGACAACAGCCTTTGAAACTAAGTCCCTCAATAATAATAAAGAAGTAAGTGACGAGTGTCAATAAACCAACTACAAATAGTTTTTACAATTAATTTTGACGTCACTGTTACTAAATTCCTCTGAACACACATCTCCTGTTTCTGTTTTTTAGAAGCAGGTCTAACCTGAAGCCTGGAGGGAAGCGGAGATATGTCAACTGGTCTCATATATAAAAGTGCTGATCCAGAAGATGTTGCACTGTCACAAAGTGATGTAGTTGATTAAACTTTAGGCGCAGCAGCAACAGCGCAGTTTTCTGCATGTTGGTGTCTTTATTAGTTTGACTTTCATGTTCAGTATTTTCTCCTTCTGAAAGAGATCTTTCAGTTACACCAATGGACAAAAAAGATGATCAGGAAAAATATTGTCATTAAATGGCCAGATTCCAGTGTTTGCAAAACCACTGGTTGCATTGTGAACTGTGCCAGCTTTTCTATATGCTGCTGAAAATAAACTAGCCACCTGAAATTGCCCTATGAGTCTCTCAGGATGGTTTCTCAACCAATTAGAAACTTCTTGGTTACAGCATGTTTTAAGGAGACCAGTGGCTGAAGATAATGTGTGCAATGTTGTGGTAATGACAACATTATAATGATTTTCTTTTGCATAAATCAATGCCTTGAGATATTTATGGGTTGTGTGGCCATCCTGCTGATATTAACAGCATTAATACCTTTCTGTATACTCTCTGAATCCCATGACTGGTGATTATTGGTTCTTTTATAATTTCCAAGAATTATTGCTGTAAATAAATAAACAAACAAATAATAACAATGAAATTATATGGTATACTACTATAAACAAACAAAAGTTTAGTTTGTGGTTTTGGGTAAAATAACATAAGGTATTGTCACCCAAGTCACAGTATGTATTTTACCCAGAGTCACAGCATTCCATATACAAGGGCACTACTCATAAACACGTGAACCTGTACACCCAAATATATGCTTAAAATGTTTTTTAAAGAAAGTGTTTACTCATCTACCGTGTAACAAATATAAATCAAATGATCCAGGCATAATATGACACAGAATAACAATTGCCACAAACATATAAACTCTGATGTTTGCAGATTCTTGATCTAACATGTAAGAATTTACATAAACAGCCCCACCACTTTTGGAGTATCAGTATTCCAACAGAAGAACATGATAAAATAAAACAATAAAGATGCAGCAATATAGATGCACCTACATATCATTTAGCAAAGTGGTTAGTATGCGAAATGGATTTCATACAAAGATATGCTTCTCTCGGAATAAAAAACAGCTTAGAATTGATTGACAAATTAAATAAAGTAAATATAAACACTAATGAAATTTTAGTCTCCTTTGATGTTAGCTCATTATTTACGAGCGTACCTACAGAAAAGCTACCAAATTTGATTAAGCTATGGCTCTCAGATCAAGGTTTTACTGAAACCCAAATTGAAGAATACAACAAACTCTTTAATTTATGCATCAACCAAAACAGCTTCATGTTCAACCAAAAATATTACAAACAAACTTCAGGTTTAGCCATGGGCAACCCCATCTCACCGTTATTAGCGGATTTGTATATGAGTTATTTGGAAACACGGGTGACAGCAGCATTTCCACATATTTTTAAAGTGTGGTTTCGTTATGTGGATGACATATTTGCCATAATACCAAAGAAGTTAGCACAGGATGCGCTAAAATTATTGAACCTGCAAGACCAATCCATAAAGTTCACCATTGAAACAGAACAAGATGGATGGTTACCGTTTTTGGATTTAAAAATTATTAAAAAAGGAGACAAATTAGAGTTTGGCATATATAGAAAATCAACACATGTGGATAACTACATTAAAAACAACAACTCCAACCCAAAAGAACACCAATATGCAGTATTTCACAGTTTAATCCATAGGCTAGTAAACATCCCATTGACTATAGAAGAATATACCAAAGAAGTAGATCACATTAATTATGTTGCAATTGTGAATGGCTTTGATCCAAAATTTATTAAAAAAATGATAAACAAGCATAAAAGACGGAAAACCATCAAGGACGTTAGCACTTTAAAAGCTGACGACCCAAAGAAAGTATATTGCAAATTTACGTATCACCCTAAGGCATTTAATAAATTCAAAAACATTTTCCGTCAATTTCAGATACAACTAGTACCACACAACAAATATAACATGAGAAACATGCTGAATCACCCGCTAAAAAACACAAGTCCAACCAACAAACTATCCGGAATTTATAGCGTAAGATGTGAGGATTGCCACGAAATTTATATCGGAAAAACAAAGAGAAACCTAGAAACAAGGATGAAAGAACACATGCGATGTATTAAATACAAACAGACAGATAAATCGGCCATAGCCCATCACTTCTGGTCAAAAAATCACAATATTTCCAAAGTCATAAAACTTTTGGTACCGGCAAAAAAGTATTGGGAATTAACAGTTTGGGAAAATATACACATTTTGAAGAACAAAAAGAGAGCAATGAACTTCGAAATTCCAGTAGTAGATGACGTCATTCAACTCATTGAACAGCGCCAGGAGAGGGAGGCGGTCACCTGAAGAACCAGTAGAACATCAGCTGAGGATGGGGACGCGGTGTCCTTGAAACTTGTCCTAATTTAAAAAGTAAGTGGAGCTTAAGTGTTTATACAGTTCGAGAATTGGTTTAAAAAGTGTTTTTGATAGAAGAACATGACCTTGTACCGTAAAGTGCCGTCTCTTGTGGCAGTAACAAATATGTGATAATTTGACCAGATTATGTCATTTTAGGACACTTTCCTTAATATAATTAATAGTGAGGCTTTAGGGAGCACTATGTTGTGGTGATTAGTTCCCAAATAGTTTCACTGCCTATATTAAAAGTCTTATTGAGTCATATTTCATCAAACCTTAAAACTTCACTCATGTCAACTATTAAAGAACAAGAACGATTTTGGGACCATCCCAGTCCCATCCTCAGTTGACTGGCAACTGACTCAGTAAGTCTTTTAATACGATAATGCTTTTAATCATAACAATTTCAGTTTCTCTACCTGCTAGGTATATGGTAGAGAAAGTGATAATAAGAATATGACCAATTAGATGTCTTAACTGTATTTTAAGGAATGAAGTTAACTAAACTTAATTCTTCTACTGATAATATATTTCCTTTGTTATTACAGAATGTATGCCAATATCGCCAGGCACTGTACTTCTGTAAACAGTTACCCTGGATCAGAATGGTATCTCTTTGTCAGTTAATGAAAATTAACTTGACTACAGGAAACCGTATAATGAATCATCTTAAGTTAGATCAAGTACTCAGGTGAGAAAATACAATGTAGTGAGTTTTCTACTACATAAGGACCAAACAAAATGCTGTGCAGCAACATGTAAAGCCCATCAATCTTGGGTTTTTTATGGTTTTCCCAAGGCAGTAGGTGAATACTGGAGTTGTTTCTCATTTACCACAATTTGCTTAACTCACTTAGTTTCACATTCCATGTGTACTTGAAGGTTTTATGGGTTTGGCAGTGCTCTATAAATAGTGAGAATGATTGCTCAACTGAAAGAGTATTCCTATGCCCGATTTCACCAACAGTTGTTAAAATCAATGTTAACAAATGTAATGTAACAATTGTTACAGCAATAACTAAAATGTTAAAATTCTTGCATTTCACCAACTTGTTTTCTGAAAATGTTAACAAACACGTGTTAACACTGAGAGACTTATAAATAATACAGATATAGAATGCTGTGGATGAATTGTATTATTTTCTGAATATACTGTGATGTTACTAAAATTAGGCAAGTGAGTCAACCTTGTATATACTTTTCTCCACTTACAAGTTTTTTATGAAGACTAGTTTCTGGGGACTTCTCCCCTATCGTCAGCTCTGTGGTAGACTCAGACTTCTACCACAGAGCTGACGATAGGGGAGAAGTCCCCAGAAACTAGTCTTCATAAAAAACTTGTAAGTGGAGAAAAGTATATACAAGGTTGACTCACTTGCCTAATTTTAGTAACAATGGCACTCCACTTTCTGAAATACTTCTTTTTATTCTATACTGTGATGTGCTTTCATTTTTATTTTCATTTATGCACAGCTGAAAAAATGGTGGGTGAACAAAATCAGAAGAGAAGCCATGGGACAAATTTCTCATCAATGGAGAAAGAATTGTTAGTTGAATTAGTAACTAAATATAAGGATATTGTGGAAAATAAAAGGACGGATGCAGTAAATGTAAAAGAGAAAAATGTGACATGGGGAAAGATTGCAAATTAGTTTAATTCAAATGCAAGATAAGATACTAGATAGATAAGATACTTTTATTTACCCTTTGAATACAGTGATTTCAAGGACACGTCAAAATCAATTGTACAAAATTTCCAATTTTATATACCTATATACATAGTATTTAACCGCTTCACTGATGGCCCTTCAGGGGCCGGAAACGGATACCCAATAAACAGAACAAGACATTTAAATTGTTAAATGCTGTAAAAATGCATCATAAATACAATTCCATATCTTCCGTATTTATTAAGTTATTTAAATGAAACAGAAACTGGTTTAAAACCCATTAAAGGCAGTATACATCTACAGTAACAAAAAAGTGGAGAGTACAGTAACAAATCGTTCAAATTTCACTTGTTTGTTTCACTGTAGCAAAAGCCATTCTTTGTGCCGAACATGCCTAATATTTGAACCATTTTGTTTTGTGTATTCGAACGAATGTATGTATTTATTATTAATTTTTAGATGAGTCGTATTTATTACACATCTGCTTCACTTTCTTAGTGAAATGTGTAATAAATACGACTCATCTAAAAATTAATAATTATTTCGCTTCACTGTGGTGTTCCAATACAGTTAAATCTCGAATGTATGTATGTATGTATGTATGTATGTATGTATGTATAGCTACGCAAGCGACTTCTCCGGTTCAAGTTTAGTTTATTTATGCTATACCAAGCGATAGTCATACGAGTATATGTTGCGTTACACTGGAAAGAAAACTCCCTGTCAGCATCTGTTATTACAGTGTTTCTCAACCAAGGTTTCTGGTAGCCTTATGCAGCTGTTTTGGCTCAGTATTTTAGTTATTTATACTCTCTCTGAGTTCAGAGTGATTTCTTATAGCTATCAAGAGCTAAATGAATGGCACATTTGAAATTGTTAAATTTCAATGTTAACCATGGCTTATCCCCGTAATGTAGCAAATAAATTACCTTGCGTATGATGATATTACTTTAGAAAATCTGGAATATTTTTTGTGCGATTATGAAGGAGAGGTTTAGGATATAGGTAGCAGTCACGTGTACTGGTCTACAGATGGCATGTTAGCTACTCCATTGTTTGGGGGAAGTGGCGGGTCAAATATGGGTGATGTGGATCAGCTATTACTAGCTATCCTTCTTTACGAAAAACAGTTAAATGGTAAAAAAGTATTTTTATACCACTGGATGTAACCATTCACAATTGTTTAGTAATTTTCAGAGCTGTAAATTCATGCATGACATTCACCTAACTGTACTTGCACGTATAAATAGCTCGTAACCTAATTGAGTATTATAATACTCAGAGGCCTCTTTATACTGGGGGTAAGAAATTCACCACATCACCCCTCATACTTGAGAGAAAACACTTTCCTAAAAGTGAAAGGGTTAAGTTAATTGGTGGAAATTAATCATTTCTTCACACTAGCCATACATAAGTTAAGGTTCTGTATGGATAGAGTCAATATGAAAAATTCAATGCCATGGCCGGGATTCCCACCAATTAACTTAAATAATAAGAGTCTAATGGTGCAGCCTGGGATTTAAGTACTTACGATAGTAAGTCACCACAAACGGTGTATCTCGGATAAGAGAGCCCCTAGTGGTTTACCAGGAAAATATATGAGTCAATTGGAGAATTTAATGTCAGGACGGCACGTTGGCCATGCTAGCTCAATGAGTGTAGAGAGACTGGACAGAAACCAGGAGATCCATGGTTCAAATCCCTGCCATGGCATTAAATTTTTCGTGTTGACTCTATCATATATACATAGTTTTATCTTTTTACATATCCCTATACGTGAATTCTTCCAAACTATAAAATTAATTTGTTATTAAGAATTTTTTTTATTCCCTTCAGTTTATATTTCATTTTATTAATTATTTTTATTTCTTCTGGTAACTTATATAGTTCTTTACCCATGCTAATGTCACAACCAGAAGTACAAAGCAACTTTGTTAATATTATGAAAATTTAAAACGAGGTGCGAAGAAGGACAGCAGTTACGAGTGACTTGAACATTTGAAGACGTGAGGTGGACAGTGTATTATCCACAAAATTCAGTTAATTATAAAATCACAAAGCTATTAATACTTGAAGCACTGGCGAGATCGGGATATTCCTTTCAATGCATGTTGTAACCTTTCTTGTACTTCCGCAGTAGCCTTCATAACAACTGGTTTCAACAGTCTATACCTCTATAGAAAATTTTCTTCTGATAGTTCCTCAAAATCATTTTTCTTCATAGACCATTCTCTATTGTGAATGCCATTTAGAGGGTCTTAAATATAGCAAATGGACATCAAAAGCTGTGTTCATGCCTGCCATCTTACAATTCTACAATTGTTAATAAACTTAACAATAGAAATATGGCTTGTTAGTTTAACAAGAGATTAACATAAGTGTTAAGCTAACACTTGTTGATGAAATGCAATTTTTGTTATGTTAAGTGTTAACATCTATTGGTGAAATCGGCTGCTAATGGACATTAAAGGTAAACAAGTCATTTATTTCCCTCTCTGGGCAGCTTCAGTAATCTGACAGATTTTTGAGCCAGGAACTGTTTGGGAGTTCCACATTCCTCTGTGGCCTGTAGTCTCCACGTCATCCCTGGGGGTGGTAGCCATAGGTCAAGGTGTTCCCCTCTATTGCATACCTTGTACATATACTAGGTGGATGTGGTTCTTTAGATGAGCATTTGTAGGAGTACTTTCTATATGTGCAGGGTGTCATGATGGATTAAAAAAACAATAAGCTTTGTAATATTGACATGCACAAATTTCATTTCAAATTTATACTCAGATGATTGTGATGCTTTGTACACTTCTAAACAACTCTAAAAGTAATCGTAAAACTATTTGTAGTCGGTTTATTGACACTCGTCACTTATTTTTCTTGTATTATTGAGGGACTAGTTTCAAAGGCCATTGCCTCCATTTTCAACCTCTCTCCAACTAGCATCTGTTGTTGTCTGCTCTCATCTCTCTGGTGGTGGAACTAGGAACTTATTTGTGAAATTATCTACTGGTGAGATTTCAAAGTTCATTACGCGGTCCTTATTTTCCATATGAATATGTTCTCCCATCTTGTTAGTTTATTTTGGTTTATCACTCCTTTTAATAATTTTGGATTTGGATCAATGTCATGATTTTCATTCCAAAAATGAAATGCTACTGGTGACTTATGTTCTTGTTTCAATCTGATGTTTCTAAAGTTCTCTTTGACTCTGGTTTTTAGATTTCTTTTTGTTTGACCTATGTATCATTTTTCACAATTTTTACAACTTATTTTGTATATTCTGGATATGTTAACTGATGGGATTTCATCTTTTGCTATTGAATTTAGCAATTTTAAAATTGAATGTCCATTAGTAGGTACCAAGATGATATTTTGTTCCTTAAAGATCTTTTCAAATTTATTAAATGTTTTTGGATGATATGTGAATGAACTGAATATGCTGTTGCTTTCTTTTTCTTTTGTAAATGCGGTTGCTTCCTTAATGATTTTCTTTAGTTAAGCTTTTCTAATTTTCTTAAACATCACACTTTTGTTGTATCCATTTTCTTCTGCTATGTGTAGTATGAATTTTTGTTCTTGACATATTCTTCTTTATCCATGGGAATGTTGACTAGTCTGTGTGTAAGGCTGTTTATTATTGCATACTTGTGTATAATTGGGTTGTAGCTATTATTTTTTATGTAATTTTCTGAGTGTGTTGGTTTCCTTTAAATTCCAAATTTTATTTTTGTGTTATTCCTGATGGTATTTAGATCCAAGAAAGAGAGTTTCCATCGATTTCCTTTTCTATTGTGAATTTGATAGTCCTTTCTTGCAGATTGAGTAATTTTAATGCATTATCTAAATGTTTATTCGCCACTATTGCAAAGATGTCAGCATATCTATACCAAACTTTGAAGATCCATTTATGAGTGCATTTGAAACACAAAAAGTCCTTCCCATGGATCTTCAAAGTTTGGTATAGATATGTTGACGATATCTTTGCAAAAGTTCCAAATAAACATATAGATGATGCATTAAAATTACTCAGTCTGCAAGAAAGGACTATCAAATTCACAATAGAAAAGGAAATCGATGGACAACTCTCTTTCTTGGATCTAAATATCATCAGGAATAACACAAAAATAAAATTTGGAATTTACAGAAAACCAACAGATTCAGAAAATTACATAAAAAATAATAGCTACAACCCATGTATAAAGACTAAAATTAAATCATACCTTTTAAAACTTGTAACTTCACTGAATCTCAAACTATCTCCGATGTTTATACGTAAAATAGTTTGTTATAATCAGAACAACCAATATCAAAGGGCTGCAGAAAAAAGACGTGAGTGAAGTTACATATTTAAAAGGTATGACTCAGTTTTAGTCTTTATACATGAAATTAGCTTCACCGTTAACAGCACTTTTATTTATAACTATTTAAAGCTACAACCTAATTATACATAAGCATGCAATAATAAACAACCTTACACGCAGACTAGTCAACATACCCATGGATAAAGAAGAATATGTCAAAGAACAAAAAGCCGTACTACATATAGCAGAAGAAAATGGATACAACAAAAGTTTGGTGTTTAAGAAAATTAGGAAAGCTAAATGAAAGAAAATCATTAAGGATGCAACCACATATACAAAAGAAAAAGTTAGCAAGAGCATATTCAGTTCATTCACATATCACCCAAAAATTCATTTAACAATAGATAGAGTCAACATGAAAAATTCATTGCCATGGCTGGGATTTGAACCACAGATCTTCTGGTTTCCATCCAGTCACTCTAACCCATTGAGCTACCATGGTCAACCTGCCATCATGACGTTAAATTCTCCATCTGACTCATTGGTTAGAGTGACTGGACAGAAACCGGGAGATCCGTGGTTCAAATCCCAGCCATGGCATTTAATTTTTCATGTTGACTCTATCAAAAAAACCTTAGCCTATATACGGCTAGTGTAAAGAAATGATTAATTTCCATCAATTAACATTTAATAAATTTAAAAGGAGCTTTAAGGAACAAAATATAATCTTTGCACCTATTAATGGACATTCAATTTTAAAATTGCTAAATTCAATAGCAAAAGATGAAATCCCATCAGTTAACATATCCAGAATATACAAAATAAGTTGTAAAAATTGTGAAAAATGATACATAGGTCAAACAAAAGAAATCTAAAAACCAGAGTCAAAGAGCACTTTAGAAACATCAGATTGAAACAAAAAGATAAGTCAGCAGTAGCATTTCATTTTTGGAATGAAAATCATGACATTGATCCAAATCCAAAATTATTAAAAGGAGTGATAAACCAAAATAAACTAACAACATGGGAGAACATGTTCATATGGGAAATAAGGACCACGTAATGAACTTTGAAACCCCACCAGTAGATAATTTCACAAATAAGTTCCTAGTTCCACCACCAGAGAGAGGAGAGCAGACAACAGATGCTCGCTGGAGAGAGGTTGAAAATGGAGGCAATGGCCTTTGAAACTAGTCCGTCGATAATATAAGAAAAATAAGTGACGAGTGTCAATAAACCGACTACAAATAGTTTTACAATTAATTTTGACGTCACTGTTACTAAATTCCTCCAAGCACACATAACTAAAAAAGTATCAATCCTTTTACAGTCGATCATGTTGAGTCACTTAACAATATATTGCGTTGTATGTTATGTGGGAAATTTAAAAATAGAAAGCTTTAGGAATTAAATAAAAACTGAGAGAATGTAAGCTTTCACGGCCGGAGTCCATAATGCAATTGGTTGTTTCCGGGCTGTTTTGCCGTGGTCTGTTGGAGTAAGAACCAAACGTTTCGTCCACAACTACGGCAGACATCATCAGTGGCGCGGTCGAAGCTTTCTTGCAGAGAGTTTGGCTGCGTCTGAAGCGTTCACTGCCTGAGTCGCGCTATTTGTACTGGTAGTTGGGGGGCGGAGCCTGGGTAGTCCGGCAATAGTGTCCCGTGATTGGTTCGCGTCATTTTTGGTGGTTAAATGGCGTTTCCTGTTTTCGAGAACAGGATGCCAGTTCCTATTTAGTTTTAAGGCTTCTTCCTTTCTGTTGAAATTATTAGGATGTTTGTAAATTTCGATGACCTCCCGCTGAAGTCATGTGTGGTAATGTTCTGTGGTAGAAAGGATGCTGGTGTCCTGGAACTGTATCACATGCTCGCCTTCTGCCTCAATCTCATGTTCGGCGACTGCGGACTTATCTGTGTGGCCCAGACGGCAGTTGCTCCTATGTTCCTTGATTCTGGTGTTGACACTGCGTTGTGTTGTTCCGATGTATACCGCGCCGCAAGAACAGGGAATGCGATATACACCGGCTGAGGACAGAGGTTCCCGAGGATCTTTCGCTGAGCGTATTAAATGGTTCATTTTCCTAGTGGGTGTGAAGACGGTTTTTATATTGTGACGTCGTAATATCCTTTCTATCCGGTCAGTAATATCCTTGAAATATGGCAGAAAAACAGTGCCTTTACTCTTGGGTTGCTCCGGTTTCTGAATGGTGGGCTGAGATCTAATGGGACGGACAGCTCTCTTAATATCTCGGATGGAGTAACCATTGGCGCGTAATGCCTGTTTTAGGTGTCTGAGTTCACTTCCTAGTTGTTGCGGTTCACAGATGCGAGAAGCCCGATTTACCAAAGTTTTGATTATGGAGCGCTTCTGCCTAGGGTGGTGGTTTGAATCGTTGTTAAGGTAGTGGTCGGTATGTGTAGGCTTGCGATAGACAGTGTGTCCAAGAGAGCCGTTGGCCTTCCTGCTGACCAAGATGTCCAGAAAAGCTAGCTGTCCATCTTTTTCTGTTTCCATGGTGAACTGGATGCGGTGATTAATGTTGTTGAGGTGTGAGAGGAAATCTTGGAGCGCTTTCTTTCCGTGGGGCCATATGACAAAAGTGTCGTCCACATAGCGGAACCAGACTTTCGGCTTTAGAGGAGCGGAGTTCAATGCTGTCGATTCAAATGATTCCATGAAGAAATTTGCTACAACCGGACTTAGGGGGCTGCCCATGGCAACACCGTCTATTTGTCCGTAAAAACAATTATTCCACTGGAAATATGTTGTGGTGAGTACGTGCTGGAATAGTGTAACTATATCGTCCGAGAAAATGCGTTTGAGAAGCGTGAGAGTTTCTTGAACCGGAACCATGGTGAAAAGTGAAACAACGTCGAAGCTGATGAGGAGGTCCTGTGGTTGTAGGGTGAGACTTTTTAGTTGCTGAATGAAATGAGTGGAGTCTTTGATGTAGGTGTCCGTGGAGCCAATGTGTGGGAGGCCATCGAAATTTACAAACATCCTAATAATTTCAACAGAAAGGAAGAAGCCTTAAAACTAAATAGGAACTGGCATCCTGTTCTCGAAAACAGGAAACGCCATTTAACCACCAAAAATGACGCGAACCAATCACAGGACACCATTCCAGACTACCCAGGCTCCGTCCCCCAACTACCAGCATAAATAGCGTGACTCAGGCACTGAACGCTTCAGACGCAGCCAAACTCTCTGCAAGAAAGTTTCGACCACGCCACTGATGATGTCTGCCGTAGTTGTGGACGAAACGTTTGGTTCTTACTCCAACAGACCACGGCAAAACAGCCCGGAAACAACCAATTGTATTATAAATAAAAACTGTGGTTGTTACAGATAACATTTTCCTAAAGTGTGTTAAAAGGCCACTCTAATTAGACCACTTTCATGTAAAACACTGATACATTGCAGCCCTGTGTTTTTCATTCATAGTAAGTTAATATCATAACCTAATAGCAAAGAATTCTCTTATTTTATTTTCTACTTAATACAGTGAATCTTCAATTTCATTTTCGATCATTCACACATTGAGAACATTTTAATTATAATTATAATATATTAATTTTCCCATGTGGTATTATGAAGTATTTTTAATCTTGCTGGATAATCAATATTGGAGAAATATTCATACTTAATAGTACAATGCATCGTAGGAATTAATTTGAATACTCTTCCTAAAAGGTAGGTTTCTTGATATGGTAGGGTGGGGCAAGTGAGTCACGAGGGACAAGAACGTCACCTCAATTTTCTTGCACAGTATATATATTTTGCAACTTGGTAATATAATATCAGTGAAACTGTGGATGTCTTAAAGTGTGAGAACAAAGAAGGTGATGCTCTGGAGAAAAACTTTAGTTTTACCACCTAATTATTGGTTTTATGTGGTTTTGATGTCATGTCATGACATGACTTGGAAACATCTTTAATAAAATATGTTAATCACCCCATAGAACTTTCCGTATGAGAAAAAAATCTTCATGAACAAAAATCGTCATAGAGTCATGAATTTTGAAACTCTACCACCGGACATCTTTGATAAGTACATCATGCCCTCTATCGACGATACGGAGAAAGAGGAAACCACCACAATTTGCACTAGTCGAGTACCAGCTGATGATAAGAGCAAAAGCTCTTGAAACATGTTCTGTGAAAAAACAGTGTGAGTGAAGCAGTGTGTCAATATCTTCTCGATTCACTTTTGTGCTAAGTTGTGCTTCACTGTCTCTATGCTTCTTTCAAGTTCATACATATAAAAGCGATTATTTTCTTTATTTTTCTTTCCTTGCTTTCATCTTATCTTATGCAGGGTTTGGAACTAACAATTACCAGTCTTATGAAGTGAATAAAGATACAAAGGTTTTGTTTGGAGTGGTGATAGGGAATGACCTACATAACACCTCAGTGAATATATTTCTTCATATATGCAGACGCTTTATATATTTTATTGTATTACGTGTGAAATATGTTATAACTTAAAAAAATTAATGCTTTTAAATATAAGTTGCTGCCTTTTTCAGAAATTGTACAAAATGTATCACCTCACTTGCCCCTTTCATATTCTGATCTATTTTTACATTTTACCAAATTGGAAATAAAAATATAGCATTTTAATATATGAAATTTAACTGCTGAATGTAGTACCTGTAATGTAACATATTTTGGAAACTTGGACTTAAGTCACACAGAAAATGGAGCTAGTCACAGTGAAGCAACAAATATTACACAAATAAAAATATTTGTAAAAGAATCTCCACTTAACTTAAGAAGTTGATGTTAATACTTCCTTCTTCTTTATAAAATTGATTTCAAAAGCATATCGCTTCCATCATAAGTTACTTCTAAACTCCGTTGTTAAGGAAATCTCGGTTACAATGTTTTTTTTCTTTTGTTATGTTACGTTTTAAGCATTACCAGAAGTAGTAATATTTATTGAGGTACTAAGCTTTTACAATTTTTGGACTGCCCTCTGTTTTGGCCCAGGCCACTGCTACACAGGACAGTCCATTAAGTATATTTACAGACGTGTTACAATATGTGTTATTACAGAATAGTCACTTATTATTCCTTCTCTCTTTTTACAGTCCATACCCACTTGTTTTTAACCTTACTTAAAAACTGACCTATGTTTTTATAATTTTTACTTAAAACCTTGATTAAGCTGATTCTCCTATTCATTTTTGATATTTGACATTCTTTCCTCCACATCTCTGTTTCCTTACAATCAAACAGTATATGTTCTATATCCTCTTTATCCCCACACAATGGGCACTCGTCTTGCGGGTATCCATTTCTTTGACCTCTTAATCTCCATATCCCTGCTCTTAACCATGCTAACCCCTTTCTTTCTTCACTGTTAGTGCTATCTATATACCTCTCCCTACCCCAACTATTTTTCAATGGAATATAGAAAACAAGTGATCTCTTCTCTGCTATTTGACTAAACAGTTTCTGGATCTCCATGTCTTCAAATCTTATTCTAGCCCCTTTCCAAAAACCTTTATAATTAGTTTCTCTCTTTCTCCAAATATCACCCATACCATTATCTTCCAAATTATTTCGTAAATTACTTACCCATCCTTTATTTGGTAAACTTAGTTCTTGATACTTCAAGCATTGTTTCAGTATATTGCCCTCTAAATTCAATATCCTATACCAATATTTTAGTGCCCTTTCTATAACTAACCCTTTTCTTGGAACTCTCCCCATTTCAATTAGAGCTACTTCATTTGCAGTTGATATTGGCAGCCCTAGAACTTCCTTACAAAACCCCCTGTGTACATAATCTAAAGCTTCCCATCCCTTTTCCAGCCCCCATATCTCAATACCATATAGCATTCGTGCCTCAACCACCGAATTATATACCCTTTCTAACCATTTCATTTCCATGAAATTATTATTATTCCTTATATTTTTCAATGTATCATCTATGAACAAGTTAAACAAAACTGGGCTTAACTTGCACCCTTGCCTTAGCCCTTTTTCCTGGTGTATGTCCCTAGTTATTGCACCTTCTTCATATTTTATACAAAATGTGTTCTCTCTGTATAACCCTTGTAGGATGGTTACCATTTTGTTACTAACCCCCTTCATTAATAATTTATACCACAGCAAATTCATCTCTATTCGATCAAAAGCTTTCTCGAGATCAATAAAGGCCATACATATTTTACCTTTTTTATATCTTAAATACTTGTCCACTAGTGTTTTTATAATAAAGACATTGTCCACTGTTCTCCTACCTTTCCTAAAGCCCATTTGATATTCTGAAAGAATATTGAATTCTTCAATCCATTTTTGCATCCTATCAGCTAGTATTTTAAGCATTACCAGCATCTGAAGACAAAACAAACCTAAAAACAGAATCAATTGTCTGTATGTCAAAATTCATTACGCGATGTTTATTTTTTAAAATAAATCTTTTCTCCCACACTATTAACTCTATGGGACCATTTAATAGTTTTAATAATTTAACTTTGGGATTTATTTCATGGTTAAATGACCAAAAATGATCTGCTACGACTGATTTATCAATTTGTTTATATTTAATGTTACAAAAATGTTCTTTCTTTCTTTCTTTCTTTCTTTCTTTCTTTCTTTCTTTCTTTCTTTCTTTCTTTCTTTCTTTCTTTCTTTCTTTCTTTCTTTCTTTCTTTCTTTCTTTCTTTCTTTCTTTCTTTCTTTCTTTCTTTCTTTCTTTCTTTCTTTCTTTCTTTCTTTCTTTCTTTCTTTCTTTCTTTCTTTCTTTCTTTCTTTCTTTCTTTCTTTCTGTTTCCAAACTATGTTTCGATGTTTCGTCTTTCCAATATAAACCTGATCACAATCCAAACAATTAAATTGATAAATACCAGATCTTTTATTATTAGGAATTTTATCTTTTTTAGAAAATTGTAATACATTTTTAATACTATATTTATTTTGAGGAACTAAAGTTATACCAACTTCTTTAAAAAAAATTTGAAAATGTTTATTAAACCAAGGATGGTAAGTAAATTTTTTAAAAAGTATAATCATCTTTTATTTTTTTAAGAGTAGAAATATCATTATTAGTTTTTGATATTTAAACTTTTCAGTCTTCTTTTGTATAAAATCTTTATTAAAACGTTTAATTAAAGCAGTATTAATAATATGTTTATATTGTATTAACAAACAAGATGCTGGTGCAGGAGTATACTGCAAACATTTTGCACAGTATCTAACACTAGACGAAACTTCAAACCATTACGATGGAGAACTAACAGTCATAAAAGCAGCACTGCAGAATGTCCTGTACAGACTGTACATAAAGCAAAACATAAGTTATCCTAACAGATTCAAAATCAGCCATAGATGGGATTGCAAACTATAAAAACAAAACAACAAGAATCATCAAAGAAATAAGAAGTTTAATTAAAGCTGTCGAATCAAGAAACCATGTCACCCTGCAATGGATTCCAGCCCACGTTGGACTTTTAGGTAATGAACATGCTGACCAACTAGCAGAAAAAGGTGCATTTCAAAATATAAAACCTGTAAGACAAACTGAAATTAATAAACAATTAAACAATGTTAAGCTACATTTTAAAAGACCGCAGAGACTTGATGAAGAAGATAAACTAAAAGGCAAGGATTATAAGAACATTGGAGACAAAATTGACATACAAAAACTACCAAGAAAAAATGCAGTGGTCCTATTTAGAATGGAAACTGGCCATGATTGTCTTGCAGAACACCTTTATAAAATACACTGCATACCTACACCCAAGTGTACTATCTGTAAAGAGGATGTCATCATGAACAAACACCATTTGGACAAATGTAATGGTCTCAAAAGTGGGAACCTACAGGCTTTATATTGGGAAGCTAGGGGAAAAATGATGCAAATCAACTAATCCCCAGTGCCCTTAGTCAACAACAACAACATAAGAAGAATTTAATACAGAATATGTATTATTATTATTATTATTATTATTATTATTATTATTATTATTATTATTATTATTATTATTATTATTATTATTATTATTATTATTATTATTATTATTATTATTATTATTATTATTATTATTATTATTATTATTATTATTATTATTATTAATATTATTATATATATATATATATATATATATATATATATATATATATATATATATATATATACAGAATATTTGGGTGTAGGTATGCAGTGTATTTTATAAAGGTGTTCTGCAAGACAATCATGGCCAGTTTCCATTCTAAATAGGGCCACTGCAGTTTTTCTTGGTAGTTTTTGTATGTCAGTTTTATCTCCAATGTTCTTATAATCTTTGTCTTTTAGTTTATCTTCTTCATCAAGTCTCTGCTGTCTTTTAAAATGTATATAATGTTGTTTAATTGTTTATTAATTTCAGTGTGTCTTACGGGTTTTATATTTTGAATTGCACCTTTTTTTGCTAGTTGGTCAGCATGCTCATTACCTAAAAGTCCAACGTGGGCTGGAATCCATTGCAGGGTGACATGGTTTCTTGATTCGACAGCTTTAATTAAACTTCTTATTTCTTTGATGATTCTTGTTGTTTTGTTTTTATAGTTTGCAATCCCATCTATGGCTGATTTTGAATCTGTTAAGATAACTATGTTTTGCTTTATGTACTTCTTTATTCAGGGGTATATTTATTAATCTATAAATCAAACTATTAAAAACAGCAAATTTATGTGAAAAAGGATTAAAACTTTTATTGTTTATGTAATTATCAATATGAGTAGATTTCCTATAAATACCAAAATCTAATTTGTTATTATTTCTTATTATTTTCAAATCTAGAAAAGGAAGAAATCCATTAATTTCAGTTTCTAATGTGAATTTTATAGCTTTATCTTGTAAATTTAGTAATTTTAAAGCATCATTTATTTGTTTTTCAGGAACAATAGCAAAAATATTAACATATCTATACCATGTTTTAAAAGTTAAAGGAAAAGCTTTAGTGACTTTGAATTTAAAAAAAACTCATAAAAAGATCAGCAAGAAAAGATGAAGGAGGATTACCCATTGCTAAGCCAGAAGTTTGTTGAAAAAATTCACCATTAAAAGTGAAAAAATTTTGATCCAAACAAAAATCAGTAAGTTTAACAAAATCAACTATTAAGTCCTTATGTAAATTTATTGAATTCAACCACTTTTTTAAATAAATTAAAAGTTTTTCTCTAGGAATACTAGAAATTTATTACAATTTTCTAAAACAGATAAAATTCCTAATAATAAAAAATCTGGTATTTATCAATTTAATTGTTTGGATTGTGATCAGGTTTATTATTGGAAAGACGAAACGTAGTTTGGAAACCAGAAAGAAAGAACATTTTCGTAACATTAAATATAAACAAATTGATAAATCGGCCGTAGCAGATCATGTTTGGTCATTTAACCATGAAATAAATCCCAAAGTTAAATTATTAAAACAATTAAATGGTCCCATAAAGTTAATAGTGTGGGAAAAAATATTTATTTTAAAAAATAAACATTGCGTAATGAATTTTGACATACTGGCAATTGATTCTGTTTTTAGGTTTGTTTCATCTTCAGATGTTGGTAATGCTTAAAATGTAACATAACAAAAGAAAAAAAACCATTGTAACCGAGATTTCCTTAATAGCGGAGTTTAGAAGTAACTGATGATGGAAGCGATCTGCTTTTGAAATCAATTTTATAAAGAAGAAGGAAGTATTAACATCAACTTCGTAAGTTAAGTGGAGATTCTTTTACAAATATTTTTATTTGTGTAATATTGGACTTAAGTATTACATACTTTTGGGGTGGGGGGAGGAAGATAGGACTCATTTGCCGTTTTCCTCCCCAGATTATTTTAAATTATCTATTTTATATTTACATTAAGAATTATTATATATTATCACTTTGTATCAAGCTTCTAGTGTCCGCATAATAGAATTCATTTTATTAACCTTGTACATGAAAAAATTAGAAATATGTCAGCTAACTTGGTTGTCAAGGATAGGTATCAGAACATTTTCAAATGTTATTTTAATTTGTAAGCTGAGGCTTTTATGGCCAGCAGCTTGAAGATAAATGTTACGTTTTGGGCTTATGGACCATCGTCTAGAAGTTGTTGTAGAATGAACCAACGTTTCGCCAGCATGCTTAGGTGCAGTTCCTAGCGAAACATCTATTCATTCTTCAAGAACTTCTAGACCACAGCCCATAAGCCTGGAATGTAATATTTATTATTTTAATTTAATATTTCTTTGAAATGGTTTCAATTTGGTCTTATTATGTTCACTAATAGTTTTGTCTTTTGAATTCTGTAACTCCTAAGTGTGATCTCCAAATTGTTTTGTTATGCAATTATTTTGCATTAGTTTTAAATAAATCTTACCATATTAGGCATTTTGATACTTCTTGTACTAAGTTTTTTTTTTTTTGCTTGTTCCATTTATACCCCGCCTTCAACTACTATGGTCATATCGGTGGCCGTTCTCCTTTGGAACATACCGAAGGTGTTAACTCGTTATCTTTGGTTTTTTTTTTAGTCATTACATCATGCACACATTCACACTCTCATTCATACTTCCAGACTCTGGGGAAGATGGGGAATTATCTTGGTCGGAGAACAATCCCCACCCCCACCGCCGGGAATCGAACCCGGGACCTTGTACTAAGTTGTACTAACTCAAATTAACTATCCAAATGTATGTCTTGTTTTTAATTATATACAACTATGCATTTGAATTTCTCTTTGTTGGAGTTTGTTAATTTCCTTTCATCTAATTTTGTGGTTTTCTCTTTGGTTTGGGTTTTGTATGCCTCTCTCTTCTCCAGTTTTGTACTTAGAATTTCTGAAGTTTCTTTTTATGTTCTTACATTAGTTTTGCATGTATTTGTATGGTTTTTTTTCTGCTTTTTGTGCTAGTGTTTTATTTCCATGTTGAGTGTATACTTCTCTTGCAATCAGCTCTTCTACAATGTATACAAGATGGCTGTAATCTTGGTGTATGTTCTGGTGTTCGTATAGTGTAATTTTTGTGTGGAAAGAGTTAAGCTTTGCAAGCATGCATGCATGTGTGTGCGTGCGCACCAATAGCTTTCTTGATCTCCTTTATTATTCTGTTTTATTATGTAATGCAGCTACTCATTTTAATGCTACCATATTTCTTTATGATCTGTATTCATAATAATTTCTATTCTACAACCTTGTCTCTGAATTTTCCTAATTCTGCTTTTGTTTCCCTATGCTCCACCATCCCATCTTAAGTTCTATTTATTTTTTTCTTCTAACATTAATTCAGTGTCTATTTCTAAATCTTTCATTTTATTGTCTATGACATCTACTTTGCTTTCTAAAGCACCTTTCGTATTACTTATCTCCTTTTGGACGCACGTTAAGTTATTTTCCAGGATTTCCATTTTCTTCTTACATTCTTCCCTACCTTGCTGTATCCTGTAGTCCAAAACTGATTCTAAATCTTCTCTACAAATGTTCATTTCTAATTTCAAATCTTTTTTAAGTTTTTCTATATCCTCTCTTTTCTGTTCCATTTCCTGTTCTGTTTTCAATTATAAAATTCTTTGTTTTTTTCCCTACTCTGTTTTATTTACAGTTCTAAATCATTTCTACTTTTTTATAATCTCCTATTCTATTAATTCCTTATGCTTTATTCTAAGCTATCCATTTCCTTTCTTCCATTTTCTGCATCCTTCTTGCTACCCTATTTCATTTCCAGTCATAAATTAACTCTCATTTCCATAATTCGTAGTAATGGATCTTTCTCTCTAACATCGCTCATCTCTAACATTTGCTCTTCAATTTCTTTTTATAGTCCTACTGCCCAAGATTATTGCTCTGTGTTTTCCGCGGCACCTACTTCCATCTTTGTTTCTACCCCTTTTCATTATATCTCTTCACTTGTATTTTCTCTACTCCTTTTGATTTTTCTCTTACTATTTTATCATTCGTTAAAATCATAAAAGAAAAGAAAATATCTTTGATCCTACTCTGGTTGTCTTCAACATTGATTTTTTGTTAATGCTGTTGACAGTATCATTAACAAACAAGATATTTACCAGGTAGTTAAATTATAATCAAACCCACTCATGGCCTCTCTTTACTGCACAAGATGGCCGGCAGTCGCCAGGGAACTTATGCCGGCAGAGGCAGTCTAGAATCCTTACCTTATGATAGACACTGAAAATGTTGACTTTCTGCTCTCAAATTGGCAGCATATTTTGTGAAAATATTCTCGCTTACTCCCCAAAGCTCAGCAGCAGGTATTCTTATGATTTTTTGCACAATGTTTTCCCTAAATTCCTGTAGTGTATGAGGATTGGAATGATACACTGTGTCCTTTAAAGAACTCCATAAATAAAAGTTGCAACTTGTTAGGTCAGGAGAATGAGGGGACCACAAATCAACACTAATTATTCTGTAATCAAGTACCTCTCTTACTGCATTTAATGATTCGGCAGCCATATGTGCTGTTGCAGAATCTTGCTGGAGCCAGTCCATATGATTTCTCTTCTGTCAAGCGATTGAAAACTGGCCTCAGAATTAACCTCTTATATTGCTCTGCATTTATTGTTTCATTAAACAATATGGGCCCTATTATTCTTCTAGCACTTATCGCACACAACACTCCAATTTTTTTATCATAATGAGGCATTTCATCCAGCAGCACAGGTTTTTCTGAAGCCCAGTATCGACTGTTGTGAGTATTCAAATGTCCAGTTAAATGAAAACAAAAGCTGTGAATCAATGAAATCCCTTTCTATGGATTGAAAACACCAGTGGCAATAATTCACACGTTTAGCGAGATCATTTGGCTTTAACGCTTGCATGGGTGTGTAGCAATAGGGCTTCAGTTTCAACAGACATGTATCATTCCAGTCCTCGCACACTACAGGAACCTAGGGAAAACATTGTGCAAGAAATAAGAAGAATACCTGCTGCTGAGCTTTGGAGAGTGAGCAAGAATATTTACAAAGGATATGCTGCCTGTTTGAGAGCAGAAGGTCAACATCTGTTATAAGATAAGAATTCTAGTCTGCCTCTGCTGGCATAAATTCCCCGTTAACTGCTGGCCATCTCGTGCAGTAGAGAGAGGCTGTGAGGTGCTTCTTTTATAATTTAACTACCCTATATTTTATTTCTACCCATTATTATTTATTCTTATAACTCTTCTACAAACTGTTTTTACTTAAGATTGCTTTTCTTACTACTTCATGTAATCTTCTACTACTTCATGTATTTTGAAAAATAGTTACATTGTATATTTCTTTGTACGAGGGTGGGTCAAAAAGTAATGCCTCCAATTTTTTTTTGTCCTTAAATAAGTTATGTGAAAACTTTGAATTTGGTGCAATTCCTCAAACCTTCTTCTCCAATCTCCTGCAGTAGTAACTTCCCAAGTCAACAGGTGGCAGCACTGCATCCTCTTGCAAAATGGCTGACATCAACATTCGTATTAGACAGCGTTCTGTGATTGAATTTTTTACTGCGGAAGGTGAAATGCCAATTCGCATTCACAAAAGGCTAAAAAATGTCTATGGTGATGCAACGGTGGATGTCAGCACTGTTAGACGATGGGTTCGTCGCTGTAACGAAGCTGAAGGGCAAACACCATTGGCAGATGAAAAGCGAAGTGGCAGGCTGGTGACTGCAGTGACTCCATGCAACATTCACCGAGTCGATGGCATCATTCGTGGTGATCGCCGGGTAACAACAGGTGAATTGTGTCGCATTACCTCCCTCAGTAAAGGCAGTATGATGACGATTATTCAACAACTTGGTTACTCAAAAGTTTGTTCACGTTGGGTACCAAGAATGTTAACTGCCCAAAACAAAGAAACAAGGAAAACAATAGCCTCCGTACATTGCAGCGCTTCAATCTGGAGGGAGAGGAGTTTCTGGAAAAAATTGTTACTGGAGACGAAATGTGGGTTCATTTTTTTGAACCTGAATCAAAGAGGCAGTCAATGGAATGGCATCACACAACGTTACCGAAGAAAAAAAATTCAAAACTCAGTGATCGGCAGGGAAAGTTACGGCGACAGTGTTTTGGTATGCAGAGGGTGTGCTTATGGTTGATTTTTTGGAGCAGGGATGGACAATAAATTCTGTCCAATACGTCAGAACTCTCAAAAAGCTGAAAGCACGTCTTCGCCGAGTTCGCCCAACAAAAACTATGGCGGATGTTCTTCTTTTGCATGACAATGCAAGACAACACACCAGCCGTTACATCACTGCAGAAATTGAGAAATTGGGGGACGGCAAGTCTTACCTCACTCCCCATACAGCCTTGACCTGGCACCATCAGACTTCCATCTGTTCGGGCCACTAAAGGAAGCTCATCGTGGGATTCATTTTGAAGATGAGGAGGCTGTGAAAACGTCCATGCGTCAATGGCTTAGGAAGCAAGACTGTGTGTTTTACCACACTGGAATACTTGCCCTAGTTAAAAGGTGGACCAAAACTGTGGAAAAGGACGGAGATTATATTGAATAGTGACAAATTAATCGTCAATGTTGTTGTTTTCAAGCTATGTAAATTGGATTCAATTTTCTTGGCAATTAAAAGAGACAAAAAATAGGAGGCATTACTTTTTGACCCACCCTCGTATGTACATGCCAACACAGGAAGCTGAAGTGATAGTTAAATGTTTAAAAAGTTGTTTACTATAATTTGACTTTGAAATTCCATACTTCTTCCACGTCATCACAAGAAACAAAAGAATTGTGACCTAACTCTTCAAAAATTGCACAACAAAGTCTTTCAAAACTCAAACTAAATGTAATAAATATCTCAGAAGTAATTAATGTACAAAAAAATTGATATAAATGATATGCAATCATGCTTGATATGCAATCTTATCTTTATTTATATAAATTTTTGTCTATCTGTTATAAATTACAAGGTAAACAAAATTATAAAACAGTTTAAGTAAAGATTGCTTCACAAGGTATTTGCAGAAAATTCAAGAAAATACAGAAATACGTTAAACATATGATGCTAGAAAAAATTGTTGCAGGTATTTTTGTGAAGGTCAAAATAATGAAAATTTTAAAATTAAAGTGGTGATGTTTTGGAGTAGGGATGAAAATGTTCACATCCTAAGATGATGGTGAACTTAAAGAACATGCCTATCCATTTGACATCTGTCCAGCTTTCTGTTTTTTAATGATACTGTTTACACACTCAGAACCTTTTTTCTTTTTTTACAACCATTAGCTATATAAACAGTTGAAAATCATGACAGCCATGCTGTCATTCGAAAGCTGCATTGAGAAGTAGGGTTAACCAGCATTCTAACTGGAAAAATTTAATATAAAATTTCCAAGAGTTTAAAGTGCTATTGGGCAGTAGGGGATTAAAGGGAAATATATTTACTGTGAATGAAGTTTATAAGAAATATTTTATTCATGTTGTGCAGCTCAAGTGATGAAGTAAATAAAGAGATGCTGAGGGAAGCTGTGAACTACTACTTCCATCACACTTAAAATCCCAGCTTGTTTGACGGATCTCCAAGAGGAGCGTATTTGAAGGTAACCTACTTAGTAGAAACAAAGAACACATTTTAATTAAATTCTTAGGTTAATTAATATGAGAGTTGTTCAATAGAAAGCTGATACTATAAAAACTTTATTATCAAGAATTCAGTCATCAATTTTGTTCCTTCAGTATAGTCACCATTAGGTGCAATATACTTTTTCCACCTTCTCATCCACTTTTGGAAGACATGCTCAATCCAGTTTTTTGATAACCACTTCTAAATCGAGTCTAAAGCCTTCACTGCTTAATTCTCAGGGGCAAACCATTGTCTTTTGAAAACCTTTCGGCAGTTGGAAACAAGAAATGGCTTGCCAATCAGATCTCTGCATATTCGCAGGATGTGTTGATAAGGAACACTATTATGATTTTAGTTACTTGATGGAACTTAATCAATTCTCCACACTAACTGTATATAGGCTAAGATTTTTGATAGAGTCAACATGAAAAATTCAATGCCACAACCGGGATTTGAACCATGGATGTCCTGGTTTCCATCAAGTCGCTCTAACCCATTGAGCTACCATGGCCAACGTGCCTTCATGACATTAAATTCTCAATACAGTTAAATCTCGATATATTAAATTCTCCGTTTGACTCTACTCTACAAGTCATGAATTTAATGTCATGACGGCAAGTTGGCCGTGGTAGCTCAATGGGTTAGAGCGACTGGACAGATACCAGGACATCCGTGGTTCAAATCCAGTCGTGGCATTGAATTTTTCATGTTGACTCTATCTACTATTATGATTGTTTGCAGTCTCTATGTGACCTGATGTATGTACACCATGCCATAACAGTGATCACTAATGTGTTTCTTTCAGAGTTCTGTCATGTGTTTTTCCCTTTCCAATTCACTTTGTACTCTTCTCTTCATTTCTGGGTCTTAGCAGTACAGCAGTGACTCATTGGTAGTGATGATTTATTTTTCCCAACAGCCTTCTTCTTTGACATCAACTTGAATCAGTATGTGAACAGCATTTAGCACTTTGCATATCCCTTGACATTGTGTGTCTAGCATATTTGCAAGTTCCCTAACATGATGATAGCACCAATGTTGATTGTGACTTTTGTTAGGGTTTCCTTTCCACACAATTTACCCCTCTATTTTTGAATGCCATATACCAATGGAAACAAGACACTTTTGCCTGACCATAGGCTCTACAGCAGATCTTCAAGTGTTACTGTAGCTGTCAAAACTTTATTGCATAATGTTGTTTTGTCACCTCCAAAATCTTACATTTAAATAATGATAATGATAACAATTAAGAGTACCTACTAGTATAGTTTTTTGCCTTTAGATGGCATATTGATCATATTCCCGCAGATTTATAAAGTCAGTCATAGCCTTTATTTTTTTTTTTTTGGTTGTAATTTACGTCCTCCAACGTTAAGTCATATCGGACGATGAATGAAATGGGTGAAATGATGCTCAAGTGAGTCCAGGGTCCATAGAGCCTAGAATTACCCGACATTCATCTTACAGGATAAGGGAAAACCCCGGAAAAAACCTTATCCAGGTAACTCACCCTGATCGAGATTCGAACTTGGGACCTCTTGAACGTAAGGCAGACATGCTACCACCACACTACCAAGGCGGGCCTATAGCTTTTATTGAACAACCCTTATAAGTATAATACAAAATAACAATAAATTAAGCTTCTGAATTTACAGGAAATCAACTCATACTGATAATTACATAAATAAAATTTTCAACCTTTTTTCACATAAATTTGCAGTTTTTAATAGTTTGATTTACAGGTTAATAAAAATATCTCTAAATAAAGAAGAATTTAATAAACACATTATTAATACTGCTTTTATTAGTGGTTTTAATAAAGATTTTATACACAAAAGGATAGAAAAGTGTAAATATAAAAAATGTAAATATTTCTGCCCTTAAAAAGGAAAGAGGATTATAATTTTAAAAAAGTTACTTATCCGTAGGCAAATAAAAAATTTCAAACATTTTTTAAAGTATTTGGTCTAATATTAGTTTCTCAAAATAAATACAGCATATAAAATCTACATTTTTCTAAAAAAAGATAACATTTCAGATAATAAAAAATCTGGCACTTATCCAGTGGCGGCTGATAAAGGAGGGCTGCGGGACTCCCCCCAGAGCAAATTTTAATTTTACTGTTGTTGCTTTAATTGCTTAAATTGAATAGATTACCTCTGTGTGTGTGTGTGTGTAAGTCATTACAACAGGTTCATAGATTGTGCGGGAAGTTCATATGTGAAGCAGCTTCTCCCTCTTGGACTGTCAGGACAACTCACTAACATGCATATTGCTTCCATTTCCCCCTCTGCTAGCCCCCGTTTCATGTTTCGACCTACCGTGCGCCCCATAGCTTAGTGAACTCATTGGACTGCATTGCTTGCAGTCCCAAGAGCGGTGTAAGTGCAATTTCGTGCGGATTTTCGTGAAATCGACGGTTTTTCAACATTTTCACGGTGATTCAAATATATTTTTGTTTCCTGACAGTAAAGTATAATCAAATGTGACTTTTTATACTGGTATCAATGGTGTGATGGCAAGAACGAGAAATTCAGTTCAGTATTTAAAGTTGCTATGTTTTTGTGCTTTAACACTCGAAGAGAAATGTGACATTAAAGTATGAGGAAGACCTATTCCTGTGTTAAACATTATTCAAAGTGCAACAAGCTGCCAAAAACAATATAGCATTTATTAATTTCGCTTCACTGTGGTGTTCCAATACAGTTAAATCTCGAAATATAGCATTTGTTTCAGTCCCGAAATTTACACGAAATATGAGTGGATATGTGACTGTGAAATCAGCAGTTCCCTGTCCTCTTTTCCTTGCCTTTTATTTGGAATTTAAGATGATGAGGCCAAAATTGCATCGGTTCAAAAGGGAGTTTCAGACTTGCAGAGACGATATGAAAAATGTCAAACATGAAATGTCCAAAAACCATGTTAATAACATGCTTAATTTTGCTACACTTGGGTCAGTAAATGTACAGACATGTTTAAGCCAAGCCTATAAAGAATCAGTAGATTGTCACAATGACCAAGTCCAAAAAATAGGGACACTCTAATAAAGATAATCAGCTTGTATGAAATTTTGTGGTTATCATGAGCTATCCCTAAGAGGGCATGAAGAGCATGAAGGGTCACAAATCAAGGGGTGTTCAGGGGATTGATTAAAAATACCGGAGAAATTGATTACCTATTTGTCCATAGAAAAAGAACTGGTAGAAAACATCTCGAAGTTCAACGAGGGAGTGCTCAATAAGTTTGCTAAAAGGAAAGATCGCCGTTCATCTTCAAATAATTAAGCAAAGCTAAATTTCCAGTGATCAATGCAGCCTCCCAAGGTATAGACAACATGAGCCGCCACTGCGCTTATCAATTTAACTGTTTAGACTGCGATCAGATTTACATTGGTAGGGCCAAACATAATTTGGAAACCAAAGTGAAGCAACAGTTCAGAAATACCAAATATAAACAGATGTGTAAGTCAGCGCTGGAAGATCATTTTTGGTCATTTAACCATGAAATAAATCTAGAAGTTAAATTATTAAAACAACTGAATGGGCTGATAGATTTTCTGGGATAATATATATATATATATATATATATATATATATATATATATATATATATATATATATATATATATATATATATATATTTTTTTTTAAAATAAAAATTGTGTGATGAATTTTAAAATACCGCAAATAGATGTGGCCAAAAAGTTTGTTTTGTCCCCAGTAGATGGCAACATGATAGCAAACTATCCATCAACTACTGGAAGTAATGGGAAAGCTAATCAGTGAAAGTTGAGGCTATGATGAATACATCACAACATCGTTCCCAGAGGGTTTCAAAAATTGTAAAACAGATATGTTGATCGGAAAAAATCTTTGTAGTCGGTTTATTGACACTTTGTCACTTACTTTTTTATATTATCGAGGGACTAGTTTTGGAAGCCATTGCTTCCATTTTCAACCTCTCTCCAACTAGCATCTGTTGTTGTTTGCTCTCTTCCCTCTGGCGGTGGAACTATGAACTTCTTTGTTAAATTATCTACTGGTGGGATTTCAAAGTTCATTACTAAAATAGGAAAAAGCGTGAGGCCTATCACTAGTAGCATAAACACCCCCACATATAATTTGGTCAAATAGTTACTAAATAAATTCAATAGTTTCCCAAAATTTGAATGTGCAAATTTTAAAAAACTCTGTAGATCAGGTAGAAAAAATCAAAGATATAAATTTAGACAAAAATGACAGACTGGTTTCATTTGATGTCATATCATTATACTTCACTATAGCATACCAACAGAAAAATTACAGATGCTAATAAAAAAATGGCTAACTACAATAGAAATAGTAGAAGCAGAAGAATATATTTCTTTTAGAAATTCTAAATTCAGAAACAAGCAAAGGAACACTTTAGGAACATAAAATATAAACAATTAGAAATATCAGCAGTTGCCAGGCATTTTTGGGAAAAAAACCACAACATAAATCCAGAACCAAAACTACTAAAACATACATCAGGAAAACAAGAACTATCCACATGGGTACAAATCTTCATTTCAAAAAATAGGAACAAAGTATTCAATTTCGACATCCCCCAGAAAGATTTGTTCAGCAAGTTCCTTGAACTGCCACCAGAGGAGACCTATGACAAAATATCAACTACACCAATGAGAACCAGTCGATGGCCAGTTGAGGATGGATGCAAAGTCTCTGAAACATGTTCCAGAAAAATGTAAAAGTAAGTGTTGTTTAGTGTCATTAATCGACTCACTTTAAATTTAATTTATGTATGAGTGCATTTGAAACACAAATTAAAAAAGCCCTTCCCATGGATCTTCAAAGTTTGATATAGATATGTTGATGACATCCTGCAATAGTGCCTAATAAACATTTAGATGATATATTAAAATTACACAATCTGCAAGAAAGGACTATCAAATTCACAATAGAAAAGAAAATCAATGGACAACTCCCTTTCTTGGATCTAGAAAACTTCAGGAATAACACACAAAAAAATTGGAATTTACAGGAAGCCAGCACATTCCAAAAATTAAATAAAAAATAATACCTACAACCCAATTATACATAAACATGTAATAATAAAAACTATTAATACAGACTAGTCAACATACTCATGGATAAAGCAGAATACTTCAAAGTACAAAAAACCATACTACACATAGAAGAAAATTTATACAACAGAAGTCTGGTGTTTAAGAAATTTGGAAAATTTAAATTTAAGAAGATTATTAAGGAAGCAACCACATTTACAAAAGAAAAAGAAAGCAACAGCATATTCAGTGCATTCACATATCACCCAAAAACATTTAATAAATTCAAAAAGATCTATAAGGAACAAAATACCATCTAGACACTCAGTTTTAAAATTGCTAAATTCAAAATCAAAAGATAAAATTCAATCAATTAACAAATCTAGAATATATCAAATAAGCTGTAAGAATTGTGAAAAATGCTACATAGGTCAATCTAAAAGAAATCTAAAAACCAGAGTCAAAGCACTTGAGAAACATCAAAATGAAACAAGAAACTAAGTCAGCGGTAGTATTTTATTTTTGGAATGAAAATCATGACATTGATCCAAATCCAAAATTGCTAAAAGGAGTGATTAACCAAAATAAACTGACAACATGGGAGAACATATTCATATGGAAAAATAAGGACCGCGTAATGAACTTTGAAATCCCACCAGTAGATAATTTGACAAAGAAGTTGTCAGAGGAAAAAGAACAGATGACAACAGATGCTAGTTGGAGAGAGGTTGAAAATGGAAGCAATGGCTTCCGAAACTAGTCCCTTGATAATATAAAAATGTAAGTGACAAAGTGTCAATAAACCGACTACAAATAGTTCTTCCAATTAATTTTGACATCGCTGTTATTAAATTCCTCCAGTCAGCATAACAGATAAGTGGAGTTCGTTACCAGGTGTTGTAGTTTACTTATAACTCTCATAAATCTTTATTTCTGTTAGACCATCATGATAGACCTTCAAATTCAAGTGCTACTAGCTTATGAGAAGTTAAATAACACTACCAGATTATAAGTAATGATATAGCTAACAAAATTCCTATATAATATAAAAATAAAGATTCAGTTAAGAATTTGAAAAATGTTCTAGACTATCCATTTGAAACAAAAAAATTGTCTATCTAGTTATAATTCTATTAATAAAATTGACTTTTTCTTAATGCAATATTTAATTTAATAAAAATATGATCTGTGCAATCTCATGACTTTGTCTACTCACTCTTATTAAAAATACTTATTCTTCTATATACTTCATGTCAATCAAAGCTAATGTTTCTAGAAATTGTCTGTTACATATTTCATTATAGATGCAGTAGGAATAGAAGACTACAGTGTGCTTATCTAACAATGGATGTACCCCAGCTTGAACGGCGAAATGCATTTAAATTCTAGTGTTGTACCAGTTATAATAGCTATTCATGCCATTCATGTGTAAAACTATGTGTTTGACAACTAGTGCCATCAAAATGTCAGCGTACTAGTCTCGCTCTGTCAGCTGAATGCACAGTAGGAGTAAGACCACTGAAGTATTCAGGAGTTCATTGCACATAACATCAGACATGAGTAAGCTGAAACCGATTAATCCTGTCATTGTTAACCTGCTTTGTGAAAAGGTACATCAACATTGTTTACCAGATAATGAGAATGTAATTGGAGTGGAAGATGAATCATTTGCTTGCGTGTTATATGACATTCTACCGCATAAGCACTACGAGAAGCTAACAAACACATACTGACATATTGGATAGTAACAGTGATCATGAGTCTAATGGTGAAGAAGTAATACTGGGTATGAAAGTTCCAACTGTTCTGATTGTGAATCGTCATCTCCAACAATTGCAGGAACTACAAGTCAAAGTGATTACGCTCCTTCACCCGCTATAATATCATGGCTGGGTGTGCTAATGAGTATTGATGAACATGGACAAATATATGAAGATTATTTTCATTGCGGTTACAATTCATTCAGTATACTAATAAATCGATATAGCTGCATTGGGTCAAAATCCAACTGCAAGGTCATTCTAGATTATGTGACATGCAAAGAACAAAACCCAGGCCAATTCGAGGGAAACAAAACATCCAAATTGAAAGCTGTGGAAGAATCTGTAGTAGCCCAGTTTGATAGAGCGAGACTATGGATCAATGGTTCACTATTGGCATATTCAAGCGTCAGCTGTGAATGCTGCTAGAGCAGTTAGTCTGGACTATTTTAAAGCTTCTATGCATTTCATCAATAGCTTGCTTCTGTTGTGGCTCGCAAGGACATTGTAATAGTTGATATTATTAGATGAAAAGCCAAAATATTTGTGGCAGATGTGAATATATTTATTAAAACAAATAACATAAGTAAAGAACATGTGTGGAATAGTGACCAGAGCCAATTTTTTTATGAACTATCAGCTTGTTCAACACTATCACATAGAGGTGAAAAATTAACCATTGCTGTGGTACAGTCTGTTTATAGCTCCACACACAGTTACACAGTAGATGTGGCTATTTCTATAGATGGTAGATTAGCGAACAAGCTTTATATTTGTTTCCAGAAAAGTCAGGGGACATTTGGTTCGCAGGTTTCAAAGAAAGTAGCAGCAATGTGTCTAGAAAATATCCATGCTGAAGTGAATAAAAGTGGAGAAATGATCAAAGAGCACATGAAATGCTTTTACTTTTCATCCTTGCCAATCATGTTACTTTGTGATTCCTGGTCAGGACACGAAGACTGCAGTCTGATAGAAGAATGTTTTGCCAACAAAGAAGTTATATTAAAATTTTGCCACTGAAGACAACCAAATACTGCCATCCTCTGGATATATATATTTATTTATTTATTTATTTTAGACACTACAAACTCTGTGCCAGATGTCTTGTTGATTTTGTAAGCTCGCAGTTTGACAAACCAAAATCATTTTAAATTATCAATATTTTATCATCCATCTTCATTGTATCATCTACAACCAACTTTCGGCACCAAGGTACACAACGCTGCAAAAGTTTTCCGATGGACGAGGGGGTTTGAGAGGCAAGGGGAACAAAAGTCTATCCTCGATTAGTTTATGCTAGTGAAAGCAAAGGTCAGGTTAACCTGCTAATAAACACTTCCCCTCCACTGACCACAGGAGGCAGGTGACGATGAACATAACGTATAATCCTGCCTTTAAGCAGTCTACCCAATAATAATAATAATAATAATAATAATAATAATAATAATAATAATAATAATAATAATAATAATAATAATAATAATAATAATAATAATAATAATAATGATAATGATAATAATAATAATGATGATGATGATAATAATAATAATAATAATAATAATAATAATAATAATAATAATAATAATAATAATAATAATAATAATAATAATAATAATGATACCTGTTTTCTATGTTTATTTGCATCGAACTGTCCAAAATGAAATTATCTATTTCTCACATATTTATCTATACATATTGTGACTTTGTGGGTTCGTGAAGTGAAAAGTCCAATTACACCACTCAACAATGTTCTTTATTTCCACCGACTTACAGTTAAACTCTTTCCAATTACACAGAATTACTTGCTGCACACAATTACAATTCACCAGTTCGTCCGTTACAATTTCACTTGTACTCGCGATTACATCAACTCCGATACTCATACACAGTTACGTACAGTCTTCCGTTGCACAATCCTTTCGTTCATTAACACGTCACTGACTAACACTGCCTTCTTACACCAAGAACTGTCCTCACTCACACACTAACCAACTGACTGACTCTGACTGACTAGCTGCAGCCCTTTTTATAGGCATCTCGCCGACTTCTCGGCTTTTCTAGTTCCCAGGCGACGTTTCCAGATGATGAAAGATTCCCGTAATTTCTAGAACCAGGTGGACAGAAACAGACGGCACAGTCATGTTTTTCCTCCGTCACCACCGCCTGTCACCACTATAAGACAAACGAGGGGAGGGCGTAGCTAACACGGTCCTCCCCTGCCTTCCGTTCCCAGCTGGTTCCACAGGGTGTTCCAGCGCTCGCGTTACACTGCTCCCTCCTCAAAGCTGTTCGCCCCGAACAGCCCCATCGTAGCGTGCGAGGCGGTCCAGGTGTACCACCAGCATCTGCTCGGAGTCTCAGCCAGAAGTAGCGCTGCCGTAGTTTGTGAATCATACGGTTCGCTCCCAGGTGTCCTCCTGAAGTACCGGCGTGCACTTCCTCCAAGACTTCCGGGACCTTACTCCGGGGAAGTACCAACTGTCCTCTCTGCGCCTTCCCATCGGGTGACTCCCATACCCGGAACAGCACGCCCACTCTGGTCTTCAACGAGTCCCATTGGGCCCAGTACGACTTGTAGGTGGCGCTCCTCGGTGCGATGTCCTCCCAGGTTGGCCTCGTCCCTGCCTCCATTTCCCTCAAGAGTGGCCCCAAGTCTGCGTCCGCCAGCTGCTCCCTCCTCAGGCCTGCGCTATCCCAGCCTTCAGCAGGCACTGCCACAACTACTCGGACTGCTGCGGCACGCTCCTTCTCTTCCACTCTGGTGCACTGACCGCACTCTACTGAACAGGGTCTTCGGGACATGGCGTCTGCGTTATCGTGACTCTTCCCTCTACGATGTTCCGAGGTGAAGTCGTACTCCTGCAGCCTCTGGACCCAACGTGCTGTCTGGCCTTCCAGGTTCTGCGATAGGACACCTCCAATGCAATGGTCACTAGCGTCGGTGTCCACAATGAAGGCGCCACCCGGTTGTGGGAAACCCAAAGTTGGAGCACTGCACAGGGTCTCCTTCGGGTGCTGGAAAGCATCTTCGGCGTCCTCCGTCCACACATAAGGCCGGTTTTCCTCCGTCAGGCGGGTGAGGGGTTTTGCGATGTTGTCGGCCTTTTCCTCTAAATCGTTAAGGCGGTCGTCTACTTGACCCTTCCGCTTGCCCAGATTCGTGACGTCATCCCTCACGCCGGCCAACCGTTCCTCAAACTTGGCGGCGAGAGCCTCGTTCGCCACCTTCATTTCGGTAGCCAGACGGTCATTCGCTGCTCTCATTTCCGTGGTTAACTCGGCCTTAATTTGTTGCATCTTCTCGGTGATGTTGTCCCTAGCCGTCCTGATTAGTTTCAGTTCCGCGGCCAGGTTATTTCTAGTCTCCAGCTTCTCTGTTAATTCGGCCTGCATTTCTTCCATCTTCCTGGTGATGTTGTCTTTAGCCGTCTTCATTTCTGAGATTAGTTCGGCCTTCATTTCCATCATCTTCTCCAAAAAATTTTCCAATGCCGCGTCCATGGTTGTAATGTTCGGTGATGTTGTTTTCCCGCTTCCTGACACCAGTGTGACTTTGTGGGTTCGTGAAGTGAAAAGTCCAATTACACCACTCAACAATGTTCTTTATTTCCACCGACTTACAGTTAAACTCTTTCCAATTACACAGAATTACTTGCTGCACACAATTACAATTCACCAGTTCGTCCGTTACAATTTCACTTGTACTCGCGATTACATCAACTCCGATACTCATACACAGTTACGTACAGTCTTCCGTTGCACAATCCTTTCGTTCATTAACACGTCACTGACTAACACTGCCTTCTTACACCAAGAACTGTCCTCACTCACACACTAACCAACTGACTGACTAGCTGCAGCCCTTTTTATAGGCATCTCGCCGACTTCTCGGCTTTTCTAGTTCCCAGGCGACGTTTCCAGATGATGAAAGATTCCCGTAATTTCTAGAACCAGGTGGACAGAAACAGACGGCACAGTCATGTTTTTCCTCCGTCACCACCGCCTGTCACCACTATAAGACAAACGAGGGGAGGGCGTAGCTAACACGGTCCTCCCCTGCCTTCCGTTCCCAGCTGGTTCCACAGGGTGTTCCAGCGCTCGCGTTACAATATATTGCACATTTCTTAGTATAACTAATAGTATTCAATATCTATTTCAAATAAATAATTCACTGAAGAAACGTGATTCCCAAAATACATATCTTGTTCTGAAGCTTTTCTGTAAATTGTGGTGGTGGTGGCGGCGGCGGCGGTGGCGGCGGTGGCGGTGCACGCATCGGAGTACATTTGCTCGTCTGTGTACAAACCTATGTTAATATATGCATGGCAAGCATCCGGCTACGAAGTTGATATTCCTGTTACATCATTTGATAATGTGGTCATAGAGGCTTATGATGTTGAACTATTGCAGTGCGAATACACAGAAGACAATGTAGACTGTTCAAATACTGCTCTTGTGAAGTGTACATTCTATTCCATCCCACATTGTTTTAAATACTTCATTGAAACTCCATATTTGCACTTTGATGTCAAATAAAGCAACAACTTACCACAACACAGGAACTTTTAGTATGGACAATATGGACGGGTACGTAACTACATGTATTCATATATAATGTTTCGACCAAATGACGTGAACCTTTTACTAAATCTTTACAGGTATGACACGACAGACCAAGGCTGGAATGCTGATCTTTCGATGGTGCTGGTGGTCGAACACATAGTTTTACACATGAATAGCTATTATAACTGGTACAACTTTAGATGTTAAATGCATTTCCAATAGTTTTTAGCTGTTCAAGCTGGAGTACATCCCTCTTAAGTGATAGAGCTGTGTCATGGCTGTAACATTCCATTTCTTTTGCATATGCAGGACTTAAAAAAGTAAATAACAACTTCCTATTTGAGAAAATTACAAGTATTTGAAAATTCAAACAAATTACAAGGAATATCTCGAAAATGATTTATCTCCACAAAAACAAGTATTTGCCATAAATTGTGTACTTTAATGGGATGTGTTTTTTATGTAAGATTTTGTCTATCGCGTATGCTTTACCAGTTGTGCAACATTTATTCATAATGAACAGAAGTGTTCTTAGAAAATTCCCAGAAAATTCAAGATACCTGTACATTTAATTTGTCATAAAATATCCTAAAACAACATATTAATATGTAAAAAAAAAGTTAATAACAGTGAAGCAATATAAATATTACAATAAAATATAATAATTTGCTACAAAGTTCATGTAACTTTCTAAGAAATTGGTAATGTCTTCACAGAACTCAAGAGACTGGTTTTGTAAATCCTCATTTGCATCATCTGGCAAATTATTATAGTTTATTATAACATATATTATGTAAATTTCACTATACCAATCCTGAATAAATATTTATTGTGTCAGTCATGGCCTGTTAGAAGTCTAAAAGTTGCTACAGAGGATTTTCTTGATAGTGTATTGATTCTAGTCGTACTATTACATAAATTTTCCCATAGTTTTCCTTTTGTTTTTAATATATTATCTGCTTTAAGTTTTTGATCATGTATAAATAAAAATATTTAGTAATTATTTTCCGCTTATTTTAAGAAGTTGATGACAATACTTCTATCTTCTCTAATCAAAATTAATTTCATGGACATTTGCCCACATCTTCAGTCAATATATGTTGATCATATGTTGATATAATTATTCTTTTGATAGTGATAACTTAGTGGTTCAAGTGAATTGGACATAATTTTACTGCCTTTTTTGGCTAGAAATCTCCTCTGTGTTATTTCTGTACACTTAAAGAACATATAGATGGAAACCACCCACTCCATTGCCCAACCTTCAGTCAAAATACCATCAAAATATTGGAGTGCAAGAGAGCAAATGGCTTTATTGCTAACTGCTTAACATTAGATACCAACCTTATTATGTAAATTTGAAAAGGTAAATTGAAATTAACACTGTGAAGTAATGTAATAATTAAAATTATACTGTGAGTTGACTGAGACACTCTGTGCTTCACATACCACAAATTTTCTTTCAAAGCATGTTGCTTCTACTTGAAGGCATTATCAAGAACTTGTTGACTGGCTAGAACTTTCATGTTCCAATTGATCATGGTTCTCCAGAGACAATTTCTTGATAATGCCTTCAGATGGAGGCAAAACGCATTGAAAGAAAATTTGTGGTATGTTAAGTACAGAGTGTCTCAGTCAACTCAATGTATAACTTTAATTACGGTAGAACTGGTCCCAGATCAACTGCGACCAGGGCCAATCGAAGCTAATGAAAATCCGAGTTCTCTGGAGAATAACAGAAAAACTATAAAAAAATTGTACATTACCGAGATATTTTTAATGGAGTTTAGAAGTTACTATCACTGCACTTTCACCTAAAAACACATACACTGTATGTACCTTCTGTAATAGCGTATGTATTTGCACTATACACAATATAACTAAAAACTAGTCAGTAGTAAAAAAGGCAGTCAGCTTCTGCTGTCTCAGTTTAGTGTTTTGCTTATGAACAGCGTGATCTCGCATCCTCTTGTAACATTAAAAGTTCATTTGGCAGTGTTTCGGCTTGACTCTTAAAATAAAGCATCAATTTCTCTATATTTGTTGCTGCTTGTGCGTGGGTCATAACCACAGCTGGTTCATCAACACTGTCTAAATCTGAATACCCTTCATTTTTAATTTCAGTAACACTGCATGATGCAATAATGCCTTCTCTAATTGGTTTATAACCTCTGTGATTGTCAATGTCTTCATCAACATCGAAACAGTCATCAATATTTTTAAAAATGTCTATAAAATCTTCAAATCTTCACTATTCAAAGTAGCAGTGGCACCAGTCATAACATAAGGAATACAGATCATATGGGAAAAGCTTAAAACCGACAATTTAAAAAGAATAGAAAAAAATTAATTTTCATGAAAGGCATCCTAGGAGTAGGAAAAATAGTGCCATCTTGACTAATATATGAACAGTTAAAAGATACTTATAGAAGACATCAGACTACAAAATTGCTTACCATGAACAGGACCATCCCAGGAACTGATCAACATCATGGACCGAAAGAAGGATATAGACCTGGTTTTCTAAAACACACCAGCCATGATGGATAACAGCTGGACCAGAGAATACAGAAACCAGAGACATACGACAGCAAGACTTTCAGTACACAGCTTTCACATAAGATACGTGTTATCAAAAACTTATTGCGAACAGAGTGTGGATTGTAAATGCGGGTTATGTGGTCAACAATACAAAAAATATCACATAGAATGTGAAAAAAGAACAAATCTATAACAGGCTATAGCAAGGACTTTTTTTTAAAAAAATTGTAGATACTGTTTTCAAAATGTGTATATTAATGCTCATTCTGAGAGCACTTTTCTCATTAATAGTAATAAAATCTTCTTCCACACTTAGATTTTCTTCTTCAATCTTGCTTTCTTTCAAGCCACACACACCAGGCCACAACTTTTTCCATGATTTTATAAAAGTTTCTGTTTCGACCTGGTCCCAAGCAGGAGGGCCCGCCTCGTTAGTGTAGATGGTAGCGTCTGCCTCACGTTCAAGAGGTCCTGAGTACGAATCTCGGAGGGTGAGTTACCTGATAAGGTTTTTTCCGAGGTTTTCCCTTATCCTGTAAGATGAATGTTGGGTAACTCTAAGCTCCATAGACCCCGGACTCATCTGAGCATCATTTCACCATTTCATTCAATGTCCGATGTGATTTAACATTGGAGGACGTAAAAAAAAAATAAAAAAAAAGCAGGAGGAGTGAGTGCAATGTACTCGCCCACTAGCAGGAGAATTCGAGTAATGTACCTACTGAAAATAGCAATTTATCATCTGTAAAACAAGTCTTGATTTACTACGCTAAACATATATATATATATATTTTTTTTCAAAACTAGTCCAGGTTAAGAAGGTTTTACTGTATATATTATGTATTTTTAAGAAAATAGGGTGGGGATTGCCTGGAAATCATCAAGTATATTCTTGGAATAAACTGAATTTAAGTACCAGTTTCAGTGTTTAACCAACATCTTGTATTCTTTTTTAGTTAAACTGTTCACAAAAAAAACAACACACGCATGCACACACGCGCGCGCGCTCACACACACACACACACACACACACACACACACACACACACACACACACACACACACACACACACACACACACACACACACACACACACACACACACACACACACACACTCGCACGCACACGCACGCGGACACACACATGCACGCACTCACACACACACACACACACGCACTCACACACACACACACACGCACTCACACACACACACGCACTCACACACACACACGCACGCGGACACACACATGCACGCACTCACACACACACACACATGCACTCACGCACTCACACGCACTCTCACACACACACACACACACACACACATGGCTAAAATTGCAGTATCAATGACATCTTGCTATTAAAATTGGATGAAGTCCAACACTTTATCATGTCTATAGTATGTAGAGAAAGTTGGCAGGAGAGTAGATGATTACTTCAAGTACAAAAAAGGGCATATAGCAGATTTTGCTTTATAAATCTTGTGTTGAGGCATGTTAAACATTAAAAGACTCAAAAACTATTTGTACTTGGTTTATTGAAACTCGTCACTTTTTTTATATAAATGAGAGACTAGATTCAAAGGCATTGGCCTCCATTTTCAATCTCTTTCCAACTGGCATCTGTTGTTGTCTGTTCTCTCTCTCTCTGGTGGTGGAACAACAGCAGACAGCAGATGCCAGTTGGAAAGAGATTGAAAATGGAGGCGAATGCCTTTGAAACTAGTCTCTCATTAATATAAAAAAAGTAAGTGACGAGTATCAATAAACCAACTACAAATAGTTTTTTAGATTAATTTTGATGTCACTGTTACTAAATTCCTCCAAACACATATAATTAAAAGACTGTTATTTTCTTTTCTGTTCCAGATATATGCAACTTTACTGGTGTTGAAAACGTTCCTAATTAAATAAATGTGAATTTTACATGTCTATTCTAGTCCAATGCTTGATGTTTTTCAGTTACGTTTTAAAACCTTTCATTTTTTTCATAGTTAATTTCATTGTTAATTGAAAAGTTAATTCATTTAATATAGTTCCTGATTACATAAATATGAATTTTAAATGTCTATTCTAGTCCAATGCTTTATGTTTACAGTTAGTTTTTAAAACCTTTCATTTTTTTCATAGTTAATTTCATTGTTAATTGAAGTTAATTCATTTAATATAGTTTGCAATGTTCAATGTTTAATTCAATTTTAGTTCAACTCAAGTTTAATGTTTAATTCTTTGTGTTATTAGTACAAAATTGAATCGAGAAGATATTGACACATTGCTTCACTCACACTGTTTATTCACAGGACATGTTTCAAGAGCTCTTGCTCCTATCCTCAGGTGATACTCGACTAGTGCAAGTTGTAGTGGTTTCTTCTTTCTCCGTATTGTCAATAGATGGCGTGATGTACTTGTCAAAGATGTCCGGTGGTGGAGTTTCAAAATTCATGACTCTATGACGATTTTTGTTAATGAAGATTTTTTCCCATACGGAAAGGTCTATGGGGTGATTAATGTATTTTATTAGAGATGTTTCCAAATTGATGTCATGTCTAGTATTCAAAAAATGAAAAGCCACTGCTGATTTTTCTGTTTCACGATTTTTAATGTTTCTCATATGTTCTTTAGTTCTGATGTTAATATTTCTTTTTGTTTTTCCTATATAAATTTTAGGGCAAGATTCACATTTGATCTCATAGATTCCTGGTTTTTCTTTGGTAGTGATTGAATTTTTGGGAGGGCCTTTTAACAAATTTCTGATATTAAACACCACCGGACATCTTTGACAAGTACATCACGCCATCTATTGACAATACGGAGAAAGAAGAAACCACTACAACTTGCACTAGTCGAGTATCAGCTGAGGATAGGAGCAAGAGCTCTTGAAACATGTCCTGTGAATAAACAGTGTGAGTGAAGCAATGTGTCAATATATTCTCGATTCAATTTTGTACTAGTTTGTGCTTCACTGTCCCTACGCTTCTTTCAAGTTTATTCTTTGTGTTATTGTTTATTATTATTATTTAGTGTCATATTGCTAATTCATTCATTTTATTGTTTATGTATGAGATTATAAATACATTATATGGAATTGTTGAGGAGACACATGCATTTTACTTATGATTACATAAATTACTTGTATATAAACTAGATTTATATAAATAATATACATATTTCAATTCATTCCTTATTTCCTTTTTTTTTTTTTTTAACTTTTAAAATGCAAAAATTCATCAACTGTATAAAACCAATTATTCAGTAGGAATTTATGAAGTTGCTTTGTGAAACTTGCTATCATCTTTTTATTTTTTATTTCTGATGGTAAGCTATTGTAGAATTTAATGCCTTGATGGTAGTAGCTGCTCTCAAATAATTTTCTATGTTGTGGAGTTAGATGTAATTTACCTTTAGCTCTTGTGTCATGGTTATGTATCTCGAATTGGTATTAAAACTTTTGATGGATGTTTGCATTTGTACAATGGTTTCATATAAATACACACATGGTACTGGTAATATGTTTAAAAATTTAAAATATGGCTTACAACTAGAGGTGTTGGATAATTTGAGCATGATTCTGATCATCTTTTTCTGGACCCGGAATATTTTTATAGTTTTGCTGTTATTTTCCCATAATGCTATTCCATAGGATATGAGTGAATGAGCTTTTGCAAAATAAACCGTTCTTAGTGTTTGTATACCAACTAAACCTTTTAGTGCCGATATCTGATAACAAGTCTGGCCAAGTTTTTTCATTAATTCTTGTATATGTGTACCCCAATTTAAATTTTGATTGACGCATTGTCCTAGAAATTGTGTTTTATTGGAAAATTTAATCTCTTCTCCATCTAGCACAAATTTTGCATGGTTTTCTTTTTTATTAATTTTGTGTTGAAAACTGAGTGCTAAACATTTTTCTTTGTTAATGCATAGTTTGCTTACTTCGAACCAACCCAATTTAAATTTTGATCGACGCATAGTCCTAGAAATTGTGTTTTATTGGAAAATTTAATCTCTTCTCCATCTAGCACAAATTTTGCATGGTTTTCTTTTTTATTAATTTTGTGTTGAAAACTGAGTGCTAAACATTTTTCTTTGTTAATGCATAGTTTGCTTACTTCGAACCAACCCAATTTAAATTTTGATCGACGCATAGTCCTAGAAATTGTGTTTTATTGGAAAATTTAATCTCTTCTCCATCTAGCACAAATTTTGCATGGTTTTCTTTTTTATTAATTTTGTGTTGAAAACTGAGTGCTAAACATTTTTCTTTGTTAATGCATAGTTTGCTTACTTCGAACCAAGATGTTATGTGATAAGCTATAGTATTTGTATTTAAGACATCAGGATTTCTATTAGAGATTAAAATACTTATGTCATAGGCAAATAAGGAGAATGTTATATTCTGATTCAGCTCATGATTTGTGAAGTCATTGATATATAGTAAAAAGAGTAAGGGACCCAAAACTAAACCTTGTGAAACTCCTTTCAATTTTACGTATATTTGAATATGTTGTTCTAAATTCTTTTCTTCTTTTATCAAAATACTCAATTTCTACTACTTGTTTACGATTGCGCAAATACAAGCTAAACCATTCATATGCCACCCCTCTGATTCCATATTTATATAACTTATTAAGTAAGACATTATGGTCTATGAGGTCAAACACTTTTGATAGATCTAGGAATATTCCGCAGCAGTGCTCAGAATCATCTAGCTTTTTGTAAATTTCATTTATAAAGTGGATTAATGCTGAAGTCGTAGATTTCCGTTTTTGGAAGCCAAACTGTGAAACAGATATTAAGATATTAAGATAAATTTGATCATTCTTTTGTATACAACTTTTTCCATTACTTTGCTTAAGACATATGGTCTGTAATTTTTAACTTCTGTGTGTGCTCCTTTTTTAAAAATCGGTTTTACTTTAGCTATTTTTAGACATTCAGGAAAACATCCATTTTTCATTGATAGGTTTATCATATAACACAGGGGTTTAACTGCGTGTTTGCTGCATGCTTTTAACAAAAGGTTGGAGCAGTAATCTAGTCCAGTTGATTTCTTACTCTTAAGGCTGTTAATAATAGTTGTTAATTCATCATCTGTTGTAGGATCAAGGAGTATGGTAGAATTTATTATTTTGTCTTTTGTTATATACGTAGTTCTTGATACTATATTACTTATTAATGTTTTCGCTACTTCATCAAAATATTTATTAAATGACTCTGCTACTTGAGGTGGATTTTTTATGTTATTACCTTTGTCGCTTAGGCAGTAATTAAATATTTTTTAGCTTTGTTCCTGGGTGTCTTGTTTAATGATATTCCATGCAGTTTTTGACTTGTGTTTAGAAGTAGTTATTAGCCTATCATTGCAGAGTCTTTTTGCTGCTTTTATCACTTTATTATAGATCTTTTTGTATTCCTGATAGTATTCCTTAAACGACTCCGGTACTTTTCTTTCTTTTACTTGCTTGCTAATATGTATGTCGGGTATAATTTATTTGTGATTCAATGAATTAATATACCAGGTGTTCTGAATGTGTTCTGTTGTTTGCTGATGATGCTGTTTTAATTTTTGATACAGAGGGTAGACTGCAGAAAGCAATATATGAATTAAATAAAGTTAGCAAGCTTTATAATATGAAGATTTCAGAAAAAAAAACCAAGGTTATGGCATATCATGGCAAATACAATACAATACTTTATTCGTCACATTACACTTACATAGTTGAGCAGGCGCTCGTAAATTGGTGACTCGTCAAAATGTTAAACCTAAACTTTAAGATCAGAAATAAGTCTACAATATTTACAATACAATATGTTACAAAGTATAATAAAGCAAGAATAATATTAATTATGTACAATATCTAGAGTATATAGTTTTCCTAAAGTTGAACAGACACTAAGATAAAATTGAGATCACAGTGCATCATCCATGTGTTCCTGCATTGAATAGTATGCTTTGTTGGTGAATAAACTTTTGACTGTTTTCTTAAGAAGATTTTGGTTTTGGATTTCCCTAACTGTTTGTGGCAATTTATTATATATTTTAATCTCGATATATTGTGGACTTTTCTCGAGCAGTGCTAACCTATGAGTAGGTACAAGAGTTTATAGACAAATGTAAGGAAGACATATAAAACATGTTTTTTTGATGTTTCTGAAATATAGTTATATATAGTGTTTTTACTAGATTTAAGGTAGCTATTACATGTGATGAAGCCTATTGTAATTATTGTAATTACTGAATGGTGAATAAATTATTATTATTATTATTATTATTATTATTATTATTATTATTATTATTATTATTATTATTATTATTATTATTATTATTATTATTATTATTATTATTATTATTATTATTATTATTATTATTATTATTATTATTATTATTATTATTATTATTATTATTATCATTATCATCATCATCATCATCATCATTATTATTATTATTATTATTATTATTATTATTATTATTATTATTATTATTATTATTATTATTAGGGTATTTTATATATCTTTTTCTTCTTGTGTTATGACCATGATGATGTTGATTTTTTAGAAAACTGTTATAATTACTGTGTACATATAGAACTAGATTATACATATAGAGGCAAGGGTGCGTCAAAATTCTTAATGTTTTAAAAAGTGGTCTGAAGGATGCTCTATAACTCGAATGGGTCATTATGCGTATGATTTTCTTTTGAATTCGGAAAAGTCTGTCAGAGCCTGTTGCGTTTCCCCATAAAGTTATTCCATATGCAAGTAATGAGTGAAAGTAACTATAATATACGATTTTTCTTGTTTCTCAATTTGTAATCTGTGCCAAGCAGGACATGTTGAAACAGGCAGTATTTAGTTTTTTTTTTCTATATAATTTAATTGTTTAGTCCATTTAAGGCATTCATCTATAAATAACCCTAAAAGTTTAGCTTCTTTTGAGGTAGCCGAAGTTAACGAGTTACTTTGTGTGTTTTCTACTGTAGTCTTAAAATGTACAATTTCAGTTTTAGTTTTATTTAATTTCAGACCATTGCATGTAAACCATGCTTCCAATTGTTTTATGGCCTGGTCAATGTTTGTTTTTAAATTATCAATATCTGACCCACTTAAAATAATCGACATGTCATCGGCATAAAATATTGGTTGTCCGCTGACTGTAACTGAAAGATCATTCGTGTAAATTACATAAAGTAGTGGACCCAGTACGGAGCCCTGCCGAACCTCATTTTTAATTTGTTCCCATTTTGTATGTATAGGACTAGAACTGTCCTCCAGTATAATTTTCTGTTTACGGCCTTCTAAATATGATTTGAACCAAATACCCAATTAGAATAAAAATATGTATAGAAAACAGACCAATTTAACAAGTATCGCATTTCAATTATTTGGGTTGCAATGTCACATATGAAATAGACTAAAACATAAATAATAAATGTGTAATGTATCAAGGAGTATGTGAAACAATATGAAGAACATTAAAAGGAAAAACGACTTAAAGACACACAGCTAAAGTTTTATTCCATCATGGCACTCCCTGTTTTAATGTATGGTAGCAAGGCTTGGACTGTAAAAAAATAAAGACTTCAATAAAATACAGGCAGCTGAAATGCACTTCCTGAGATCAGTGAAGGGATGTACACAGTGTTCATTTTTATTTGTTATTTCCTGCCCTCCAAATGAGCAAGGATGACGTTATAGTTGACTGGTGAGTCTATCTTAAAATCATAGTGCCCTCTATGGAGAAGAAGCAGTGTTATTTGCGGAACAGTAAGCAAATTATAGCCCTCTTAGTGTGGTTGGGCTAGTAACTAATACAACCAGCTTCCCCTGGATATGAATACAGAGCACCATGTCTGCATGGTTGAATGCTACTTTCGTACCGGCATTAAAATTGGTGCAACATATAAGTATAGTTTAAACCACTGCATAGATGAGTTTATGGAAAGCTATCTGGCATTCAGACAAGTCTCTCGGAGCGTAATGTTGTCAAAAGTTTCCAGGTAACGTCAAATTCACATACCTTTGTTTGCAATTTGAACGTCTTACGTTTTATCAGTATACGATATAACTTTTTTGTCATTCTCACGCTTAATTGAAATGCCTATTAATGTTGGTATCCTTTTGTCTTTTAAAACCAATAGAAGCATCAAACATCTCCAAGATACAGGATCAGTTACACGTAAAAAGAGAGACACTGGACGTTATAAAATGATTATCTAGAAGCAATAAATGAGTTATGACAGAAAGGCCTCAAGCATACCTTCTCGCAATACAGACAGTGTTTAAGGGGAAGAGAGAAAGGAAATATAAGAAAATGGACGCATAAGACTATGTACTAGAGATATTTTCTTGTTTAGACTTGGATAAAAGCTTTCTACATATTGTAGCGCTAATTAATTTTTCATTCCTACAACATGTTCTGCTAATTTTCTGGTTTGTAATGAAGTTACATTGTAAGTAAACTGTGGGTGATAGAAATGGAGATCAAAATTAAATATATCTATTTTATGTGACAGGTTTACAATATGCATATATGTCTACTATAACAGAAAAACAGATGTTCATTGTAAAATAAGTGTTCATTGACTTATCATTTCGTGTATTCTTCATGGTATTCTTTTATGGCTGCATAATTAGCTTTGCAGTGCAGGGCATTGCATTGCAGTATATAGTTTTTTTTTACAAACAGTTATCGTATATACGCACCAGGCGAAATTATGCACCGTTATATTACACGGGCAGACCCACCTCTCAAATAGTATATTTACCTGCCGGTAGAGGCAGGCCTCAAAGCTCCTGTCAGTACATTAAATACAATTGCAAGCCGCTAGGGGAATCGTATGTAAACTCGCTCCATCAGCGATGCTATTGATGACGTCAAATTTTGCGCAGTAAAATCACAGATAAAAATGAATACCATGTACAAGACAGGACCATTTGAGAAATGTGGATGTTACAAGAGAGTTAAGAATTGAACCAGTAGTAAACATAATATTATAGTATAGGGAAAAATTGATACAACATTTACAATGAATGCAACCTTATAGAATCCCCAAACAAATAATTATAGACCAAGAGGATATCGATCTACAGGAAGACTTAGGAAGAGATGGAGGGATGTGAGACCGAAACAGGCTCTAGCCTAATCCTTGATGTTAGTAAAAGAAGAAGAAGGTGTTCTGAAATTCATGTTACAAACTTCTAGGGCTAGTAGAAGGGACTGAGTAGACAATATTTTGAATAGCAACCCATGTCTGGAACCAAACCATTTCTGTGCTACAACCATTACAAGGATTGGATATGCCAATCTTGTTATCAATCTTACAGACAGTAGATGACTTCAGGTGATCACGTGATGGCACGTGACATTTCCCCTGCTGTGGCATCATGCCTTGAGTCCCATTCACGTGCCTGTGCATATTTGATAAACATGGTTGAGTACTCGGTTTGAAGAATACATGGATATGATGTTAGCGTATGGTGCTGCAGAAGGGAATGGAAGAGCAGCTCATTGGTTGTATCAAGAGCATTTTCCACAGTGCACGACTCCATCACATACCCTTTTTGCCATAATTGTGCAACAACTCCGAGAACGAGGTACCTTCACCGTGGATAGGCACAATTGTGTTGCTCCAAGAAGATGCTGCATCCCCGAATTTGAATAAGCTGTACTACATTACGTTGAAAAGGACCTATCAACAAGTACACGAACAATTGTGTATGCGATGAGTACTTTCTAACAGCATGGTATGGAAGGTTCTGTGCAAGCAACAGCTATATCCTTGCCAACCCCAAAGGGTACAGGCATTGATTGCAACCAGGAGATTTTGATCACGTGTTATCTTCTGCACATGATTTGTGCACCGGTGCATTGATGAGCCCCAATTTCTACGAAGAGTTCTGTTTACCGATGAATGTCAATTTTTCAGGGAGTGTATTCTCAATTCTTGTAACAGCCATGTCTGGGTAGACGAAAATCCATGGATAACATATCTCAGGGGATTCCAACAAAGATTTGCCATCAGAAAAAAAAGAAAGGAGAATAAGTAAAATTTACAACTTTGAGGAAGAAATGGGAAGTGATTCAAAATGCAAAAAAAAAATTAGAGAACAAAAATATTCATAAAACAAGAGTACACAAAAGCGGAGCAACAATTAAGGAAAGAGTTGATTTCAAAAAGGAACGAAGCAAGGACTGCTGGAAAGAAGGCCTTCATTAAAAGGTTTACAACTATTTTTCAAAGGAGAAAATTCAAGTATGCGTGTCAGGAGTAATGAATGAGAAAAACTAGCATGCATCGGCACTCTAGCAAAGCAACAAGGTCAACGTATGCTGCAGCAGAAGTGGAAGCAGGGTAAGGAGGAAAAGCAGCAGGGGCGTGCTACGATCCAAGGACCAGAAAATCTAGAGGGGAAAAATGCGTTGTGGGCAGAGCAGAAGAACAAGATGAGGAGGGACATACGATGACACCATAAATGTAGGGACCGCCGTCGGCAGCAGGATGTAAGGGCACAAGTGAAGAAAAAAAAAAAAAAAAAGTGGAGAGGTGGAAGTGACTGTGTTTGATATTGTGAGGGGAGATTTAATGATGCTGAAGGGAGGGAAAGTGATACTTGCTAGAAGTGAGCTGGAGGCATGTGAGATAGCAAAGAAAAAGGTATTAAAAGTAACAAAAGTTCTTAATAGAATATGGAAAGGTGACTTGAGAGAGGAGGTAATGCACAAAGAGAACATTGCACCAAGAAGATCAAGATCAAGGTCCAAATTAGAAAAGAAAAAAAAATTTTTTTTTAAACAAAAATTTAAGTATGGATCAGGATTAACGCTGATGTTTTGGAATGTGGATGGTTTAAAAAATAAGCTAACTACAGGAGAGCTACAAAGAGAAATAGAAAACATGGACCTTATAGGAGTAGTAGAAACCTGACTTTAAAATAAAGTAAATATAGAGTTAGAGAAGTTTAAATTTATAGGAAAGAGAGCAAACAAAAATAGTAATAAAAGTAGGACATCAGGAGGAAAAGGAGTTCTGATTAGGAAATATCTAGAAGTGATTGCGAACACAATGCCATTAAGGAATAGGGACAAGGAAGTGTTGTGGCTGATAATTATGGAAATAGAAAAATTAGCACGAGAATAGGGCTAAGGGTAGTATATAACCCTCCAGATGCATCAGCTTTCCATAATCCCAAATTATATCACAATCTAGAGGAAGATATGGAAGAATTGAAAAAGAAGTTTATAGATATAGAATTTATAATAATAGAAGACCTTAATGCAAGAATAGGAGAGGGAAATAGTAGATTAGGTAGAGGAGGATATGGGAAGGGAGGAGAAAAGATGAAATAAAGCCAAGAAAAGGTAGAGATAAAATAACAAATACAGAGGGAAGTAAGCTTTTAGGTTTCTGTGAAACAAATAATTTAATAATATGTAATGGTGATGTAGGGGAAGACAAAGAAGCAGAGATAACGTTTGTAAACACAGATAGTCAGTGTTATAGATTATATACTATGTAGTGAAAAACTGGAGGAGAAAATCCGAATTTTAAGGTTAAGAATGTGATAATGAAAAGTAGCCACTTCCCTCTATGATTAGAAATCAAAGGATCAGAGGGACAGAAGGGAGGGAATTAGACAGTATAATTAAAAGAAATAGGAATATTTAAGTGGAGAGACGAAAAGGAGAAGTGTTTCATAGCGGATAAGTTCAGAAGTAGGCCAAATCTTAGAATATGGAGTAATGATTGCCACAAAAGTACAGTATTCCACAGGAAAGTCTCCGGCGCATTAGACGCAAGGGGAGTTGAAGAAGGTTCCCACACCCTCCCTGGATAGATTTATGACACCCCATGCCAGTTCAGTTACAGACCATTCAAAAACATTCTGATGTCTTCTACTTTTGTGAATGAATCTTCTCGGTTTTAGTGTACAGAGTGAATGGGGCACATGCTTTTTTAACGGTTCTGCTCCTTGTGTAGCATGCATTCTCTGTCATACATTTGCTGTCCTTATCCCACTGTGTAAGGGTGGCACTGGCTCACACATTCCTTTCAAGGACTTTCTTTCCGTTGCTGGACAGTAGGAAACCTGAAGGAAAGCACTTGAATTATTTAAGTTACTAGTATCTAGAGCAGGTAAGGAAACAAATAAGAGGGATGGTGTTATGAAAAATGCAAATTAGCAAAAAGAATGGTATTCAGACATCTCAAAAGATGGAGGAGCATTGAAAACAGATTAGAGAGGCAAATTTTGTTGAAAAGTAAAAGAGATTATAAATGCTTTTTAGAGGAAAAGAAAAAAGAATGGCAGAGAAATATAAAAAAGAAATTAAGAGATGCAATAGAAGGAAAAGATATAAAACAATATGGGAAAAAAGCTAATAAGAAGGGAGGGAAATAATTTAAAATATTGCCTCAGGAATGGTTAAAGTATTTTAGAGGCTTAAGAGGAGATGATAAAGGAGTATATAGGGATATCAGAATACTGGGGAGGAAAATAGTAAAAAATATAGAATACTAGATGGTAAATTTACATTGATAGAAGTACACCAACGGTTAAAAACTATTAAAAAAAAAGGGGTAAAGCAGTGGAGATAGATGGGATTCTAGGAGAATTTTGGGAAAAATATAGCAATTCTAGGAAAGGCCTAAATATTATGACAAATGTGTTAAATGAAATTAAAAAGAATGAAGAGATACGAGGATCGCTACGAAAGTTTTTGAGATGTGGCCAACTGGAACGCACGAAGTGAAAAATTGTTGCATCGTAAGGAACTCCCCTCCTTTACAAGTGAACTCAACCAGTTTCATAATAATCATGCTGCTCGTTAGGGAGAGCAGTGTTGCCAAGTTGATGCACATGTTGCCAGTTGAGGTGCAGCCATGGAATTGGAAAGAAGAGATTTTCGTGCAATGATTTTGTACGACCACAAAAGTGGTTTGGTTGAATCACAGTGCCCTGAGTGCCTGTCTGATGCATTTGGGGACAGTGCACCATCGCGTGCAACAGTGTTTTGCTGGTTTACAGAATTTAAACAGGACCGGACCTTGCTTGAAGGTGAGGGGTGCAGTGGGAGGCCAGCCACAGCTGTCACTGAAGAGACCATTGATGCCTTGGAGAAGATAATTAGGGAAGATGCACATGTGTCCTACAGTGACATTCAGTGTGTCCTTGGTATCAGTTCACTGATTGTTTCAAACATTTTACACCAAATGTGAGGAAGGTTGCATCATGTTGGGTGCCCCACAACTTGACAATTGCTCAGAAGCAGCCTCGTGTGGTATGGTGCCAAGACATGCTCCATAAATTTAACATTGGTGATTCTAGGAGGATGTCTGACTTAGTTACTGGTGATGAAATGTGGATATATCAATTTGATCCTGAAACCAAGCGCCAGTCATCTGTGTAGTTGTTTCCTGGCGAAGCAGCACCCATGAAAATCAAGAGGTCAAGAAGTGTTGGAAAGCAAATAGTGGCAGCATTTTTCTCACCAAGTGGATATGTGGCCACAATTCCTTTGGAAAATCAGCGGACTGTTACAGTGAGATGCTACCTGGGTGTTTGTCTTCCAGAAGTAATCCAGAAAATCACGGAGAGACGACCCAGGACTGACCTGTAGGGAATCATGATTCACCATGACAATGCATCTGCCCACTCAGCAAACATCACAACTGAATTCATTGAGGACAGTCCTGTCAAACTTCTTAGCCATCCACCCTGCAGTCCTGACCTGGCACTGTGTGACCTTTTTTTGTTCCCCACGGTGATGAGAAACTTTGTAGACGTTGATTTCCATCCCCTAAAGATGCTGTCAGTGCTTACAGAGAGCAGCTAAGTGTAGTGCCGGAAGCAAAGTAGCGCCAGTGATTCCAGAATTGGTTCAGAAGGATGAGACTTTGTGTGGAGTGTCAGTGAGAATACTTCGAAAAAATGTAATAGTTGAAATAATGTTCTGCAAGCCCAGAGCTCTATGTCTCAAAACTTTCCTAGTGACCCTCGTACCAGAGTGCTGGAAAAAAGTACAGAGTACCAATATATAAAGGGAAAGGAGGAGAAAATAATCCAGGAAGTTACAGAGGAATGAGCTTATTAATCTGTACTAGGTAAAGTATACTCAAGAATGTTAGCAAATAGATTAAGGGATTGGGCGGAGGCAGATGGAAAGTTATCAGAATTTCAGGCAGGATTCAGAAAAGGTAAACAAACAGTAGATAATGTTTATGTAGAAAATGAAGCTAGCTACAGTGAAGCAATGAATATTATACACATATAAAAGAAGAATATCAATTAGAAAGAAGAATTAACACCATTTTCTTAAGTTAAGTGAGGCTTTTGTTGCAAATTATTATATTTGTATAGTAGATAATGTATTCATAATAAATACAATTATTGATAAATATCTCAGTAGGAAAAGAGATAAAAAGACTTTGAAAAAGCATTTGAAGAAAAAATAGAGATGCCCTACTATACAAATTGAAAATAAAAGGAGTAAGTGATGAATTATAAAAGAAATAATTAAGATATATAGAGGAATTAAATTTTTTGTAAGATGTGAAAAGGAATAAAATCACAGATGATAGAACAGAAGTTAGGTTTAAGACGAGGCTGTAAATTAAGTCCCATTTTATGTAATTTGTTTATAAATGATATAGTGGATAGAGTGAAAGGAAGAAATCAACACTGTCCGATAATAGGAAATAAAAGAGATACCAGGTGTGTTATATGCAGATAATCTGATGGGAGGAGGTTATAACAGTAGTAGGATTACAAAGAGCAATAAATGAAATTCAGAAGTTCTGTGATAAGTGGAGAATTAAAGTAAATGCAAAAAAGTCAAAAGTGATGGTTTTTTAAAATAGGAACAATTATTTTTAGAGGAACAAAAATTAGAAGTGTGAAAGAATTTGAGTACTTAGGGGCTAGGATGATTAATAATGGAGAATAGGAAAGCGCATGGTAGGAAGGTGGTAGTCAAAAGAAAGGATCAATGGCAGGAATAAGGATATGTAAAGCAAAATGGTTAGAGAGAATGTATTAAACATTAGTAGAGTCAAGGATGTATGCTGCAGAAATTTTGGGGACGTCAAAAGTAACAAAATAGACCAGTTATACAAACAATTTGCTAAAGAGATGTTGAGATTGCCTAGATCAGCTCCAGGAGTATAATTAGGAAAAACAAAAGGGAAAGGTATAATAATGGAAAGAGTCTTAAAATTTTGGTATAAATGCTCGATAAAAGATGATGAAATCCTAAAGGTATGTATGAATCAACAAAAGTAAATGGGAAATAGGAAAAGTTGGTGGTCAGAGGCAGAAAAAACTGTGGAAGAAATAGGAATGGGGGATTTATGAAGACTAGAAAATAGGAATGTAGAAGGCTTTTGGAAAATAGAACTAGAATGGAGGATATAAAAGACAAGAAATATGGGGAGGGTTAGAAAACAAGAAATCATTGAAGTTATATAGATTAATAAAGAGACTGGAGAAGAGAATATGTAGACCAATGTAACAGGCAGGAGAGGGAATGAATGGCTTGGATTACAACAGGATCAATATTTTTAAGGGGACTAAGAAGTACGTTAGAAATGTGTGAAGAAACAGAAAGTACAGTTCATATTCTGACAGAGTGCAAAGAGCTAACAGTATGTTGACAAAGTATGGAAGAAGATGCAAAGCGAGTTGATAGCCATAAAAATGGTTACAGGGAAAATTGAAAGTAGAAATAGAAATATGGGAAACCTATTATAGAAGGCTAAAGAGAAATGGATGAGAAAAGTGAACAGTGGGAAAGAAAAAATGCTGAGAAGACAAGGGGAAACAGCAAACGAGAGTAGATGAGGAAGGGTGGCTATGCTACTCAGGAATGCTAGAAGGCCTGGGAGCCAAGCAGGCTGAGCTAGCTAGGTTAAAAAATTGCACCAAAAATTCATACAACTACACTAAGTAAATATGTATGTAATGTAAATAAAATATTGTAAATTAGATTATTTACTGTGCATATTCCAAAATTTTACAATTTACAACCTTGTTGCTATCTTGGCTTTCATGACACTCTAGTCTTCTGCTCTGCCAGGTAGCTCTTAACCTCCATTCCTCCTTGTTACTTAATTAGTCCCAGTCTTCCCCTTCATCTTCCTTTCTTATATTCTTTACATTTCTGGCCCTTTTTTCTTTTACTTTCTGCAAGAACTCACCAATACTTCTTACCTTCTTTTCCTCCCTGCCCGTTAACATTTTTATAACTACTATCCTCTTCTCTATTTTCTCCCATTTTGCCTCCCAAACCTTTTTTCTCCACATTGCAACCTCCTCGCATTCTGTTACATAGTGTTCTATGCTTTCTTTTCCCCCCACACAATTCACAAATTCCCTTTTCCCTACCTCTTATCCCTCTTAGAAATATTGTTCCTGTTCTCATCCAAGCTAACCCTTCTCTCTCTTGCCTTTTGCAGTAATCTACATATGCTTCTCATCCCGTTTCTTTTTATTTGTTTGTAAAATTGTAAAGATTTCATATTTTCTAGACTTTCCCATATTTCCTGTCTTTCTATATCTTCTATTCTGCATTTTACCAATTTATCCACATTGCCTGTATTCCTTTCTTCTAATCTCCATATATCAGGAAATCCAGTTTTCCTATTGAAATGTGACAGTTTTGTATTTAACTTACCATATGTAATTCCTTTAATGAAATAAATATATTCTTAAAATATTAGCATTTGCCTCTCATTTTCTAACTTAAGACATTTTTTCCCTTACTTATGAGATTGCAGCAGTTCAGAATATCAAATAGAACATCAAAAATCTTTACAAACCTAATAGTACTACTTGCACCTTCAAAATATTGCCATTGAATACACTTTTCCAGATAATCAAATGCATTAGCAACACACTAAGAGTATGGGCAGCCACTTTAAATGTAATATTTGTCCTCTTCTATTTTATGTATGCAAGACCTTCCTTCTGCAGTTCAACAAGCCTTTCAAAGTACTTCCAGAGAACCGAGCAATGGCTCAGATGGTTCTGTCTGTGGCCTGTATTTGGGAGCTCCAGGTTCAATTCCCGTGGCCAGCCTACCTGACCCATGGAGGTTGTTCTGGGTCCTCCAAGCGAATACTGGGTAGGTTAATTATAATCCCTGAATTTCCCGTCCCTCCATGATATTTCCATATCATTTCATATCTCTCATTTGGTGGTTTCCACAGAACATCTATTAGAAGTGAACCTCCCATGTTAATTGTTGGCAACATGAGGTGATTGCAGCGCCCCTATTTTCAAATGACAAACTTTAATTATGAAAAATCGTCCATCCAAATGTTTACGTTGCTGGAAACTACTACGGCTGTATTTTTCATACCTGCCTAGCTATCAACTTATTATATGTTCCTATACAGCATTGCTACAGATGATGCACAAAGGTAATTACGTGAGCTTTGAGAGTTGTGATTGCAGTTACAAAGTTATTGCATTTTATAAAAGCTCACATAATCATCTTCTATGATCTGTAGCAATACAGTATTAGAATATATAATCAGCCGAGTCTTGCAATGAATTTTCTGTATGGCACATGTTCGTTATTTCCTACTTTAATGAACTACCTCAAAAATTTTGTATGAAATTTCAAGGAATTAACAATAGGATGTGGTATTTAAAAAGAAAATTTGAATAAGAACTCTGTTTGACAGTTGCTGCTTTCTTTTATTATTCTCCTCATTAGAATATAATATTAATTTGACATTTACTTAAATGACATGAGTAATTCATCGGAATCTATTACAAAGAATCAATAGCACAACACTAGTTACAACACTGTAGCTATAACTCAAAACAAATAAAAGACCATGGCTATGTCAGTTAATTACCAAAAAAACTTTAGCAAAAACATTCTGTGTAATATTACATATATTTCTAAATAATTTAAATAATATGAATAACACAAGTAACCTTAATATAATTTTGAGTCGAACTAATACTCAATACTCCACTTATTGCTAGTATTTACCTAGAACGCATTTCGTTAGGATCTTCCTAACATCATCAGCTGAGTCGACAACAGCTGCCTGATCCTGAGAGCAAACAGCAAAGCTCAGCGTGGAAATCTCCATCATCGACCCCCAAAAAAGCAAAAGTGATTGCTTCTGCTGAGAAAGTTATGGTCATCTTATTCTTTGATATTCATGGAATGGTTTATCAGCATGTTGTACATGCACACACATCAGTAACTGGATAATACTACAGGGGATGTCCTGAAAACATTGCAAGTCCATATCAGGCACAAAGGACCACATTTCTGTGAAGCAGGCTGGATGCTGCACCATGATAAGGGCGCAGCCACATATTGGCAATGTTGTTGCTGAATATCTTGCAAAAATCAACGTGAAGTGCATCCCTCACCCTCCCTATAGTCCCTAACTTTTTCTATTCCCTAACTTGAAGTAACGCCTTAGTGGGAGGCATTATCCATCATCAGAAGTAGTGGTGAAGGCTGCGGAGGCGATTTTGAAGGATCTCTCAAAAAATGGTTTCCAGCATGTCTTTGAAGACTGGCAGAAACGCTGGGACAAGTGCATCGCATTCATGGGAGACTATTTTGAGAAGGACCATCAAAATTATGAGGATGAGTAAAGGTACATTTTCAAAAAAATTGTGATCATTCTTTATTGAACAGCCCTCATAAGCATCAAATACTTTTGATAAATAGAGTCAACATGAAAAATTCAATGCCATGGCTGGGATTTGAACCACGAATCTCCTGGTTTCTGTCCAGTCGCTCTAA